>CM075977.1:243126848-243351848 GCA_038087875.1 Malacoraja senta | reverse complement strand
GTCTGCAGGCTGCCCAATTGAAAAGACAACTTGGCCACATTCAAGGTTGCACTTTGTGTATCATTGCTGATATGATCTTGTTTCAACTCAACTTTCTTACCTTGTTCCCGTAACTGTTGATTCCACGATGTCAAAAATCTATCACAATCTTTAATATTTTCCAAATCTTCCAAATCTGAGGAAGGACATTATAGCCATAGAGGGAGTGCAGAGAAGGTTCACCAGACTGATTCCTGGGATGTCAGGACTTTCATATGAAGAAAGACTGGATAGACTTGGCTTATACTCGCTAGAATTTAGGAGATTGAGAGGGGATCTTATAGAAACGTACAAGATTCTTATGGGGATGGACAGGCTAGATGCAGGAAGATTGTTCCCGATGTTGGGGAAGTCCAGGACAAGGGGTCACAGCTTAAGGATAAGGGGGAAATCCTTTAAGACCGAGATGAGGAAAAACTTTTTCACACAGAGAGTGGTGAATCTCTGGAACTCTCTGCCACAGAGGGTAGTTGAGGCCAGTTCATTGGCTATATTTAAGAGGGAATTAGATGTGGCCCTTGTGGCTAAAGGGATCAGGGGGTATGGAGAGAAGGCAGGTACGGGATACTGAGTTGGATGATCAGCCATGATCGTATTGAATGGCGGTGCAGGCTCGAAGGGCCGAATGGCCTACTCCTGCACCTAATTTCTATGTATCTATGTATTTTCAATGTCTCAGCCTCCACAGGTCTCTGGGGGAGAAAATGTGAATGATTTATAACCTCAGAGAGAAGAAATCCCTCCTTATCCCCTATCTTATGGGGCAACCATTTATTTTGAAAATACACCCACACTCCCAGGTTTTCTCTCAGCACCGAATTTGCCAGAGACACAGAACCTCAGCCAACGTAGCACACTCATGTCCTACTTTGCATTACATGGTATTCGGTAGTGTGTCGGAAGGAACAGCAGATGCTGGTTTAAACAGTCTGAAGAAGGGTCTCGACCCGAAATGTCACCTATTCTATTTCTCCAGAAATGCTGTCTGACCAGCTGAGTAACACAGCTTTTTGTGTCTGTCTATGGGATCCTATAGTCCAAGTTCCAAATTTACTTCCAAAACAATAGAGATGTTTCCCCATGGCTCTGTACAGACATGTGGCCTAATTTATGGAGTTGTCAGTGAGGGCAGAACTTCCAATGGCAGTTACATGCTGACATAAAAGAGAAATAGGTAGCGTCTCTGGAGAGAAGGAATGGGCGACGTTTCGGATCTTGAATTGAAACGTCACCCATTCCTTCTCTCCAGAAATGCTGCCTGTCCCGCTGAGTCTCTACAGCATTTGTGTTACCTTCGATTTAAACCAGCATCTGCAGTTCTTTCCTACACATAAAAGAGAAATATATGTCTTTGGGAAAAAGCAGTACTAATTAGGGTCTGGAACTGTGCCGAGGTCTATTTCAGTTCTCTCCATTTCAAACAGCTACAAAACAGATAAGCATGTGGAATGTATGGAGGATATGATCTCCTTTATACATTCAAGGGGGGGGGGGGATTCTGCTTGGTTAAGCAAATGTTATTTTGTATTGTGATGATCAATCACAAATCTGTGCACACTGTAGACATTTTGCAAGAGTCCTTTGTGATATAGTGCAGTAAATTAACTCATTCAGCGCACTGAGCTTTAGCTACAGCTTGTAGTGGTGTGAATCTTTTTCTGAATTAGAAATTGGAAAATAAAATTCTCACATGCTAGTTGAGAATAAAAGTAATCTATTAGTCTTTTTAAAAGAAAGTACGTCCTTATATTATAGAAAATTATGTCAAATCTTAATTCCAATGATCGTGATGGATGTTTTAACTTCAAATCAGTTAGTACACATTAGTTCACAAAATCATAGTTCATAAGTTCTAGAATCAGAATTAGGCCATTCAGCCCATCAAGTCTACATGTTAATCCTGGCCAAATTGGAGAGGCTAGGACTTTAAAATGGGGTAAAAGCTTCAGGGCTGCTGGGAGATTTGGTCAATTTGGAATTGCTCTCTGCAGAATGGGGACAAGCTGCGGAGTGGTGCCAGTGTGTCTGGAGCATAGATACAAGTTGCATGAAAAGAATAAGAACATCTGCAGACCCTGTCAATTAAGTGCAAAATGCATAGAATGGATTGGATGGCTGCAAACCAGACATAGACCTTGTAAATAATTGTAAATAATGTTGCAGAGTACTACTTTGCCGAGTTTTGATTGGATGAGGTATTGAGCCTTGTCTGGGTTTCTTGCAGATCAGGGTAAATGTTTCTAAGTTGGCTTCCTTGAGAAGTCCTGTTTGAATACAAGCCTAGAGGGCTTGGTCAGGCAGATACGAGGATCAAACCCGCGGTGGGATAGGTAAAGTAGTTGAACTGTAATTGTGTTTTGCTAAAATAAAGATTAGTTGTTCAAGTGCTTGATTCAGTGTTTCTGACTGGAACTAGACTGGGGGAAAGCTTTGAATGAGCAATTTACATTGGGGGCTCGTCCGGGATCTCAAAAGCCCCCCAAACACAAGTTTGCAATCAAGGCTTTGAGCTGTTTCGATCGCGAGTGCAGAAATCAGGCACACGGTGAGGTTTTCGCTTTGATTTTCGGCACTTCGTTAGTCGAAGCGGATTGATCATTCGCAGGCTTGGGAAAGGGTCTAAACGAGATCATTAGAACAGAGTCTAGCAAGCTCGGGGGGGGGGGGTGGTTATTACTCCTTTGGGTTAGGGGCCCTGCTGGAGTTGGGTTGGAGGCCCTTTCCTGGGTTAGAGGCCCAAAACTTTGGTCGTAGTTGGGAGACTGAAGCTGATTTAACATGAGCCAAACGTGCTTCATGGGGCGAGCGGTGGCCCAAGGTTAGATTTGGTATCCAATTGGTGGGGTATTAAAATACAGGTCTGACCTACGTATCGATCGGATCTTTGCCAGGAGCGCGAATTGAAAAGGTGCGCACTGAAAATCGGCATCGATATTCATAGCGCAAAGTGGCTAGGCGCTGAATCCTCCATGTCCAGCAGAGAGGAGTGTCTGCATGAAGGTGCCTGAGTACTCCGTGAAGTGACGGACGAGGAATGTCATAAAGGTACTGGGCTTGGGTGGACAAAGTATAGATTGGCCGGAATACTCCAGTCCATCCAAGAATTCAACTGGGCAATTTTAGTTTGATTTGAGTGTCCGCGTATGAGGAGAGATATGCACTAAAATTAGGAGTTCGAGTCTATATTTATAAGCCAAATTTCCAAATACTGAATTTCATATTAAAGTTCTGCCAGTAAGGTGGAATTCGAATTCCTGTATATAGAACTTCGGAGTTGGTGCATGTCCGTGATCGATTCTGAATAGCGGATGATTAACAGTGAATAGTAATCCTCTGGTCGATTGTTGACCAGTACCTGATAGCAAATAGTACCTGAGAGACGGAAACCTGTTTACTTGATGAAAAATAATCCAAATAGCGAAGGGTACCCATAATTCTGTCGAACTTAGAAAGGAGGGATAGAGGTCCCCCTGTCGAAGTCCAGTCTTAGCAGATGGATAGTAAAATTTGGGAGGAAATGTAGTCATTTAATGATTAATTCCCCTCAGCAAAGAGTAACCTAGGTATGGGAAAATCTTCAGTATCAGAGGGAGAGGTTCACTGCGTGATAACAGCGTGACGCAGTATCGAGATCGAGTGTTTGTGAACTGTGCGCTAGTGCTTTAAATCATTTTGTGTATTGTAAAAATCTAGTTTTTCATATTGTCATCGGATCCGGATCGTGTAAATATTCTGTGTTTGTAAATAAACTTGGAGTGTATTAATATTTAGAATGTTAAGATTTAGATCATGTTAAGTCCGCGGACCGTCATTTGTGTTGCTGCTTGTTCGAGTGTTTACGGATTTAGAAACCTGAAGTAAGAGTGTGTTTGAGTTAGATATTTGTAATTATTCAGAGCGTGGTGTTGTAAGAATCTGAATCGGGATGGTTCGATCAGTGGTTGTACTCCTTCGATCGCTGCGTCGGAGGAGGAGTCATCGTTCTGATGGATTGCGCCACGAGGAGGATTTCTTAGAGTGCGTGATTTATAATAAACAAATGTTTGTGATTTATTTAGGAGTGTGGTTGTGCCTGATAGTAATGGGTAGCGTGTTATCCTGCTTGTGCACTGTGTTACTTACGTGTCTGAAGATCATTTTTGGGTGTTTCAATTGAGGATTAAATGAGTGCGAGAGTGTGTTTGATTGGGTTTGGATGTGTTTGATTGTTCCCTGGAGTACTCTGATTCTTGAATGACTGAGAATGGAGAAAGTTGTACGGTTGAAAGGGTATCGATTTGTAGGAAATAGGAGAAGAATTTGAATAAGAGAGTAGGATTGGTGGAGCAAAGGAGTAACGAGTTACAAGGCTGCGATCGCTTTGAACCGTTAGCCATTGTCCAGAAGCGAGTTTGGTAAATTTAGGGATCAAAAGGAAGGATTTAAGAATTCTGTTTCAGGTGTTCGGAAGCATGGGGAATAATGTAGAAGAGATGTAACAGAAGAGGAAAAGAGCCCATTGCAACTAATGTGTAACGAGTTTTCTCACAAGGCAGAGAAATTAAGAGATTTATAAGGAGCATTAAATAAGAAATTAGGAAATAAGCTATGGCCACTGGGGGAAATTAGAACAGTAAGAGGGATAAAATACATAGAATGGATCATTTGGCAGCATAGTAATAACGAAGGTGCAAAATAATTAATGGGGTTATGGAGAAAATATTTCGAGGAACGAAAGGTGAATAAGGAGGTTAAGAGAATGGTGAGGGTGTCATTTCCATTCACCAGACTTCCGGTGGTGTCATGGAGTGCTGAGAGGCGCTGCAATTAGCTCCGCTCCCGAAGAAAGCCTTAATGTGCTAAAAATACGGGTTGGAAGACGGAGGAGTTTTAAAATAATTACCGGAGATGTTATATAATTGTGTAAGAGGAGTTACCAGAAATCCTGCTGATAACGGTATTTTCTTATACTCTTAAATGCACAAGAAGAATCTCAAGGGACCTGCTACATGATCCCAAGTGAATCAACGGACCATAGAGCTGCAAACAGCAACAGAAAGCTTGGAAGAAGAAGTAGATTTTCAAAGACTACCTGTTGAAATGGCTTCAAAGGAAAGACAGATGGAACAACTGGAACAATCGGTAAGAACTTCAATTTCCAAAGACATTGGTAAAATGATACAAGAAGGGACAACACTGGAGAGAAATCTGTCTAAAAAATTTGAGGTAGTGATTGAGCAAATGGCTAATCTAGGGAAACGATTTCAAGATATTGAGGAGGATTTAACTACAGAAATTATGCGTGTCGAAAAAGACTGTAACGAGAAATTTGATGCCATTCTCAATACTACTAAAAAATACAACACGGTTATGGAAGAAATGGAAGCTGCGATGAGTGCTATGTCTGAGGAGATAAAGAGACTGAGAAAGGAGCAAGAAATGCTGAGGGCAACTTGCCAAAATGACCGATAAATGCCTGGATTTGGAAGCCAGATCGGGAAGGCAGAATTTAAGAATACTTGGAGTAAAAGATGAAAGGGAAGCTGGAGGCAACCCTCGGGAGTTTGCTGCAAACTTACTTAAACAAGTATTTAAGCTGCCTGAAAACCCAAGAATAGACATGGCTCACCGGGTTCGACGAGCTCAAACAAGGACAGGTGGCCCCCCAAGACAGATCATAGTGAAATTTAAATACATCTCTGCTCTGGAAGATATTATGAAACGGATCCCATATGGATCGGATCTGATGTATGAAGGGGATAATCTAAAATTTTCCCGTGATTAACCAGCTGAAATTGCTAGAAAAAGGGACATGTTCACAAAGACAAGACAGATTTTGAAAGGAATTCCTAATGTAAGATATGGGATTAGGTATCCGGCAAAAATGAGGATCACTTATAAGACTGATGAACGTGCTTTCATTGACCCAGAAGAGGCATATAAATATGCACAAGAAGATGTAAAGAGGACCGACTGATTAGGAGTTGGTCCCTTATAATATTACAGAGGAGAAGTGGCGAAGATAAGACTTTTTTAAATAAAGGAATGCGCTCGTTAAGATGGTGGAATCTTCCACAAGGCGATGGCTAGACATCTAATTTCAAGGGAATGTGAATTCAAGGTTGAACTGTTTGTCTCACTCCGAATGAAGGACTTAAAAACAAAACGGAGCCGGGGAACATGGAAAACAAAGCTGAGCCTGGGAAATTGGAAAAATAACGCTAATGGATTTGAATATGAAAACTTATGATTTAAGAAAACTTTTTTAATATAATCAAATACTAACGGAAGTGGCGGCACGGCACTGGCTGCAGCGGCTCATCGGCAGTCCCGTTTGTTTGTGTTTTTTGTGTTGTTTATTTCGTTTTGGTTAGTCTAGTTTTTGGTTTTTAGTTTGTGTTTTGGGGGGGTGGGGGTTGTAACGGGGTTTGCAGTCTCTCCCTGCGGGGGAATGCGACTTTTTGTCGTATTCCCCTTCTCTGCCTCCGTCTGCGCTGAGGCCTAATGGAGGTGGCGACCTCGAGGCTCCGGAGGCAGAGCCCGTCAGGACTCGCCCTAAGCTCGCTCCCGTGAGGGTGGTCCGGCTCAGGGCTGGAACAATGCTCCCGTGAGCGCCCAAGTCGGGGCGGCCCGGCCCGAGGGAGAAGCGACGCCCATGTCGGGGCAGCCCGGCCCGAGGGAGAAGCGACGCCCAAGTCGGGGCAGCCCGGCCCGAGGGAGGTTCGGCACCCAAGTCGGGGCGGCCCGGCCCGGGAAAGGTGCGACGCCCATGTCGGGGCAGCCTGGCCAGACGGAGAAGCGACGCCCATGTCGGGGCGGCCCGGCCCGGGGAAGAAGTGACACCCAAGTCGGGGCGGCTCGGCCCGGGGAAGAAGCGACGCCCAGGTCGGGGCAGCCCGGCCGGAGGGAGAAGTGATGCCCATGTCGGAGCGGCCCGGCTCGGGGGAGGTTCGGCGCCCATGTCGGGGCGGCCCAGCCCGAGGCTGAAGACGGCACGGTACTCACGTGAGAGTGGCTGGGACGGTGTTCTGGCAGTGGTGGCCTGAGTCCGAGGTTCGGCCGCGGGCCAACGGCTGCGTCTGCAGGACTGGTGGGCACAGCTTCGACCACCCCGGGCCGCGGTGTTTGAGCCGCGGGAAACATCGCCCGGGGGGTATCGCCTCAGCACAGAGGGAGAAGAGGAGGGAAGAGACTGCAGACCTAAGACTTTTGCCTCCATCACAGTGAGGAGATGTTGGGTGGACTCATTGTGGTGGATGTTAATATGTGTTTATTGTTGTTTTATGTATGACTGTTGCAATTTCGTTCAGACTTCGGTCTGAATGACAATAAAGGGCTATCTAATCTAATCTATCTAATCTAACATAAAATAATTAACTAATTGAACAAACTCAATAACACTAATCTACTATTGGGTAATACTGACTAATGTAAAATGTAATAATGACTAATTCCCATGAGGGTGAAAACGGGGGCTTATTCCACGATATTAATCAATTACTAATTACTCCTAAGTTTAAGGATAATGAGCTAAATATATCGATATAAATCAACAAAATACTAACAAACTAAAACGTATATAACAGATGTAGTCAAGCTGTGCGTAATTGAGGGGGGAGGAGACTCAGATGCTTGGAAGTTATCCAGGAGTGAATCTGATTAACCCCTTGGAACCTGCTGTTGTCTAATATAAAGACTGGGACATAATTGGGGAACGAAATGTAATAAATGTCAGTGTATAGGTATATACGGGTATACAACTAATATAGATACTGGTATATTTTAGTATATATTTAATGTTAGATTAGTTGAAGATGCATTTAGATATTTAGACTTGAATTGTTCTTTTAAAAAATATATATCTCTCTCAGTTTTGAAGCGGCCTTTCTTCCTTTTTTACAATATTTGTATAAGGTGGCGGAGCTGAATGTAAAACAACATCTACGGAAGTTCATCAGAACTTAGCTACCACCTTTAGGTGGGTTTCTTGTTATAGCATCCTTAGATACTATAATATCACTTCTTTTTTCATTATTATTTCTTCATCACCTCACACTTTATTGTCTTTTTCAAGGTTTACTCCAAAAGGGAGATGCCAACAAAATTTAACAGTTGTGGATGACCACCCAACACCTAGAGGTCTGAGGTACTTGGTTGCACCATATGACTTAAGGGTATTAAAATGATTCATAATGCAAGACGATAAACAAAAGAAGATTGGAGGAATTACGTTTTGTAGCTGGAATATAAGGGGCGCTAATGAGCCAATTAAAAGGGGTAAGATTTTTGCCCAATTAAAATCACTCAATTCTGATATAATTTTTTTACAGGAAACACACTTGAAACATCAAACACAGATAAGATTGAAGGCAAATTGGATCGGGCAAATATTATTCTTCATTTACTTCTAAATCTAGAGGCACGGCTATTATTATTTGTAAAGGTATTCCATTTAAATCAAAGAATATTATATCAGATAAAGAAGGGAGGTATCTTATAGTTACAGGATTAAATAGGTATATCTCTCTTAATCTCTCTCTTTTTATTTCCTTCCTTTTTTTTCTTTCTCTACTTCTTTTTTCTTCTGTTTCTTTTTTTTTTCTCTTTACAATTTTTTACCTTTTTGTTTACCTGTTTCTTTCTTCGGGCTTTCTTTACTATTTCACGAACTAAGACTTTCACCACTTTTTACGATACTCTCTTTTCCTATCTTCATTTTCTATTTTATTGTTAAGTTAAAAATAAGAAGTTGTACATTAACTGTAATATCTAAGTGTGTATTAGGTACTTATGTACTACAATATTGTACTTACTTCTAATCAAAATAAATGAAAAAAAAGAGAATGGTGAGTTGGGAAAAAGCAATCACTAAACTTGGATTAGAACTGAAAGAAGGTAAAGTAGTTCGACCTCCAGGCAGTGGGAAGGACAGGAGTGGAGATGAAGGGAAACACTCAGAACAAGGGAAAGGTGGATCTCCTGGAAGGAAATTAGTCGCTGTAAAATTAAAGATTAGGAATCCGATGGTTAGTGCTGACTTCGAGGGGGAAGGAGAGGAGTATTTAGAAGAGTGGACAAATGTTAACGCCAGTGGAAGTTCGCAGCTCCCACCATGTTCCTCTTGCGTTTCCCAGGCTTCACTAGCACCGTGTATGACTTGTGTCTGTAATAATTATTTTAGGTCTGCAGAATCTATAACAACTCCTGCAGATTCTACATCTGAACAGATTCTACCAACAGCAGATACTGAGGTACCAGATCCTTCAATCCTATCCACGCCATCATTGATAGATCATCCAGTGGCTTATGGCACCTGGAGTAGAACGAAAAGGTTAGCTCCGGTGTTTAAAGAAAAGAAAGGTATGTTAGACATAGTGCAACCGCCAGAGTATTTCCGTGAGCCACAACCTAGACAGATTACTCGAGTAGAAAGGAATGATTTATTTGGGCAGTATCGGGAAACCCCTAGCGAACAGGAAGATTTATCTGAGGGTGAGAGAGTGATTTTAGATACCGAGATAGATTTTGATGTAACCGAAAGCTTACAAATTGAACAGGTATCCCATAGGCAGTTACCAGCAAGGGAAGGAATAGGTACAGTAGATTCAGCCAGCGCAGTGAGTATGAATAATCCCCGTGCCACAGACGCCCATATGCCGTGGAAGCCCAATGAAATAATGGCAGTACTAAACAGAATCCCCGATAGGAAGATGTTACCTGCTGCCTTTATAGATTATTTAAGAACCACAATGCGTGTATATCATGTTGGAGATATGTGGGAGACCATACAACACATAATTACTCCAGCTGAGAATACCAAATTTCTAGTAGCCCTAGGACACCCGACTTATGAAACATTGACAAACACAATAATGAACGACAGTGCAAGAGAAGAGGCTGTTTTAACGGCCCTTGCAAAAATGTTTCAGAAACTAGGCGATTTAAGTTGAGTTCTGGAATTAAAACCAGAGAGGGCTCGTCTAGGGAGGCTATTTGGGTGGAACTGAGAAATGGGAAAGGTGTAGCAACACTTATAGGGGTGTATTATAGACCGCCAAATGGGGAGCGAGAATTGGAAGAGCAAATATGTAAGGAGATAGCAGATATTAGTAGTAAGCACAAGGTAGTGATTGTGGGAGATTTCAATTTTCCACACATAGACTGGGAAACACATTCTGTAAAAGGGCTGGATGGTTTGGAGTTTGTAAAATGTGTGCAAGATAGTTTTTTGCAGCAATACATAGAGGTACCTACTAGAGAAGGGGCAGTGCTGGACCTCCTGTTAGGAAATGAGACAGGGCAAGTGGCGGAGGTATGCGTCGGGGAGCACTTCGGGTCCAGTGATCACAATACCATTAGTTTCAATATAATTATGGAGAGGGTCAGAACTGGACCTAGGGTTGAGATTTTTGTTTGGAGAAAAGCTAACTTTGAGGAGATGCGAAAGGATTTAAAAGGAGTGAATTGGGACATGTTGTTTTATGGGAAGGATGTAGAAGAAAAATGGAGGACATTTAAGGGTGAAATTTTAAGAGTACAGAATCTTTATGTCCCTGTTCGGTTGAAAGTAAATAGTAAAAAATGGAAAGAGCCATGGTTTTCAAGGGAAATTGGACACGGTTCGGAAAAAGAGAGAGATCTACAATAATTATAGGCAGCATGGAGTAAATGAGGTGCTTGAGGAGTATAAAGAATGTAAAAAGAATATTAAGAAAGAAATTAGAAAAGCTAAAAGAAGATATGAGGTTGCTTTGGCAAGTAAGGTGAAAGTAAATCCAAAAGGTTTCTACAGCTATATTAATAGCAAAAGGATAACAAGGAATAAAATCGGTCCATTAGAGAGTCAGAGTGGACAGCTATCTGCAGAGCCAAAAGAGATGGGGGAGATATTGAACAATTTATTTTCTTCGGTATTCACGAAGGAGAAGGATATGGAATTATGTGAGGTAAGGGAAACGAGCAGAGTAGCAATGGAAACTGTGAGATTCAAAGAAGAGGAGGTGCGGACACTTTTGAAAAATATGAAAACGGATAAGTCTCCAGGTCCTGACAGGATATTCCCTAGGACATTGAGGGAAGTTAGTGTAGAAATAGAAGGGGCTATGACAGAAATATTTCAAATGTCATTAGAAACGGGAATAGTGCCGGAGGATTGGCGTACTGCGCATGTTGTTCCGTTGTTTAAAAAGGGTTCGAAGAGTAAACCTAGCAATTATAGACCTGTTAGTTTGACGTCAGTGGTGGGCAAATTAATGGAAAGGATACTTAAAGATAATATATATAAGCATCTGGATAAGCAGGGTCTGATTAGGAACAGTCAACATGGATTTGTGCCTGGAAGGTCATGCTTGACTAATCTTCTTGAATTTTTCGAAGAGGTTACTAGGGAAATTGATGAGGGTAAAGCAGTGGATGTTGTCTATATGGACTTCAGTAAGGCCTTTGACAAGGTTCCTCATGGAAGGTTGGTTAAGAAGATTCAATTGATGGGTATTAATGGTGGAGTAGCAAGATGGATTCAACAGTGGCTGAATGGGAGATGCCAGAGAGTAATGGTGGATGGCTGTTTGTCAGGTTGGAGGCCGGTGATTAGTGGGGTGCCTCAGGGGTCTGTGTTGGGTCCACTGTTGTTTGTCATGTACATCAATGATCTGGATGAAGGTGTGGAAAATTGGATTAGTAAGTATGCAGATGATACTAAGATAGGTGGTGTGGTGGATAATGAAGTAGATTTTCAAAGTCTACAGAGAGATTTAGGCCATTTGGAAGAGTGGGCTGAAAGATGGCAGATGGAGTTTAATGCTGACAAATGTGAGGTGCTACATCTCGGCAGGACAAATCAAAATAGGACATACACGGTAAATGGTAGTGAATTGAGGAATGCAGTTGAACAGAGGGATCTAGGAATAACTGTGCATAGTTCCCTGAAGGTGGAATCTCATGTAGATAGGGTGGTAAAGAAAGCTTTTGGTGTGCTGGCCTTTATAAATCAGAGCATTGAATATAGAAGTTGGGATGTAATGTTAAAATTGTACAAGGCATTGGTGAGGCCAATTCTGGAGTATGGAGTACAGTTTTGGTCGCCTAATTATAGGAAGGATGTCAACAAAATAGAGAGAGTGCAGAGGAGATTTACTAGAATGTTGCCTGGGTTTCAGCAACTAAGTTACAGAGAAAGGTTGAACAAGTTAGGTCTTTATTCTTTGGAGCGCAGAAGGTTAAGAGGGGACTTGATAGAGGTCTTTAAAATTATGAGCGGGTTAGACAGAGTGGACGTGGATAAGCTTTTCCCATTGAGAGTAGGGAAGATTCAAACAAGGGGACATGACTTGAGAATTAAGGGACAGAAGTTTAGGGGGAACATTAGGGGGAACTTCTTTACTCAGAGAGTGGTAGCTGTGTGGAATGAGCTTCCAGTGGAAGTGGTGGAGGCAGGTTCGATGTTATCCTTTAAAAATAGATTGGATGGGTATATGGACGGGAAAGGAATGGAGGGTTATGGTCTGAGTGCAGGTAGATGGGACTAGGGGGAAGTATTTTATTTTTAATTTAAAAAAAAAAAATAATAATAATAATAATTAAATGTTCGGCACGGACTTGAAGGGCCGAGATGGCCTGTTTCCGTGCTGTTATGGTTATATGGTTATAAGGAGCAAACAAATTTCTAGACCGTTTTTCAAAATTATATATGGACCAATCAAGGGATTTAGACTATCAGAATGGAGCAAGTTCCCCTCAATACTGTGCTATCTTGTTGAATTGTCTCCCCCACTAAAGTAGCGGATTTAATTAAAACTGATAACAGGAACTGGTCTGAGAACAGAGCCAGTCAAATAGCCAGAGCTGTGAGATATTATTGGAAGGAAGGAAGGAACCAGGAAAATTATCCTGTAACTAGGAGTGAAAGTGAATGCATAGCCAAGGAAGCATTACCAAGATCTAACTCTGAACCATGGATTACCAGCAAATTACAGATTGGGAGAAATTAGGGTCCCAGATTACTCAGATTATTATCACCACTACACTCCCAATTTAGAACCTATTCCAATAGAACCCAGGGGTAGAATAAGACCAACCATGTTGCCTAATCAATGCTATACTTGTGGGGGAATGGGACATTGGAGTCGGGCCTGTCCAACAAAGGAGCGAATGAAAGAGAGGGGTCAAAGAAGGGATATCCAGGATTACGAAGAATTTAGAGATCCTAGAGAATGTAGGCGCATCCAAAATCCAAGGAATTGTGGGAGGTCCTTTAATTCAAGAGACTATTGGGACCCAAGAAACCAAAGAGAGAGATGGCCCGAATGTCAGGAACTAAGAAGTCACACACCGTTCACTCAAGCTAATCCATTTTCTCAGTCCTGACTCACCAACCCGCCCTGGAATTGTGGGCGTGGAGACATGACCCTTACTCTAGAACCCCCTCAAGTAATTTACCAGAATGAACGAATTAGATGTACTATTGAAGTAAAAATTGAAAATCACATAGAAGAAAATTATGAACCATTTTATGACTGATAATTGCTCGTTTCTAAGCTTCCCCCAGTCTAGTTTCAGTAATAACACTGAATCAAGCACTTGAAACAACTAAATGTTATTTTACAAAAAGCGCATCAAAGATCAACTACTGTACCTATCCCACCGTGGGTTCGATCCTTGTGTCTGCCTGTTCAAGCCCTCTAGGCCTCGCTCAGACAGAGACACTCCAGAAGTTCACGCAGTCCCGAGCATTATTCCAGAAGACCAATGCTGAGCCTCGTGATCACGGACTTTTATATGTCCCGGGACCTCGAGGGGCCGAACCACATGGAGGTGGTCTCTCAATAATCCAATTACAGATATCGATTAACCCCATAAATAACAGGCATTTCCCTAACCCAATTATACAACAGCTCATACATTGTATAAGAAAGAAAGCTCTCGAAGGAAGCTAACAAGAACAAACATTGAAACGTGCTCCGAGATTCAAACAATTTCTCCAAGGCTCAACAGTTCAACCAATCATCAATAAACAGGATGACCGTCTTGCAACATTATTTATACTGTTTTACAATGCTTTTGCAGCGACCCAATAGAAATGATGCATTTAAGGTTAGTTTGCAAAACCACTATACATGTTATCAATTTAAGAGAAACAAGGAGAACACCTGGACTCCTTATCATCCTGCATATCAGTCTGAGCCTAGACTAGCTGGTGGCAATCAAAGCCTGTAAAATTCAGCTGACAAGGGTTAAGCAATTCTGACAAGTGCAGGGATCCTCCATTTTATGATGACTTTAATTTAGCCAATATTAACATGATTAACCCTGAAAACCCCTTAGAGCAAAGATGATTGTAAATCAAGGAGCTTGTTTTAACTGCACCCAATTAGGTCATGGAGCAAGGAGTGTCCAGCAAGAAGGCAGAACATAGCAGGATGGAAGAAAAACCAAGGGGCGATAAAGAAAGTAATAAAAGGAACATAGTAGCTAGCGTGAGAAGAAATGGCAACTAAGGAATGGAAAGGCACTAGGGAGAGAAGAAACAAACTTACTCTGCAGGAGGAACGTGAGTGGGGAAAAAATTATATTATATTAATGTGTTACTGAGTTTGTGCCTGCAGGACAGTATATCGATGACACACTATCTGGGGAGTGAGGTAAAAGAATGCACAGACCCCTTAAGAACTGGAAGAAGACAGCAAAGGTAATGTAGCTCTCCAGAAACAGGTGACCAGCAGGAGGAACTGATACTGTCCTGCCCCTTTAAAACATATTTGAGAAGGCCAGCAGACAGAGAAAGCTGCTCCTCAGTATCCCCACTTCCTTGTAACTGAAACTAACATCTGAAAAGAAGAAGTAGAAGACCTACCCTAGTGCCCAACTTTTATATCACCTAGCTAATGGAGAAAGAAAAGGAAGGAGAGTAAAGGACACTCTAATCATCTTTGAGAGAAACAACTCTGACAACTTGTAATGACTATTGGGATAAGTTCCTCTTTAAGAATTGGATTTGAATAAAAAGGAATTCCTCTGTGGTGCGGGGCAAAATACTCACTTTGCGCCAAAATCTAGTTATAAGTAAATTAATTTAGAAAGGGCTTATGGGATACAGTCATAAAATTGTTAGAGAATTGACTGTTAATTTTGCATTATTATCTTGTCTCACATGTAGGAGGGTAGTCGAAGATGGGACTGGACTATTTAGTTACTATCAAGGAAGGGACAGATCCTAGCCGATATCAGGAATTAAGACATACCCTGGAAACGTACGTGGCAGTATAAAATGATGAGGTAGACTGAAAATTTATGTTCCCCTCGGAAAGTCAATACTAACCATCCAGAGAAGTTACTTAGAGATAAAAATAACTAGTATGAGCAAGGACCCCTAGACAGAGAACGAAGCCAATAAAGAGCCAACATAGTAGAGAATCAACACAGTAACGAGTTAACATAGTGAGGAGAAATACATAAATAAGAAGAGGTATTGGAGGAGAGACTTAGTAAATTAGAGGGAAAAACATGAATAGGTATTGAGAATAGCAGAGCCAATGCATATTTGACCGATGGATTTGAATTATTTAACCCTTGATGGTAAAGCGGCTTCTATTATCAAGGTGGAAATAAAGTCTCCCTGGATTCGGCAGTCTTGATTGGATTTATGATGAAATTAACAGCATATGGAAATTGATTGTTTAAATTTGAACAGCTGGGAATTCCACAGGAATTGGAATGGAATTGTATTATCGGCTACAATGCTGTTGAATGAGAAGGATGAGATGGACACTGAAATTTGAAATAATAAATTGAAGGCTGAAACTGAATTTGGTTAAATTGGAACATTTATCATGGTTTGCTTTAAATTAGTCACGCCTGTAGGGAAATCTGGACTGAACCCAGCTGAAATTTATATGAGGACCCGTCATCAGATATACATATTATAACATCGTGTGTATGAAAAAGGCTGATTAGTGTTGATCCTAGAATAATAAAGAGTATATTAGTGAACAGAATAGGAATAGGGTTACAGTAATATAATAGGTTTGAATAGGGAAAGTATTGCAGAATTATAGTGAATGTATGGGAAAGCATGGGTGCATGATGGTAACTTGCTTTATCCAAAGTTTTTCAGGAATTTTAGGTTTTAGGCTCAACTATGGAAAGGGATGGAAGAATGGGCAGCAACACGGATGGAGGGAATTCGCACCCACGAAAACTCGGGAGGTGAAGACTCATCAGACGGAAATTGTGAAGCTATGCCCATGAAAACTCGGGACGCTTGGCTGAGAAGAAACATCATCATCTTGTGTTGCTGATAGATGGGAAATGTAATGTACACACTTATGTACACACAATGGTTAGCTGATTATTGAACTATTAGGTTATATTAAATGATAGGTTATCATATATGATAAAAGGGAAGGAATGTTAATCCTGGCCAAATTGGAGAGGCTAGGACTTTAAAATGGGGTAAAAGCTTCAGGGCTGCTGGGAGATCTGGTCAATTTGTAATTGCTCTCTGCAGAACTGGGACAAGCTGCAGAGTGGTGCCAGTGTGTCTCGAGCCTAGATACAAGTTGCAAGAAAAGAATATGAACATATGCAGACCCTCTCAATTAGGTGCAAAATGCATAGAATGGATTGGGTTGCTGCAAACCAGACATGCACCTTGTAAATAATTGTAAATAATGTTGCAGAGTTCTACTTTGCCAAGTGTTGATTGGATGAGGTAATGAGCCTTGTCTGGATTTCTTGCAGATCAAGGTAAATGTTTCTAAATTGGCTTCCTTGAGAAGTCCTGTTTGAATACAATGTATTAAGCTGCTGTATTATTGGGTAAGGGAAATGTCTGTTATGTATGGGGTTAATCGATATCTGTAATTGGATTGTTCAGAGACCACCCCCATGTGGTTCAGCCCATCGAGGTCCCAGGACCTATAAAAGTCTGCTGCCATGAGGTCCAGCGTCGATCTTCCGGGAGAGCGCTTGGGACTGCGTGACCTTCTGGAGTGTCCCTGTTTGAGCGAGGCCTAGAGGGCTTGATCAGGCAGATACGAGGATTGAACCCACGGTGGGATAGGTACAGTAGTTGACCTGTAATTGTGTTTTGCTAAAATAACGATTAGTTGTTCAAGTGCTTGATTCAGTGTTTTTGACTGAAACTAGACTGGGGGGAGCTTAGAAGGAGCAATTTACATACACTGCCATCTAATCATGGCTGATCCATCTTTCCCTCTTAACCCCAGTCGGCCTTTTCCCCATAACCCCTGACACATTGATCTAACTGAGGGGATATGTTAAAACAATAAACTGCATATGCTCATTAATACACAAAAGGACACAAAGTACTGGTGTAACTCAGCAGGTTAGGCAGCATCTCTGGAGAACATGGATAGGTGGTTCAGGTTGAGATTATTCTTCAGGGGATATGTCATTGGGGGCTCATAGTACAGAACATGTTCTTCATAAGAATCAACATGCAAGTATGATTTACTAATACAATGTTCTGAAATCAGTATAAACATTTAGGTTAAAGATAGACACAACATGCTGGAATAGTTCAATGGGTTAGGCTGCATCACTGGAGAAAATGGATAGGAGACGTTTCGGGTCGGTGCAGATTGTGGCCTTTAGTGATGATTCTGTGGTCATTCATCTTTTGTCAAGACTGGATGTTTCTCTCACTTCCAGTTGCGATGCCCAAGACAGGACATTGCCTGTTGTCATCAGTGTAGTACCAAGGACTGAATGGTTACTTGTATTACCCTTATTGTAGCTGGACAGACTCTTTACTCAATGGAAAATTCCCAACCTGCCTTGAAGGAGCCCAAGGGACTTGAAAGAACAAATGTGACGTAATAGAAGTGGATTCTTACCTTCCCTAATGCAGGCTATGAATGTGAAATAGTAACCAAACTGAAGGAAGATAGATCTCCCTTGACGTGAATGAATACGTTAACTTTGTCTTCGTTTGCAGTCATTGCAGATATGATGGCCCAAATTATAACCTCTTCTGCTGCAACAATCGACGCCATTTGAGGCCTGTGTTCTCGTGCTCATTCTTCTTGCAGTTCTTTTATGTGGAACACTCAAATAATGGGCTCTTTCATCAGTGCAAGCAGAGCATGTTAAATTCTAGATACAAGGAAGTACAGATGCTGGTCTATAAACAAAGACACAAAGTGCTGGAGTAACTCAGCATGTCAGGCAGCACCTTTGAAAGAGGGTCCCAACTCAAAACATCACCTAACCATGTTCTCCAGAGCTGCCACCTGACCCATTAAGTTACTCCAGCTCTTGTGTCATTTTTCAGTTTGAATAACTCACAATAGGTGCCTTGGATAGCCCCAGAAAGTGTTGTTAGTTCATGCAAATGGTTCGAAAAGTTGGAAGCTAACTGAGAATATCAATCTGGAACAATTGACTTAACTTCTTGCAATTGCCATGTAACTTGTGTGGTGAATTTACCCTCAGCAGTGAAGGGACAGCAATTGTAGCTGTGATCCATGGTAGGACACTGCCTTCCTACAGTGAGATTATAAGATTTGTAGCTGGGATCTCAGTTCCCTGGATACTGTGGTTAGCTTTGCTGCCACAGTTAATAGCTCAATCACAAGATGAGAAAGAGAAGTTGACAAAGATCATCCCTCCCTGCTTCCTGAATGAACTGACATTGTCTGGGAATCAATATTATTTTCTTTGACTGCTGTCCTTGGGTAGGGTTGGAGACCTTTATCATTTAAAAATAATCTGAAGGGATGTATTTCCCCAAGGTAGCAAAGAAAGTGCTTCAGCTCCAAATAATCTCCCTGTAAATTGATCTTGGGGTGCCAGCTCTAATACACCTTTTGTATATGTTTCAACAAATGTTTCTGACATGCATGTAAACAGCAGGACTGAGCATATACTTTATCATTCTAGGGTTGTCATTACAGACATATATAATACCCAAGGGGTGCACGCAATAAGATTAAGTCAAAACTGAAATTCTCTTTCTACTAAAGAAAGATGCCTAATTTTTTGCTCTCTCATCAGAGAGATTTTTCAGAGTTAGTGTTGAAGCAACGCAGAGATTTTATTAAATTGCTGCACGCCATGAGAAGTTCAATGTTGAATCATGACCATGAAATCAACAAAGAGCAACCAGTAACTTCCAGACATCTGAGGCGATGTGGGAATCCTAAATTTAAAGACTTCTTATACACAAATGTTGTCAGTTTGATACTGAACAGCTAGCATTTCCCAGCTGGCCACAGCCTTTATACCAATGTTATAGTCATAGAGTCATACAGCAAGGAAACTGGCTCAAATCAGCCATACCGAGCAAGGTGCACAAGTAAGGTGAGCTACATGTATAATGAATATCTTGCACGCTGCAGCGTTAGAAACAAATAGACAGACCACACGAAAAAAAAGTAAATTACGCATAAATTATATGTAAAATACATGTAAATTTGACAAGATAGTGAAAGGAAAAAGACCGTGCAAAAAATAAGGCATTCATTCAAAATACAATTAGGAAACAAATCCATGGTAGTGCAAGAGGTGGTCCGTAGTATTCCATTTTCGAGGTAGGATTGGGGTTATGCAAGTCAGTTCAAGAACCTGATGACTAAATGAAAGTACTGTTCCTGAACCTGGCGGTGTGGGATTATAGACCTCTATACCTCCTGCCTGATTGAGCAGCGAGAAGAGGGCATGGCTAGGATGGTACAGCTCCTTGATGATAGATGTTTATGATGATGGTGGTGAGGTTTGTGCCCATGTTAGTCAAATTGCAAAAACGTATTATATTTTCAGCCTAGTTATCTTTTTTTGTAGAAGAGAAGACACAGAGTAGCTCAGTTGGTCAGGCAGCATCTCAGGAAAAAATGAATAGGTGGCATTTTGCGTCGGGATCCTTCTTCAGACATTTGCAGATGGGCCCTGATCTGAAATGTTGCCGATCCTTGTTCTCCTGAGATGCCGCCTGACCCACTGAGTTACTCCATCAATTTGTGTCTCCTTTTGAAAACCAGCAATTGCAGTTCCTTTGTTTATACATGTACTTTTTTTTTGTGACTGGCTTGCTAAGTTTAATTTTCTAATGCATGTCCAATATCCAAATGAACAGGAAAAAGCATGAATAAGCTGTATGTCCTGTGATTTCTATCAAATTATCTATTAGAAAAATAACAAATACTTCTGCACATATAGTTAAATACACACTTATGTTATGCTTATGCTATCCATGCTATTATCTTATGTTATGTTGCCGTGGAAGAATGAGAGGGCCACTGAGAACGAAGGGAGGACCCGGCAAGGTGGGTTGCCGAGAACAAGGGGGGACCCGACGGGAGGGAGGGGGGGGAAGCTGCTGCCACATGCGCGACACGCAGTACATAGCACTGTTCAGTGAACTTTTGCAACTTGTCGGCGCCAAAACGTGGCGACACTTGTGTACTGTCTAAGTGAAGTCTGCTACATGGTTTTTACTGGGTTGTATGTAAAACAAAGTATTTCACTGTACCTAGTACATGTGACAATAAAGTGTCATTGAATCATTGAATCATTAATCAAAAAGTAAAAACCAGTGTTAACATTGCAGACATTCTCTTTGTTCTCTCTCCACACTACCCCTTCTTTGCAATTTAAAATAGTCTTTAAGGTGTACATTTGCTGCTTCTGACGAAAGTCATCAACCTGAAACATTAACTGTTTCTTTCTCCCAGATGCTGCCTAACCTGTTGAATATTTCCAGGATTATTTTGTCTTTAATTAAAGGATGTTCTTAGCTATTATCCATCAATTCATTTTTTGAGGAAAGTGCACAGATACAAATATTGTGAGATAGTGAATGAATTTTGATACTGTATGTGTCTTGAATTTTGAAAATTGAAGAAGAGCTGCAAAATTGAATACGTTTATCTTTAAAAGAACCTACCTCGATGAAAAATAGAAATATGTTATGTTTTAAGCTTTCCCATAGTGAGGTCAGTTTGGCTTGAAGAACTGTATGTCTTGACGATGCAGTCTAACTTTGCATTAACAAAATCTACCCAAATACTTGGCTAATTTTACATTCCAGGTGTTTCCATTTGTGTTTTCCTCTTTTGTGAGTTACATTTGCTGCCAAATGTTAATTAAATACAAATGTGAGAGTGTTTAAATTAGACCAGATTTTAATTCAGCAATTACATGTGACAATTTGGAGAAAAAAGCCACTAATTTAATTTAGATTTATGGAAATATATATTTCTTTTGGAACTTGGTAAAAAAAGAATTGTTATCATAGTTCTCTTAATAGGACATTCACTAATCTCTTAATAGGACATTCACTAATTCAGGATAATCGTGTATAGTGGGGTGGAAATGAAAAAGAGGTATGCAAGACTATTTTTATAACAAAAGTTATTTCAATGTGATTTATGTTATTATGCTGGACTCTATTAAAATATATCAACAAGGACTTCCGGTGGCGCCATGTTGGACTAACAGACGTGCACCTAGCTCCTCTCCCGAAAAATTTCACGATTTATCGTGTAAATCGGGATTGTTTTTAAAAACCTTACTGGAGCTTCAGGTCGCCGCGCTGATGACGTCATCATTAATCGCGATGATTTAAACGGTGGTTTGAAGCCCTTTAAATGAGTAAACTGCCTCCACCTGTGAGCCCTCAGAGATCAGTGAAAAAGCTGCTGAGAGACCAGAAGAAGCCTGAAGCAGAAGTTACCTCTGAAGTCTCTGAAGTGGCTGCAGAAATGGATACAAGAGCTAAGAAAGAGTTTGATGACTTGAAGAAATCAGTGAAAAATATGAAAGATGAGATTTTGGATGAAAATAAAATTATGATGGAAAATATGAAGGAAAATATGAAGGAAGATAAGAAGGATATGAAGGAAAATATGGCAAAAATGATGGAAGGAATGGAGAAGATGATGAGGGATTTAAATGCTGGTAATCAGAAGAATATGATTGATTCACTGGACATTATGAATAAACGAATTGATGAGGTGAAAGATGGACTATCAGAGAGAATGGACAAGATGGATGTAACTACTACGGACAAGTTCACGGCTGTGCTTGAAACAGTAGCTGCAAGTATGCGCACAATTACGGAATTGGAGAAAAACACTTCTCGAGTGGTTGAAGACATGGCGAAAATGAAGCAAGAACATGAGCAAATGAGGCGAGAAAATGAACAAACTTCACTACAGATGGTGACTCAACTGGAGAAAGTCTCAGACAAATGCCTGGACCTGGAAGCTTGCTCTAGACGCCAGAATTTGAGAATTCTTGGAGTCTCAGAGGGAGCCGAAGGGGAGGATGTACGTGAGTTTGCCATGGGCTTGTTTAAACAATTGCTGAATCTTTCCAAAGAACCGAAAATCGAAGTGGCTCATCGTGTCCCAAGATTTAAACAAAGATCTGGTGCGGGAAAAACTTATCCACGACATATTATTGTGAAATTTCGGGATATTTTAGAACTGGAAGATGTTATGAGCAAAATCAAATACGGTGTGCAACTGCGGCTGGACAATGACACTATTAAGATATTCAGGGACTACCCGTATGAAATTGTGCAAAAAAGAAACAAATTCGAGAAGGTTAAGGATCTTTTAAGAGGGAGAGAAGGGATCAGATATGGGATTTTCTACCCCGCGAAAATGCGTATTTCCTTTAAGGGTCTTGAAAAGTCATTTGTTAAGCCTGAAGACGCGTTTAAATATGCCCAAACTATCGTTGAAAAATAGAAATGAAAGGGAGGTTTGGCAGAACTGAACCATTCTAAGCAATGCTTTGTCTGGGGATAGTTAGACTGTTATCTTTGGAATGTTGAATCAAGGACACTTTCTGTTCAAAACGAGTAAACAGCTGAACAGACGGGAATGGTATATACCAGAAGCATTTACTTGTTTATTAGATTATAATATTAAAACCAATTGTAAGAACTTATCCTATTAACAACTTAATAAGTTATGCATGTTAGATTAGAATACTAACAAAAACAAAAATAAAAAATACCGAACTAACATACTAACATGAATTTTTAATAAATTGAAACCTTATCTATAAGTGGGAGGAGGGGATGAGAAACGAGCACCTGGCTTAGGCCCAAGGGCACGTCTCGTTAACCCCTTCAACCAACAGTTGATTCTTATTGAAGTCAAAAGTATCGGTTTAATAATTAGTAGTTAAAATTCCGATATATATATATGTTATAATGAAATATACAGGGTAAAATTGTATTATATATCTGAATGTGAGGCCCCGTTTTAATATTTTAATATGTTATGATTAACCAAGAGAGCGGAGCTATTTGTGTAACAACGCAATGGAAGTCAAAACAAGGTTTTTTCCCACCTACAGGTGGGACATTCGCTACAGTGCCGACTATATCAGACACTGTATTTTCACTTTTTTTTTTTTTTTTATCACATAAAATCACATGTTTGTGTTTTGTGTTTAGTGATAAGCGTAAAATGGACATACCAACAAAACTTAAAAACTCAAAAGCTCCCCCAATACCCAAAGACCTGGATATGGATGCACCACAAGATTTAAAGGTACTATAATTATTCAAAATGCATGACACCAAACAAAAGAACCTAGGAGGAATCTCATTTTGTAGTTGGAATATAAGAGGTATTAACAAACCTATTAAAAGGGGTAAGATACTAGCTCAGCTGAAACTGTACAACTCCGACATGACCTTCCTACAAGAAACACACCTAAAATCTCAGGATCAAGTTAGGTTGAGGGCGAAATGGATAGGTCAAACATACCATTCTTCATTTACTTCAAAATCTAGAGGCACGTCAATCATCATAAGAAAAGGTATACCATTTAAAGCAAAGAATATTATAACAGATATAGAAGGGAGATACCTAATAGTTAATGGAGAAATCCATGATACTCCACTTACCTTGGTAAATATATATGCCCCTAACTTTGATAACCCCCACTTTTTCAATAAAATTTTCAACATAATTGCAGAGTCTAACTATCAAAATGTTATAATAGGAGGAGACTTTAACTGTGTTTTAGATCCGTACTTAGATAAATCAAGTCAAAAACAGAGAGGGAATATGAAATCGAAAACCAGGGAACCTCTCAATACCTATATAAACAACACTAATATAGCAGATGTTTGGAGAATTGTTAATCCAACTGGCAGGGAATACTCATTTTATTCAATGGTACATAAGACATACTCACGTATAGACTACTTTCTGCTGGATACAAAATTAATCCCCCAAACATCTAACGCAATATACCACACAAATTCGATTTCAGACCATTCTCCACTAACTTTCTTTTTAAAACTGGAAGGATTGTCTAAGAATAAATCGTTTTGGAGATTTAATTCTCAAATTCTAAAAGATCCACAAGCGAGTATATATTTAAAAGAACAAATGGAGGTCTTTTTTCAAATAAATGATACTCCAGATATATCGCCTACTGTATTATGGGAATCTTTTAAAGCATACATTTGGGGTATTATAATTTCATATCAAGCTTTTCAAAATAAAAAGAATAAGAATGAACAAAGACAGTTAGAAGAAATTATTAGACAAATGGATATAGATAATGCTAAAGATCCATCAATAGATAAACATAATAAAATAATAATTTTGAAATTTAAATTAAATAAATTATTATCTGCCAAACTTATAAGACTTTTTCAAATTACAAAACAAGAGCACTTTGAATTTGGGGATAAACCGCATAAACTTTTGGCTCGCCAGCTAAAAAAACGAGAAAAGGAACATACTATACCAAAGATCAAATCAGATAAAGGGGAATTATTAACAACACCGAAGGATATTAATAAAAGATTTGCGCAATTTTATGAGAATTTGTATACATCTAAAACGACAATTGATTCCAATAATATCACAAAGTTTTTGGATACCTGTAATCTTCCAAAGTTAGAGCTGAAAGAACAAGAGGAACTGGGTGCACAAATCTCATTAAGGAATTAGAAGATACAATAAACTCACTAAAGAATGGAAAAACACCAGGCCCTGACGGATTTACTAATGAATTTTATAAAAGCTTTTATGATAAAATAATACCAAGATTACAAAAAATGTACCAATATGCTTTTAAAAAACGAATACTACCTGATACATTAGCGGAATCAACGATTACTCTAATACCTAAGAAAAACAAAGATTTAGAAGAACCTGGTTCATATAGAGCTATAGCATTGTTAAACACAGATCAAAAAATATTAGCGAAAACATTAGCTAGAAGATTAAGTAAATACATTAGTAAATTAATAAACCCAGATCAGACGGGGTTTATCCCTAAGAGATACTCATCTAATAATATGAGACGTCTACTCAACATAATGCACTCACACAAATCTGAAGATCAAGAATTATCAATTATTTCACTGGATGCTGAAAAAGCATTTGATCAAGTAGAATGGAATTATATGGACAAAGTATTACAAAAATTTCAACTGGGGGAGAATTTTATTTTATGGATTAAGTTACTATACAACAAACCTACAGCTAGAATACTAACTAATAACATATTATCCTCGAAATTCCAACTATCAAGGGGAAATAGACAAGGATGGTCATTATCACCACAGCTGTTTGCTCTCATTATTGAACCGCTAGCAGAAAAAATTAGAATACACCCTGATATCCATGGATATAATACTAAAGACTCATATAATAAAATATCTTTATACGCGGATGATATATTACTGTACATTACAAAACCTCAAATCACTATACCAAATATATTAAATTTAATTGAAGACTTTGGATCTTTTTCTGGATATAGAATAAATTGGAATAAAAGTGAAATTATGTCAATAAAACCGAAAGATTCAACACATCTTTTAAAATTCCCTTTTAAAATAGCTACAGAAATATTTAAATA
Organism: Malacoraja senta; assembly: GCA_038087875.1. NCBI lineage: Eukaryota > Metazoa > Chordata > Chondrichthyes > Rajiformes > Rajidae > Malacoraja > Malacoraja senta. The sequence continues at coordinate 243,325,970 of CM075977.1, read as the reverse complement.
CTTGGGAATCGAAATTACCAGAACATATCAAGATATGTTTAGGGCAAATTTTGACCCCCTACTTAATAAATTAAACACACTAATTAAATTCTGGAAAACGCTTCCGGTGTCTTTAATAGGCCGAATAAACGCAATAAAAATGATCTTTCTACCACAAATGTTATACCTATTTCAATCGATTCCTATGTACTTACCAAAGAAGTTTTTTTTTTAAACTCGACTCAGATATCACTAATTTTATATGGGACTATAAATCACATAGAATACAAAAAACTCATCTGAATAAACCTAAAGTATTAGGGAGTTTAGCACTACCTAATTTTATGTATTATTATTGGTCAGTAAATATTAAAAATATGATTCAACTGATGGATAACTCCGCCCAGCAAGTGGACTGGATTGTAATGGAGAAAGAGGATTGCTCCTCTAGAAACATTGGAACGATCCTCCTTTCTCCAATGAAATTGAATAACATAAATTATAATAAGAACCCAATTATTCATAGTACAATCCGAATTTGGAAACAAATAAAACAAAATTTAAAATTAAGAAATTTATCACTTTTATTACCTATAGTTAATAACCCTTTGTTTAATCCCTCTATTATAGATAAAGCTTTTACACATTGGGATAGACTAGGAATTAAAACGCTTGGTGACTTGTATGAAACTGGAAAATTACTTTCATTTCAACAATTACAAATAAAATATAAACTCGGAAATAATCAATATTTTAAATATTTTCAAATATGCGACTATTTGAAAAAATATACAAAAGATCATTATAATAACCCAGTAGATGTATTGGACGAGGCAATGCAGATAAAAGCTGAATCAGCAAACTTAATATCATATTTGTATAATATTATCTTAAATGTACAAATACCATCTACGGAGGGTATCAGAAGAGACTGGGAACTAGAGTTAGCTATTAAAATTTCAAAGGAAAGTTGGAATGAACACTTATTAAACGTGCATAAATGCTCGATTAATGTAAGACACACTTTAATACAATTTAAAATTTTACATAGATTATATTATTCGAAAACTAAAATTCATAACATTTTCCCAAATGTATCATCTATTTGTGATAAATGTCAATCCCAAGAAGCTACTATAGCGCACTCATTCGTTTTCTGTACAAAAATACAAAAATTTTGGAATGAAATTTTTGAAATCTTTACAAAGTTATTTAAAACAAGACTGATACCCAAAGCAGAATGGATTAACTTCGGAATAACGGAAGATGGTCCAGAACTAAATGTGTTTCAAAAGAAACTAATGGACTATGGGTTAATAACTGGAAAAAAGCTAATTCTAAAATTTTGGAAGAAGGCTCCAATACCAACTATAAATATGTGGATTTCAAATATGTTTGAAACATTACACCTAGAAGAGATAAGACTCCTCCTAGCAGGTAAACCAGATCACTTCCACCTGACGTGGTCTGCATTTATAGAATTATTACAAATATAGGGTGCAAAAGTACTTAAAAAAAAAAATTGAGGTCAGGTAAGGGGGGATGATAGTTGAAGAGTTGGTATGTCCCATTTACGTAATGCTCATAAAAATATTTGTTTCTCTCTTTTTCCTCTTTCTCTTTCTCTTTCTTTTCTAGGGTCTATTCCTTAACTCTTTTTCTTTTGTTTTTAATTTTGCTCTTATAGGGTCTTCTTCCTTTTTTGTTGTCACATTTTCTACACTTTCACTTTTTCCTTCACTTTCTTCTTTCTTTCAATCTTTTCTTTTTCTAGTGTAAAAAATAAATGGAGTACATTAATTGTAAGAAGATATAAATGACGAGTACTAATGTATGTGGTTGTAATGTAATGTACTTCTAATAAATAAAAATTTAAAAAAAAACAAAAAAAATATATATCAACAAATGGTTGGCTGATCATGATTCCCATAAATTCCTGATTCCCAGGACATATTCTGGTATTTTTGCCGGCTCCTCGTTATCTATGATAAAAGGCAACAATTTAGCTATGTCTGCTTTCCATGACCAGCTAATATGGCCATTCTTACATAACTGTGCTATAAATATAGTCATTAGAAAGAAGGAATTCATGCAAGGAAACATGGAATGCTGGTGATGGATAATTAATTTTGTCTGATTTTGTCTAATATGGGTAAGTTTACAGTTAACAAGATGATAGTCACACCTGAAAGTGCAAGGTAGAATTGTGGAGATCTTCATTAGGTTAAAGAAGTAAATCACAATGAATTATTTAACCATTTTGACATCAAGTTATTACACCACCATGCTCTGGTTATTTAAACAGCTTCTTCATATGGAGACTTCACTATATCAAGTGGCTTTTGCACTAAATCAAGGCTGACAATCTAGTGCAATCCTGATCGAGTTCAGTGTATTCCGTAGCATTTTTCTATTTTTCTTGAGATCTTAAATTAAGGCCCTATCTATCAGCCCTTTCTGGACATTTTGGAAATAAATGAAGCAGGAAGAGCAGTTGTTTTGGTCAAGATTTAATCCTAAACCAAAATCACCAAAGCAAGTTATCCTGCTCATTCACTCAACAGCTGTTAATGGGATTATACCAATTGAATTACATGATGCCCAACATTTTAAACCATGACAGTTATCAACATTTGCAGCAGGATTGCGATCAGTTGGGCAGGTGCTCTGAGGAATGGTTAATGGAGTTGAATACAGATAAGTGTGAGGTGTTGCATTATGGAATGTCGAACCAGGGCTGGACCTTCACAGTGAATGATAGGGCTCTGTGAAGTGTTGTAGAGCAGAGGGATCTAGAACTGTGGGTGCATCGTTCCTTAAAAGGAACATCACAGGTAGATAGGGGAGTCAAGAAGGCTTTCGACACATTGGTCTTCATCAGTCAGAGTATTGAGTATAGAAGTTGGGAGGTCATGTTACAGTTGTACAGGACATTGGTGAGGCCACATTTGGAGTATTGTGTTCAGTTTCGAACACCCTGTTGTAGAAAAGATGTTGTTAAGCTGGAAAGGATGCAAAGAAGATCTTGTTGCCAGGACTTGAGGGCCTAAGATATAGGAGAGGTTGAGCAGGCTAGGACTTTATTCCTTAGAGCACAGGTAGATGAGGGGTGATCTTATACTGGTGTACAAAATCATGAGAGGAATAGATCGGGTAAATGCACAGAGTATTTTGCCCAGAGTAGGGGAATTGAGAACCAGAGGATATAAGTTTAAGGTGGAAGGGGGAAAATGTAATAGGAACCTGAGGGCAACGTTTTTACACAAAGGGCGGTGAGTGCATGGAATGAGCTGCCGGAGGAGGTAGTTGAGGGAGGTGTTATCACAAGTTTCAAAGACATTGGACAGGTACATTGATAAGAAAGGTTTAGAAGGATATGGGCCAAACGCAGGTAGGTGGGACTAGTGTAGATGGGGCATGTTGGTTGGTGTGGGCAAGTTTGGCCAAAAGTCCTGTTTCCACACTGTATGACTCTATGACTGCATTTCAAAAGTACTTCATTGGCATCGAGCTGCAATGAGAGGTTCTGAGGAGGTAAAGACACCTACTTGGGAGCTACAAAGGAGGTAAAGACACCTACAATGGTACTGACTTTTATCTTATTTTTATACCAAAAGAGATTATACATATTTCAGTGACAGATAATTTGCTGACGGACGTTATGACTGTCATTATGATTCATAGATTTGCATATTCATCCTGGAATTTGACGGTGACATCAGACGGCTTCTGATAACGTACCTTACCTGAGGCTCTAACAAGGTCCGAGACCATGGTTTGAGAGACAAGGTACTAACTGTAAAGACTGTCCAAACGCATGGTGTCTTCACTCTAGTTTATTGCATACATTGTATTCGTATACACACATATTGCCCTAGCTGTTCGTGGTCCGTTACCGGAGCTAGAGAGCGAGCTAGGGGTGGGAAGGTTACATTTATACTGAAGCTAATGGGGAGTGGTTAGTAGAAGTGAGGTCACCATGTTAAAGGAACATGCACGGCTCTACATCCTTCCCCTTGAAAAGGGAAACATAGCAATGATGACAGTGAGACCACGACTCATACGCTAGGCACAAACTCGCGCGTACATCGTCAGGAAAAACTTAAAACATTCAAGCAAACTCCCCGTAACGTTCAGGCGGCTTGACTAGACGCCTGGAGCGGGTATGCAGCCCGCCTCCCCCCCCCTCCGAAGGTAGAGTGGGCACCGGGGCAGGAGCGGCGATAGGTGAACGGAAAGGGGAGCGAGCAGGAGGGGGAGAACGAGGAGACCGGGGAGGAGACAAGGGCACCGCAACGGGCACGCGAGCGGGAGATGGCTGATGGGGGGGGCCAGGAGGAGCAGCGGGAGAACGGGGCGCCAAGGGTCGCGAGGGCAGAGGAGCGGGAGGCAACGAGGCGGCAACCGGGGGAGCAAAAGGGGCTGCGGGAGGCGGAGCGGGCTCGTTGACCGGCAGCAAATGCTGGCGGGACCGGCGGTAGATTGTGCCCTCGTAGTCAACCAGGTAAGAGCGCGGAGAGTCGGCAAAGCCGATGACAACAGCCAAGCGGTGGTGTCCGGAGGGGGACTGCATCCGGACGACCTGGCCCTCGAAGATGGGCTGAAGGGGACGGCATGACTTGTCGTGGGAGCGCTTCTGGACGACCTGTTTCTGGGTAATACGCTTCTGGACAGCAGCAGGGCTGCGGACTGCGGGCTGTAGCGACCGCTGGGAGACAGGGATTGGAGGGCGAGTGGTGCGGGACATGAGCCATTGAGCCGGTGAGCCCATGGCAGGGTCGCGACTAATATTTCGGAGATTCAGTAGAGCGAGATAAAAATCCGAATGCGACAGTCTGCAATGTTCCAGCAGCTCCTTGGCACTGCGGACGGCGCGCTCAGCAAGGCCGTTGCTCTGCGGGTACGTGGTGACGTGGCGAAAGTTATAGGCGGCGGCGAATGCGCGGAACTCAGCACTCGTGAACTGGCCCCCGTTGTCAGACTGCACAGTCACAGGAATGCCAAAGGTTGCAAAGAGGGGTTGCAACGTCCCGATGACCGCAGCAGAAGTGAGGGAGTGCAGACGCTTAATCTCGAACCAGCTGGAGTAAGAGTCGACCAGGACCAGGAAATGTTTGCCACGCCACTCAAATATGTCCGTAGCGACCGCCATCCACGCCAGGGCGGGGGCAGGCTGTTGCAGTAGTGGCTGGCGTTGCTGGTGGGGAGAGAGGGTATTGCAGGTGGAGCAGGCAGAGACCCTCTCCCGGATGTCCTGTGCCATGCTGAGCCAATAAAATTGGCTCTGGGCCTGGGACAGGGTGGCATCGGCACCGGGATGGCCGTTGTGGGCAGTTTCGAAATAGTGGTCCCGCAGAGCGGCAGGCACCACAACCTTGTGGCCCTTCACCACCACGCCGCCCTGCAGCACAAGTTCGTCCCGGACTAGGAAGTAGGGCGCAGCACCAGCCGGCAAGGGTGAGCGACGGTCAGGCCAGCCGCGACGGATGACGTCTATAAGCTGTTGCAGGGCAGGATCCTTGGCAGTGTGGTGAATCAGGGACTGCATCTGCTGGGAAGGCATGAAGTTGACGTTTAGCACCATCAGATCGGATGCCTCGTACGGGTGGCGGGCTGTAGAAGCCAGCGGTGCGCGGGACAGCGTGTCAGCCACAAACATGTCCTTGCCCTTGCGGTACACGATTTGAAACGTGAAGCGTTGGAGTTGCAGCATCATACGCTGCAAACGGGAAGAGGCAACGTGGATCGGTTTGTTTAAGATCGTGACCAGCGGCTGGTGGTCGGTTTCGATAGTGAAGGTGTTACCTATAATGTAGTCCCTGAACTTCGAGCAGGCAAACACCACGGCAAGGAGCTCTTTCTCGATCTGAGCGTAGCGTTGCTCGGTTGGAGTCATGGTGCGGGAGGCGTAGGAGACAGGTAGCTGCAGGCGGTCGTGGATCTGCAGGCAGGCGGCACCGAGACCGAAACTTGATGCATCGCAGGTAATGACGATAGGGTGCTTTAAGTCGAAGAACTTCAGAGTGGGGGTGCGAACCAGCCGGGATTTCAAGTCATCGAAGGCTGCCTGATGCAGCGGGTACCAAACCCAGGCAGTGTCCATCTTGGTCAGTTCCCTCAGGGGCGCACTCAGCTCGCTGTGGTCGGGAATAAATTTCCCCAGATAGTTCATCATGCCCAAGAAGCGTTGCAGGCTTGGCACGTTGACCGGAGCTGGCATCTCTGAGACCGCAGCTGTCTTCTGTGGGTCTGGTTTCAGACCCTCGGCCGTAAAAACGTGGCCCACGTAGGTGACCTCCGGGACGCGGAAACGGCACTTCTTGGGGTTCAGTTTGAGGTTGATTTCCCGAGCCCGATCCAGGACCAGACGGAGGTGGAGGTCGTGCTCAGCGACGTCCCTCCCGTACACCAAGATGTCATCAACGATGATAGCACACGGCAGACCTGCAAATAGCTGTTCCATGGTGCGCTGGAAAACCTCGCTGGCAGAATTGATCCCGAAAGGCATGCGGAGGAAACGGAACCTGCCGAAAGGTGTACCAAACGTGGTCAGTAAAGATGAACGTTCATCCAGCGGAATCTGCCAGAAAGAGTTCTTGGCATCGAGGACAGAGAATACAGTGGCCGGGCCATCCTTTGCAGCGACATTCTCCACCGTTCGCATAGGGTAGTGCGGGCGCTTGATGGCAAGGTTTAGGTCCTTGGGGTTGATACAGATCCGAATCTCACTCTTGTCCTTCTTAGCAGCAACGACCATGGTGGAGACCCACCGGGTGGCATCGCTCACTTCCTTGATGATGCCCATGGCCACCATCTGGCGTAGAGTGGACTCCACCTTGTCCTTCATAGCAAAGGAGACGCGGTGAGGAGGGCGGACTACCGGATGGACCTCCGGGTCCACCTCGATTTTGTACTTGCAGGGTAGTTTGCCCAATACTTCGTCAAAACGGTCGGGGTACTCGCACATGGGATCCATGGGGGTCTGCACCGGGTGGATGTCGTGGTGGAAGGACACCAAACCGAGGTCCTGGCACGCACGGGCGCCCAACAGAGTAACATTCTCAGATTCCAGCAGGAGGAAAGAGAGGGGCCGAGAGGCCTTCAGAACTGAGCAGATAAGGGTGGCCTTGCCGACTGGGAATAGCATGCTCCCCCCATATGCACGGAGGCGGGAGTGATCAGCGGTAATGTTCTCACCAGCTCTTATCTGTTGAAAAAGACTTAATGACATAATATTCGTAAACGCCCCCGTATCTACCTTAGCAGAGAAGGTCATCCCATTCACAGTAACTCGAACTGATGGATCAGCTATCAAAGCATGTGCACCCAGGACTGAAAAAACAAGCGATTCATCATGGGAGGAGCTGTTATCAGAATCAGGGAGTTCGACTGGAAGGTATTCGGAGTCATAAACACTGTCAGTAGCAGTCAGGTTGTGTAGACTCTTTCTCGGAGCAGGGACAGGCTGGCCCCTGGAACGGCACGCTGCGGAGAAGTGATTAAGATTCTTACACAAATTACAAGTCTTACCCAGAGCAGGGCAAACATCAAATTGATGATTGACAAAGTTGCAGTTTGGGCATCGGCGAGGGGTGACCCTTGCAGGCGCAGGGGTTCTACGCTGGCATGGCGGGCCATCGCGCCGCGGGCGTCCAGCAGCACCGGCATAGTTAATGTCCTCAGCTTCAGGGGGAGATACGGCGTCGACAGCAGCAGACATGCGAGAGGCATGCAAAGCGTCGTTTAAAGTGAGGTCCGGCTTTCTCAGAAGCTCAGCCCGTAGCTTCACGTCCTGTAGACCGTGAACTAGGACATCTCTGATCAACTGATCGGGGGTCAACGTCTCCAGGTGGCAACGCCTGGCCAGGTGACGCAGCGATGCCACGAAGGTATCGATGTGCTCCCCGGGTTTCTGGCGCCTGCTGAAAAACTTGAACCGCTCTAGAATGGAGTTGGTGGGAATGTCACACAGCGCGGCAAATTTATTGATGAGACACACGGGGTCCTCTGCATTCTCACCATCGGCGTACTCAAAAGATTCAGAACGTTCCATGGCCTCCGGGCCAGCGAGGTTGAGGAGCAGATGTGCTGTAATCGCAGGGGTAATATTAGGATGAGCGATGGCGACATAGTGCTGGAAGTCGCGCCGGAAAATAGTCCACTGGTGGACGATGTCCGAGTCAAACACCAGAACGTCAGGCTTTCGACACGAGGTGGCCATAGTACATAAATAGTTGGAAAGGAAAATAAACACTTGGAGAAAAGAAAACAAACCCGATGAACAGGAGACGCAGGGTTAACTTCTTGACACCATGTAAAGACTGTCCAAATGCATGGTGTCTTCACTCTAGTTTATTGCATACATTGTATTCGTATACACACATATTGCCCTAGCTGTTCGTGGTCCGTTACCGGAGCTAGAGAGCGAGCTAGGGGTGGGAAGGTTACATTTATACTGAAGCTAATGGGGAGTGGTTAGTAGAAGTGAGGTCACCATGTTAAAGGAACATGCACGGCTCTACACTAACTAGCATGATAGAAGATTGGCTCACTGGCAGAAGGCAAAGCGTGAGAATGAAGAATGCCTTTTCTGGTTAGCTGCTGGTGACTAATGGCGTTCCGCAGAGGTTGGTGTTGGGTTCGCTACTTTTCACGTTATATTTTATGATCTGGATGATGGAATTGATGGCTTTGTAGCCATGTTTGCAGATGATACAAATATATCACTGGTAATATGTCGGAAGTCCCATAGTTTTGCAACGTTTTTGAAAGAGTGGCTGGTGAATTGTCTGCCGCTGTCGGACAGAAGACATGCAGGGGATCCGTGCATGGAGAAGTGATGCTGCAACTTCTCGATAACTGCTTCAGATGTAATGGTTTGGAGTAACTCAATGTCGAACCAACCCAAATAAGAGTCAACAAGAACCAGTGTTGACCACCAGTGTTACTATCTTCTGAATGGGTCTCTCCAGGTGAACCGGTTTGGAGGTGCGCTTTCCGTTATCATCGAGAGTTGAGTCACCTATCAGCAACTGGAGTCTTCTCACTCTTCCGTCCTTCCCGGGATGAACTTCACTGATCCTTGCCAACTTCCACTGATTCCCTGGTGTCGCATCATCCTTTAGCAGAACAATGTCATTGACCTTTGCGTTTCTGCAGCCTTTGGTCCACTTCTGTCTGTGCTGAAGATTTAAGAGATACTCTTTTTTCCATCGTGACCAGAAGTTGTTGGCTAGGGGTTGAACTCGACGCCATCTCTTGCGGAGGTAAAGAGCTTCCTTGACGAACTTCCCAGGAGGAGGGGATATGATCGTAGACTTCATGGTCAGGATGTGGTTTGGTGTCAAGGGCTCTGGACTGGATGTATAATTTAGGTTATCAGTAGTTAGAGGTCTGCTATTCACGACCGCCGTGACTTCGTATAAGAACATTCGTAGAGAGGAGCAGTCAAGTTGTTGGGCTGACTGGTCTAGAATAGCCATCAAGACACTTCTGATGGTGCGGATTTGTCTTTCCCAAACGCCACCCATGTGACTTGAAGCTGGGGTGTTCATGATGAACTCACATCCCAGCTCCTTGAGTCCCTCTTGATCCATCTCTCTCAGTGCTTCAACAAACTCACGCCTTGCACCAACGAAGTTCGTCCCTTGATCACGTTTTATTTGCCGTACCATTCCACGAATGGCGATGAATGAATGCAGGGCGTTAATGAAGGCATCTGTGGTCAAGCTATCGAGCATTTCGATGTGTACTGCTCTGGAACACATGCAGGTAAGTAATAGTCCATAACGCTTTAGCTCTTTCCTTCCTTCTTTGATGTGGAATGGTCCAAAGCAATCCATCCCGCAGTAAGTGAATGGAGAAGTTGTTTCCATTCGATCTTCCGGGAGGTCTGCCATCCTTTGTTGTTCCATGCCTCTTCGGAACTTCCTGCACTTAATGCACTTGAAAATATGGGATGCTACTACTTTGCTGCATCCAAGAATCCATATACCGTTCGAGCGGAGCTCATTTATGGTCATCCCTCGGCTCTGATGGTGCACCCTCTCATGATAATGCTTGACCAGTAATGTTGACACGTGACTGTCTCTTGGGAGGACTGCTGGATACTTCACATGTGGATGTAGGGCAGCATGAGTTAAGCGGCCTCCCACCCTGATGATTCCTTGGTCATCCAGGAATGGATGTAACTTGTGCAACTTGGACTTGAGTTGCATCTCCTTGTGATGCTGAAGGTAATGAACTTCTTGGGAGAGGGTTGCATTTTGAACCATCTTGATTATGGTCACCTCTGCCTCTCTCCTTTCCTCTAAACTGGTGGCTTCACAGGACTTTGGCTTGCTGCCCTTGAATTCCCTTGCATGGCGCTTGAGCCTGGCAATAGCTTTCACCACTCTTGACCAGTCGGAGAACCTTTGTAGGCGATCTAAGAGCGACCTCACCTCCTTTGCCTGAGTGTCATGAACCTGGGCCTTCTTGAGCTCTGGGTTACTACTTGAGACATCTCCCACCTTGACATCTCCCCTTGGTATCTCTTTCTGCCAAAGAAGGTCTGGGCCTGTGAACCAGTTAGAGGCTATAAGTTGTCCTGCTGTGAGACCTCTTGAGGCGTGATGTGCTGGGTTCTCCTCAGAAGTTACATACCTCCATTGCGCAGACTCTGTGCTTCGCTTGCTGCGTTCCACGCGGTTTGCTACGAACTCGTGGAATCTTCTGGCTTCATTACTGATGTATCCAAGTACAACCTTTGAATCAGTCCAGAAGATTTCTTGACGGCATTCTACCTGCAAATAGAGATCATATTCCCTCACCAAAGACCACAAAGGCATGGCCTCATCTCGAACACATCGCAGATGACATAGCTCCACATCAAAGCTGCGACGTCGGCTTACTAATTGGCTACAACTGTCCTCAAGCTCTCGTCCCAAGACAAGTGCTACCTGGTGAAGAAAATCAGCCCTTTGCACTGAGAACCAACTTGGGCTGGAGTGTAGTTGGCTATGGCAACCTATGTCTTGATTATGGAGATGCTATTGGAGTGAGTCACCAGGTTGTCGTGAAGCAAGTGATATCAGGTATTCAGTCCTCTTCAAACCTCACAAGCGAAGTGCATTATGTCTGTAGAACACAGATCAAGGAAGTAGTCTCACCTGCAGCTGTCATCAAGGTGCTGGAAGCTGACTTTGTGGAAAGAATTTCAGAGGAAGGCAACATCTCTCAAGAAGACCTCCGATTCCAATCAAGGATGGAAAAAGGCATCAGGCTCAAGGAGGATGGTCACTATGAGATACCACTGCCGTTTAAGAAAGAAAGACCCAACTTACCAGACAACAAGATATGTGCCATCCATCGTCTCAGGTGCCTAGAAAGGAAGCTGAAAAGAAATGAACAGTATTACAAAGACTACAAGACCTTCATGGATGAGACCATAACCCGTGGAGATGCAGAACAGGTCTCACAAGAAGATGTCAGTAAAGCTCCAGCATGGTACATTCCCCACCATGGGGTGTATCATCCGCAAAGGCCTGGGAACATTTGTGTCATATTTTACTGTTCCGCGAGGTACCAAGAGACAGCCTTGAATGATCATCTCCTGACAGGTCCAGAGTTGATGAACACCTTGTTGGGAGTCCTTTGTCGTTTTCGTAGAGGTCCAGTGGCGATCATATGTGACATAGAACGCATGTTTCATCAGTTCCATGTAAAGGCAGAAGATCAGGATTACCTACGTTTCCTATGGTGGGAGAATGGAAATCTTGAAGCACAACCCTCCATCTATCGGATGAAAGTCCACTTGTTTGGTGCAGTTTCCTCTCCTGGCTGTGCCAACTTTGGACTCAAACACCTGGCCGCTGAAGGACAAGGACGCTTCAGTGAATACACCATCCAATTCATCCAGAATAATTTCTATGTGGAGCTATGTAGCACAGGCAAACTTCGGCTACATAAGTTCATCTCTAACAGCAAGGAAGTCCTAGCCACAATCCCTAAAGAGGAATGTGCTGAAGCTGCCAAGGACCTGGACATGGCACTGGGAGAACAACACATGGATAGAGCACTCAGTGTCCAGTGGTGTGTGGCTTCTGACGAATTCCAGTTCAGGGTAATTGTCAAAGAAAATCCGTTCACCCGAAGAGGAGTCTTGTCCACGGTTGCCTCAGTGTATGACCCACTCGGATTTGTGGCACCCTTCATCTTGGTGGGAAAGCAGATCTTGCAGCATATGTGTCGTGACAAGCTCAGTTGGGATGACACCTTACCAGATGACCTTCTACCCCTGTGGGAATCTTGGCTCCAAGACCTGAAAAACCTGGCTGGTGTGAAGATCCGGAGATGCTACACTCCACCAAGTTTCAATGTCCAGCACTATGAGCTCCACCATTTCTCCGATGCCAGTGTGAAGGGCTATGGAGTGTGCTCATATCTCAGAGCGGTCAGTACATCAGGGGAAGTCCACTGTACCTTAGTAATGGGAAAGTCAAGAGTCGCCCCTACTAAGGTGACGACCATACCACGACTAGAGCTGTCAGCAGCAGTGGTAGCTGTCCGCATCAGTGACATGCTAAAGAAAGAGCTCGAAGTAGAATGCCGTCAAGAAATCTTCTGGACTGATTCAAAGGTTGTACTTGGATACATCAGTAATGAAGCCAGAAGATTCCACGTGTTCGTAGCAAACCGCGTGGAATGCATCAAGCGAAGCACAGAGTCTGCGCAATGGAGGTATGTAACTTCTGAGGAGAACCCAGCACATCACGCCTCAAGAGGTCTCACAGCAGGACAACTTATAGCCTCTAACTGGTTCACAGGCCCAGACCTTCTTTGGCAGAAAGAGATACCAAGGGGAGATGTCAAGGTGGGAGATGTCTCAAGTAGTAACCCAGAGCTCAAGAAGGCCCAGGTTCATGACACTCAGGCAAAGGAGGTGAGGTCGCTCTTAGATCGCCTACAAAGGTTCTCCGACTGGTCAAGAGTGGTGAAAGCTATTGCCAGGCTCAAGCACCATGCAAGGGAATTCAAGGGCAGCAAGCCAAAGTCCTGTGAAGCCACCAGTTTGGAGAAAAGGAGAGAGGCAGAGGTGAACATAATCAAGATGGTTCAAAATGCAACCCTCTCCCAAGAAGTTCATTACCTTCAGCGTCACAAGGAGACACAACTCAAGTCCAAGTTGCACAAGTTACATCCATTCCTGGATGACCAAGGAATCATCAGGGTGGGAGGCCGCTTAACTCATCCTGCCCTACATCCACATGTGAAGCATCCAGCGGTCCTCCCAAGAGACAGTCACATGTCAACATTACTGGTCAAGCATTATCATGAGAGGGTGCACCATCAGGGCCGAGGGATGACCATAAATGAGCTCCGCTCGAACGGTATATGGATTCTTGGATGCAGTAAAGTAGTAGCATCCCATATTTTCAAGTGCATTAAGTGCAGGAAGTTCCGAAGAGGCATGGAACAACAAAGGATGGCAGACCTCCCGGAAGATCGAATGGAAACAACTTCTCCATTCACTTACTGCGGGATGGATTGCTTTGGACCATTCCACATCAAAGAAGGAAGGAAAGAGCTAAAGCGTTATGGACTATTACTTACCTGCATGTGTTCCAGAGCAGTACACATCAAAATGCTCGATAGCTTGACCACAGATGCCTTCATTAACGCCCTGCGTTCATTCATCGCCATTCGTGGAATGGTACGGCAAATAAAATGTGATCAAGGGACGAACTTCGTTGGTGCAAGGCGTGAGTTTGTTGAAACACTGAGAGAGATGGAACAAGAGGAACTCGAGGAGCTGGGATGTGAGTTCATCATGAACACCCCAGCTTCAAGTCACATGGGTGGCGTTTGGGAAAGACAAATCCGCACCATCAGAAGTGTCTTGATGGCTACTCTAGACCAGTCAGCCCAACAACTTGACTGCTCCTCTCTACGAACGTTCCTATACGAAGTCATGGCGGTCGTGAATAGCAGACCTCTAACTACTGATAACCTAAATGATACATCCAGTCCAGAGCCCTTGACACCAAACCACATCCTGACCATGAAGTCTACGATGATATCCCCTCCTCCTGGGAAGTTCGTCAAGGAAGATCTTTACCTCCGCAAGAGATGGCGTCGAGTTCAACTCCTAGCCAACAACTTCTGGTCACGATGGAAAAAAGAGTATCTCTTAAATCTTCAGAACAGACAGAAGTGGACCAAAGACTGCAGAAACGCAAATGTCATTGACATTGTTCTGCTAAAGGATGATGCGACACCACGGAATCAGTGGAAGTTGGCAAGGATCAGTGAAGTTCATCCCGGGAAAGACGGAAGAGTGAGAAGACTCCAGTTGCTGATAGGTGACTCAACTCTCGATGATAGCGGAAAGCGCACCTCCAAACCGGTTCACCTGGAGAGACCCATTCAGAAGATAGTAACACTGGTGGAAGCAAACTGAAGACTCCAGTATCTTACGCTCACCTTAAGTCTATTAGTGGTCCATAGTTAGATAGCATTTTGAAATAATGTTTATATGCAGTATATATGTCTCTTTAAGTTGTTCTAAGAAATCACATGTGATTTGGTGGGAGTGTAACTGCCCCACATCGGCAGTTAGTTAAATTCTGAACCTCACGGTTTTTGGTTCCTACCTGAAATAGTGGCGTTCGTAAGGGTGGAACTAAATTGCCGACTTAATTTCCGGGGGGGGCACGGTTGTGGGCGCATCTTGGAGGGCAGCAAAGAAAAGGGAAGCAACACAAAGGGGATACACCGCCAAAATAAGTTAAATGTTAAATAAGTAAGATCATAAAGAAAGACAGAAGCATGACTAAGAAGAAACCAAGAAATACCTCTTAAGTAGTAAGCAGTGGACGAGTTCTCACTGTAGCTCCCAAGTAGTACACGAGGCCCGAGATCGTGGTTAATAACGAGGTTGGTTGGAGCCGAAAATAAACCCCGTATTTAACCACGATCTCGGGCCTCATGTACTACTTGGGAGCTACAGAGGAGGTAAAGACACCTACAATGGTACTGACTTTTATCTTATTTTTATACCAAAAGAGATTATACATATTTCAGTGACAGATAATTTGCTGACGGACGTTATGACTGTCATAATGATTCATAGATTTGCATATTCATCCTGGAATTTGACGGTGACATCAGACGGCTTCTGATAAGGTACCTTACCTGAGGCTCTAACAAGGTCCGAGACCATGGTTTGAGAGACAAGGTACTAACTAGCATGATAGAAGATTGGCTCACTGGCAGAAGGCAAAGCGTGAGAATGAAGAGTGCCTTTTCTGGTTAGCTGCTGGTGACAAATGGCGTTCCGCAGAGGTTGGTGTTGGGTTCGCTACTTTTCACGTTATATTTTATGATCTGGATGATGGAATTGATGGCTTTGTAGCCATGTTTGTAGATGATACAAATATATCACTGGTAATATGTCGGAAGTCCCATAGTTTTGCAACGTTTTTGAAAGACTGGCTGGTGAATTGTCTGCCGCTGTCGGACAGAAGACATGCAGGGGAGCCGTGCATGGAGAAGTGATGCTGCAACTTCTCGATAACTGCTTCAGATTTAATGGTTTGGAGTAACTCAATGTCGAACCAACCCAAATAAGAGTCAACAAGAACCAGATGGTGTTTCCCATGCCATTCAAATATATCAGTGGCTAACGTGGACCACGGGAGAAGAGGAACCTGGTGCGGCAGTAAAGGCTGCTTCTGCTGATGTGGCGTCAGGCTTTTGCAGACGGCGCAGACTTCAGTTTTGTCGCGTATGTATTTGGTCATACCAGGCCAGTAAAACATGCTTTGTGCCTGTTGTAAGGTTGCCTCCACGCCGGGGTGGCCCCTGTGGACGGTGTCAAAGTACTTGTCCCGGAGGACAGCTGGGACAACTGCCTTGTGGCCCTTAACTATAATCCCATCCTGTAACACCAGTTCATCGCGAACCAGGAAGTATGGGTGGATTGTGAGCGGGGTGTTGTGTTGTTTATCCGGCAAGCCACGCCAGATGATTGCAGACAGCAATTGTAAATCTCGTCAGCAGCCGTGTATTCTGCTAGGCTGCTCAAGCAATCAGTAGGAACATACGTTACCTTCATTACTGAGAACTGTTCCTGTACATAGAGTTCTTGTTCGTTGGTTTTGCGTGGGGCTCTTGATAGCGTGTCAGTTATGTGCATGTCCTTGCCTTTCTTATAGACAATGTTGAAATCATACCGCTGCAGCTGCATCATCATTCGTTGTAGGCGGGCTGGGGCAGCGTGAATGGATTTATTCAATATAGTGACCAACGGCTGGTGGTCAGTTTCTATAGTCACAGACTTCCCAAAAATAAAGTCCTTGAATTTCGTGCAAGCTGCAACTTGAGAGTGTGAAAACTAACAAGCACTACAATTGGCTAGTAGGAAATAACCAATCTAGAGTAAGGAAGGTAAATGCGATGTTGCTATTCAATCTGAGAACAGTAGGATATAAAAGCAAGGATGCAATGCTGAGACTTTATAAGGCACTGGTAGGATCATATTTGGAATAGTGAGCAGTTGTGGGCCCCATATCTGAGGAAGGATGTGTTGGCATTGGAGAGGGTCCAGGGGAGGTTTGCAAGAATGATCCTGGGGATGATTGGATTAACATATGAGGAGCTTTTGACAGCTTTGGGCCTGTACTTGCTGAGATTAGAAGGATGTGGGAAGATTTCATTGAAACACTACCGAAGAATGAAAGGCCAAGATAGAGTGGATGTAGAGAGGATGTTTCCAGTAATAGGAGAATCTAGGGCCATAGGGCACAACCTCAGAATAAAAAGACATACCTTTAGGAGGTGAGAAGGAATTTCTTTAGCCAGAGGGTGGTGAATCTGAAAAATTCATTGCCACAGCCAAGTCATTAGGTATTTTTAAAACCCAATTTTTAATCAAAGATTGTTTTGATCGCATAGCACAGCAGAGTTGAAGGGAGAATGATTTAATTTTGGTCTTATGTCGTGGTCTAAGATCTAGATCAGGGGTGGGCAACCTATGGCCCCCAGGCTGAATGCGGCCCGTAACCCGAAATCATCTGGCCCGCAGGCGTTTTTTTTTCCCTGTAATTATCTGGCCCGCAGACTTCTGTCATGGTGGCCGAGTGCCGAGCTCTGGTTGTACCGCATCCTGCATAAAGCTGCCAGCATGGCTGCGCACCTTCTGTGTCTGGGCTTCACTGTCAGGATCAGGGTTGTCAATAGGCCGGGGATGAGTGACAGTGAGTGTGAGTATTTGAGCCACCGTTTCAGGACAGAGCCAAGGCAATGGTCCATAGGTATGCCGTGTTCGTGAGCGCCTGTAACTAGGGGCCAGTGCTCTGGGTGGCGACCTCGAAGGGGCGGGATCTATGTGAACATGTGATTTGATGCCTGCCATCCAGGGCGGGATAGTGGCGGGATCCATGTGTACAGGTTTATAGATGTGGCCCGCCATCCGCTCACAGACATGCGTCCTGGCCCCTATGCAGAACAAGATTGCCGACCCCCGATCTAGATGAACAGCACACAATTGTGACCATAATGCCTTGAAGGAGGCTTCATATTTTAAATATTTGGGGATAAACAAATATCTGTTATCCCAAGTTCTGTTGACTTGGCTGTTTTTGTGCATCAGTGAAAAGCAAGATTTATTAAAGGATTCATATTGAAGGAAAAGTTATCATAGACAACTGGAACATCAAGTAAATACTATAGAGATATGGCCTACAACTCATCTGATATTCATCATGGCTGCACAAACCGGTATGATTATTACAGATCCAGACAAAAACAATCTGGGTGGCAGTAGTATTTAAAACAAATATTATGAAGTGTAATCACAACAAATGTTACTGAGCATACATTGTGACGAAGGGCACTCTCATAATTTTAATGTACTGCAAATGCAGATCCTTTAAGTTTGTACAGAAAGAGTAATATTACCTTGTTCATCGAGACACTTGCAAAATAAGTTAACCTATCAATCTCTTAGCATCATGATTCCACTCTATATTGTTGTTGTTGAACAGATCGGGTTGGCTTTACTGTGGTTTGAATGAGTAATAAAATTACTGCTTTTTTATAAGAATCAGTGAAGGAGGTCCAACTGCAGTTATACAGGATCCTAGTGAGACCGCACCTGGAGTATTGTGTGCAATTTTGGTCTCCTAATGTGAGGAAGGACATTATTGTTATTGTGGGAGTGCAGCGTAAGTTCACCAGGTTAATGCCCTGTATGGCGGGACTGACGTATGATGAAAGAATGGGTCGACTGGGCTTGTATTCGCTGGAATTTAGAAGGATGAGAGGGGATCTAAAAGAAACATATAAAATTCATAGAGGATTGGACAGGGTTGAGACCCTTCTTCAGAGTATCAGGGGAGAGGGAGATATAGAGATACAGTATAGCGATATAGCTGCCACAGAAGCCCCAGATGGCAGTGTAGGCCAATTCACTTGATGTTTTCAAGAGAGAGTTAGATTTAGCTCTTAGGCCTAAGGTAATCAAGGGATATGGGGAAAAAGCTAGAATGGGGTACTGATTTTGGATGATCAGCCATGATCATATTGAATAGCAGTGCTGGCTCGAAGGGCCAAATGGACCTACTCCTGCACCTAATTTCTATGTTTCTACGTTTCTTTAGAGAAGAGATTAAAAAATGTATATGTCTCTCTCTATCTCTTTCCTCTCCAACTGTGTGTGGGCTAATATATGGCAACGTAAATATAAGAGCTACATTGAGCTATGGCAGCAAGAGACTGTCACTTTGCAGATGAAAATGCATGGAAACAAAGATAGAGCCATGGTGATGAGGGTGGGTAGAAGCTGAGATATGGAAAGTGCAGAGGAGGTGAGCAGCTACCTGCATTCTAAGCAACAAAACGGTTCTTCAAAGAGCATTAACTAGAAGGATAGAAATCTTTTAGAAATACATCTTGTCCGAAAGATTAAATCAATTGAAACTAACAGATTTGATTTGAACTGATAGATAATAAGGAGCAGCAAAACAGCAAATGGCTCTTGTATGTCAAAGAATTCTCCATAAAGTGGTTTCAGATCTTTCAAGGAAATACATGAATGCACAGAGACACACTGTGGATGCTGGAAGCCAGAGCAAAGGCAGGAGAATGGGGTTGAGAGGGCTAGATCAGCCATGGTTAAATAGTGGAGTAGACTAGTGGAGTACAAGGCGTAGCTATGGGCACACGCATGGGCCCCAGCTACGCCTGCCTCTTTGTCGGGTACGTAGAACAATCCTTGTTCAATGCGTACCAGGGCCCCATCCCCGACCTCTACCTCCGCTACATCGATGATTGTTTTGGTGCCACATCCTGCACCCACACACAACTGACTGACTTCATCCGCTTCACCACCAACTTCCATCCGGCACTCAAATACACCTGGACCATTTCCGACACTTCCCTACCATTCCTTGACCTCACTATCTCCATCGCAGGTGATAGACTCCTTACCGACATCCACTACAAACCTACCGACTCCCATGGCTATCTGGACTACACTTCTTCGCACCCTGCTTCCTGTAAGGACTCCATCCCCCACTCCCAATTCCTCCGTCTACGCCGCATCTGCTCCCAGGATGAAGCGTTCCACACCAGGGCATCTGAAATGTCCTCATTCTTCAGGGAACGGGGGTTCCCCTCCTCCACCATAGATGAGGCTCGCACCAGGGTCTCTACCATACCCCGCAACACTGCTCTCTCTCCCCATCCCCCCACTCACAACAAAGGCAGAGTCCCCCTAGTCCTCACCTTTCACCCCACCAGCCGTCACATACAACAAGTGATCCTCCGTCAGTTTCGCCACCTCCAACGTGACCCCACCACTCGCCACATCTTCCCATCTCCCCCCATGTCTGCCTTCCGCAAAGACCGCTCCCTCCGTAACTCCCTTGTCAATTCTTCCCTTCCCTCCCATACCACCCCCTCCCCTGGTACTTTCCCTTGCAACCGCAAGAGATGCAACACTTGTCCCTTCACCTCCCCCCTCCACTCCATTCAAGGACCCAAGCAGTCGTTCCAGGTGCGACAGAGGTTCACCTGCATCTCCTCCAACCTCATCTATTGCATTCGCTGCTCTAGATGCCAGCTGATCTACATCGGTGAGACCAAGCGGAGGCTTGGCGATCGTTTCGCCGAACACCTCCGGTCGGTCCGCAATAACCAACCTGAACTGCCGGTGGCTCAGCACTTCAACTCCCCCTCCCATTCCGTATCTGACCTCTCTGTCCTGGGTCTCCTCCATGGCCACAGCGAGCAACACTGTAAATTGGAGGAAATGCACCTCATATTCCGCTTGGGCAGTCTACATCCTGGTGGCCTGAACATTGAATTCTCCCAATTCTGCTAGCCCTGGCTGTCCCCTCCCCTTCATCAGCCATCTGGTTGTCTCCTCCCCTCCCCCAGCCCTCGGGCTCCTCCTCCGCCTTTTCCTTTTTTCCTTTCTTCTCCCCACCCCCTATCAGTCTGAAGAAGGGTTTCGGCCCGAAACGTTACCTATTTCCTTCGCTCCATAGATGCTGCTGCACCCGCTGAGTTTCTCCAGCATTTTTGTGAACAGTGGAGTAGACTTGATGGGCGAAAGGCTTCATTATGCTCATATGAACTTATGAACATGATATTTCAGAATGGTAAAACAGAAGCATCATCAATAATTTTATACAATACTAGACTAAGTGGGTCCCGTCCCCCAACGGAGGGAAAGGGGGGGGGGTGGCGGCGTCACAGGGGAGGGCTGGTCCCTGAATGCAATATTCCACCACTCACACATAGGTCCCAATAATCACCACTCCCTAGAGAGGGAGGGGGATAGAGAGGGAGGGGGGATGGTAGTGAGGGAGGGTGGGTAGAGAGGGGGGAGGGTAGAGAGGGAGGGGAAGCAGAGAGGGAGGGGGTAGCAGAGAGGGAGGGGGTAGCAGAGAGGGAGAGGGGGGGTAGAGAGGGAGTGGGAGGGGGTAGAGGGAGGGGGAGGGGTAGAGAGGGGGTAGAGAGGGAGCGGGGTAGAGAGGGAGGGGGTAGAGAGGGAGGGGGTAGAGACCCTACCCTATCTCCCTCCTCCTCATTTCCCTCATCCTCCTCCCCTCACTCCCATTCCCTGCCCCAGGAGCTACCCAGGTCGTAGAGCAGCAACAGCGCATGGACAATTTGAGAGCCCATTGTGATTGGTGCACTGTGAGAGGCAGACAGCTTGAGTGGCCATTGTTACCATTGGCTACGGTCATTGTGGCAGTTGGCAGCCACCTTGAGAGCCCATTGTTACCATTGGCAACGTCCCATTGTGATGTAATTGTGGCAGTCGACAGGCAGCTTGAGAGCCCATTGTGATTGGTGCACTGTGAGAGTGATTGTGACATCATCACTGGACGCTCTCTGAGAAAACGGTTTTGGCTTTTTTTTAAACTTTAAATCATGAATAACTTTGGAAATATTGGTCGGAATGTGACAGGAAGATGTGTATCACTTCGCCGGGAAAAAATGTGAGTAGAATATGTGAACATGGGAAGGCTGTGGCGTAGCAGTTGGAAGAAGATAGGAAAAAGCAGAGCAGAGTGACACATTGCCGGCACAAACAAAGAGTTTTAGTAATATAGATTATGTGTTGCAACCTCCGGCAACCACCTTCAACTAGCATCGCAACCGGCTTCGACTAAATAATTACCGATTTTTTAAACGGCAACCTATTTTTAGTCGCGGCCAGTTTTGAATTTTTTGAAATAATCGGCGGAACATAGAAGAAGCGGAAACCACTTTCGACCATTAGGGAGACTGACAAAAACCTCCGGGAACCGCACGGAAACCTTGGGTGGGGCACAAAGTCTCCAGAGGTTTCCTTTAAGGTTTCCTAAGTGGGACAGGGGCATTACCAAACTTAGACTCACCAGAATCTTGGTTGGTATAATGGAAAATTTGAATTATTTGTGAGCTAAAACTATAAGAAAAATGTGGTTTAGTTTAAACATAATTTATTGTTTATTAAAAAATAGCTATTCACTGACAAAATACCCAAAGTACAGGTGGTTCTTTAATAAAGTGTGTTTTCACAACGCTCGTTGGCTATAACGCAATTGATGAATTAGGAACATTTGTATCATGCAGGCTGAATTGGTTAGGATGTGATTTCAATTGGGGAATAGAGAACTGTTTAAAAGTTAGTTTAGAAATTGACAAGCAGGAAAAAACAGTCCGTGGAAAAGATAAACAATTTTAATGTTATCTCCTCGCAGTAATCTGACAGATTTTAATCTTAAAAAGACAGTTCACTGCAGTTAGCCACTGAAATTGGCAAGAATCTCTTCCGTTGATACATGTACAATGAAACATTCAATCTTTACAGTATATTTTTAGCTTGCAGTAACAAAGTAAACTTATAGCTATTAAGAGACCTTTAGTTATAAAAATGCAGAGGGAGAAGTAAATTTGTTACTGAGAGTCTAAACTTGTTAGCCTCTAATCCCAATTCCCCCCATTGACACAATTGTTATATAACACAATCTACTATAACTATATTAACAACTATAACAAGGTTTCTAGGTAATACAACTATTGCATTGTAGCAGAATTACCTGTATATGAAAACATTTTTAAAAAATCTTGATGAAAGTTAACATTCAGTGATCACCTATCTTTTTCTCTAGTGGTCATCTGACCCTCTGTATATTTTTACTAATTTTTAAAAGTGTACTCCTATGCGATTTATCAAGGATAATTCCCCAGCCACCCTGCTAACAACATCACGTAATGTATCTGTGCAACATCAAAGAGTCTATGTGTGCTCCACACATTGTCAAGTATCCATGCTAGCCACTCACAGTAAAGACTTGAAAAAACACAGCATTTACGGCTGTGAATTCCAATGGTAATTACATTTAAAGATAGATTGAAACATGCTGAGTAAAATATATCAATGACATACTGGAACATTTAATAGGTCAGAAACTCAATAATACCAATAATATCAATAAGCAGCAGGAAGCTGCATGTTCATGTAATACTTATGTAGTCCTAATAATTATGCTTCAATTATCCTAGTTATGAAATTATTCTGAACATTAGAAACTCATAATATTTATCTGAAATTTACAATGTACTTTCCTCGCATTCCTTGGGCCTTTCTTGCTAATGTATTAAGGCTACAAGTGAATTCTTTACAAATCCTAACAAATCCTAAGAAACCCTACCAAATCCCTTTGTTAACCATTTTCTTTCTGGGCACCGTGAATATAATTTCCTTTTCATTCTCAACACAGTTAAGATCAGTTTTGATACTTTTTTGTTTAACTGGCCATAGTTTCATGTCTTTATTTAAACCACTATGATGAAAGATTAAGTTGTAATTTAACATTAAATGCAGACACAAGAATGCTGGAATCTTGAACAAAAAAAACAAGGTGCTGGTGGAATGCAGCGGGTCAGGCAACATCTGTGGAAGGGATGGATGGACACTATTTGGGGACTAGACCCTTCTTTAGACTGAAAAGCATTGCCTGTCCATTCACCCTGCACATGCTGCCGGACCTGTTGAGTACCACCAGCATTTTGTACTTTACTTAAAATTAAGTGCCAGGTTTATTAATGAAAAATATTAGGATGCAGTAGGTTTAATAATGTATAGAGAAGGATTTAAGGCTCAGGGCATGCAAACCCTATGCTTCTGTCTGATGTTCAAGCCATTTTGAGCTATTTTATCATTAGTATTCATTTGGTGATCCTTAGAAGCCTAGTTTGTATTCTAATTTTGTTTCACCAGTTACACCAGGTAATAATTTTGTCTTCAAATATTCTGGAAGGATGGGGGGTTGGAGGGTGGGGTGAGGGTTGGAGGGGGGGGGAGGGGGGTGATCTGCTGAGGCCATTGAGTGCACTAGGGACTAATGAGCTGAAAAATGTTCTATATGTTCTCAAGAACCAGTCCTATTTCTTGTGGCCCCATTCAACTAATAGTGAGAATAACTCTGGTCTTTTCTTTCACACTAACGTTCAGTGTGAAAACTTTATGAAATCACGGTTTGCATATTTGGTGTAGTGGTCTGGATACAGATATGCAGGCTATTTAGAATGTATTGCCCATGCACTTGCTCCACAACATATAAACCAAGATCCATTAAAGGATCTCAATTACCATGTTAAATGTGGCCTAAAATAAGAAGGCATTCAGACTGTCTATGTGAAGGTTCCTGCCAACTAGAGCGCCTATTTAAACAGTGTAACAAATGATTCAACACCACCTCCAGAACAATGACTCACTTCTGCTTTGGAAGGACAGAGTTAAAACCAACCCCGGTGTTTCAGTTCAATGAACATTGAATTCCTTGAATCTGAATTAAACTGAGGCACATGCATCAGCTGCTCAGCGCATACCTAAAATGAACATTTAACTGTGCAGTGGATTAGAGGCAATAAAACATTGTTAGTGTGTCATTACTGATTATAATTAAGCATACTGTTTGAAAATGCAGAATTATTAAAGCAGTCACGGGGTTTCCCAGTGGTAGATTTATGCTCTAACTCCTCTTAGTTTAGACTGAATACCATCTGTGCTAAGATTTACCACTGTTATTGCAAGCTGAGCTTCCACTACGGTTGCCAATGCCATTATTGGTTTCATTAACTGATTCTAAAACTTTTATCATTTTCCCTCCGAGCCACCATCCAACATAATATTGGGCTTATATAATAAAATCATTGGAAGATCAATTGGAATTAAAATAAACACCCTTTATTTTCAATTTTTAACAATGGTAATGGAACTTATCATTATCACAGAATCATAGATATTATATGACACAGGAGGAGGTGTGTTGGCCCATGAAGTCAATGCAGATTCGAAGCAGAGCAATCCAGTCCATCTCTATTCCCCACAGCCATACAAATTAATTACTCTCAACAGCCTATCCAACTCCCTTTTCAATGCCTAAATTAGTTCTGTTTCCACTAATCCATCAGGCAGTGAATTCCAGATCACGACCAAACCCTAAACAAGAAAAAAATATTTCCCACATCTCGTTATATTGTCTTCAGGCCAACAAGTCCATGCCAACCATTAATCACCCGTTAACAATAATTCTATGTTATTCCACTTTCGCATCCCCCCTACACAATCTGCTCCCTCAATTGACACAATAGTTTTCCCAAGGCACTGCATCTGAAATTTGGTGTGTGGTTGAAAAGTTTAGCCACTTGTGAGGAGATTGCTCCAGGTCTTGCTGCAGGGAAGTGATGTATGCAGATCTTGCATTGATTATGGCCCTTGGTAGAAGCATTTCTTGTTTGCCAGCTGCTTGACTCCACTCAGCAATCCCTTCAGGCAGTTTCAAAGTTAGGAGAACCTTAGCACTTAATTGGAATTATTTTTCTCGGTTCCTATTTTTGCTTTTTTTTTTGGCAATGTGAAAATTCCAAAAGGTGATGTGAAATAAATCAAACCCTATAACTGCTAAGTTTTTGTATGGAGCGTCCAAACTGAGGTAAAAAGTCATCCTCTTGAAATGGAGGTCACCATGTGTGTGGTTTTGAATATGACTGAAATAAATTTGAATGAGATTTGTAAAAAAAATGTGGTAAGATAAATTTAAATCAGAACTTTAGGTTTGAACCAGGATTGGAATGAGGATTTTTTTTTCACGCATGGTTAAGATTCAGATTTCAATGGCCAATGGTATGGTAACACAGATTTACGGGAAGTCTTGAAAGCAGAACAAGGTGAATTCCCATCAGGAAAAAAAAGGCAAAATTATGGCTAGTTTGTTAAAATTCTCATTAATATGATTTTGGTGTAACATGGTCACTTTCTTACCGATGTCATTCAAGACCATTCTTACTTTCTCTCACCCGATGATAAGGAAAAGAGGATTTGTATTGACTGCATTATTCTTTGAAGGAAGTGGTTTACACAGTGGAATGAATACCCACTTCTGTGCTCCACTGTTCGATAATTTTAGTCATTGAATCAAGCCACCACATCCATGAAATCGTCGAATAACTATTTATATTAATTCCTTTTCCCACCACTCAGCCCTTCTATGCCATGACATTTAAAATGTTCATTTAATGCTTAAATATTAGAGCTATTGCTATGTATTAGTGTTTGTGCTGTCCCATTTGTTAGCATTCTTCTGTGTTGTTACTGTATTTGGTTACAATAATTGTGGAACATAGCTGATATGCAGTAGTTTAGTTTAGTTTTTATTTGGTTTAGTTTAGAGATACAGTGAGGAAACAGGCCCTTTGGCCTACCAAGTCCGCACCGACCAGCAATCCTCGCACACTAACAACATCCTACACACACTAGGAACAATTTACAGCTTTACCAAGCCAATTAACCCTACAAACATGTATGTCTTTGGAGTGTGGGAGGAAACCGGAGCTCCCGGAGAAAACCAATGCAGGTCTCGGGGAGAAGGTAAAACTTCAGACAGCACCCATAGTCAGGATCGAATGCGGGTCTATGGCGCTGTTAGGCAGCAAGTCTACCGCTGCGCAACCGAGCTGCCCACATACTGCAGTAAGCATTGTTTCCGATTTTAAATTTTACCAAGCAAATATTTTGGGACTGCGTTACCTTTATTTTGATCCTTTGCACTGAAGAATTAATTTGATTATTTTGCTTCTTCCAATGATAAACCCGAGAGGTGACCTGTTTTATCAAGCAGACTAAGCCAAACTATATTATGCACTGCAATATTGTTGTGATTGTGTGTACAACCATGTGTGTTGTTACCACAGCTGCCTATACCTTTGATGGCTAAAGTGAGACATTACAGCACTAAAGAGACATAAAGTTAAAGAGTTTGACAAAATCTCTCAAAGAATAATTTTAAATGCTAATAGTGATATTTTAGTAGCAGTAACAGAGATGTTGTGAGGTGGGTGTAGAAAATGATGAATATTTATTTTGAAGGCTTCACTGCATAATCCATGACTACCAGAATTATGCATTTGTTATGAGGTTGGGTTATAATGGAATTATTTGTATTGTATGATTTACAGACACACATGACTTCTGTGTTATGCTATCGTTTATGCCTGTTTGAACCGTAATGCATTACGAAATATATAGGGTATGCCTTTGCCCGTTTTGTGCAGTCCACAATCTACACTTGCTGATAACATTCTATGATCTATCACACATTCACTGCAAGCCTCTGCCATTAACATCAGTTAATGGATAAAAGAAGAAAATACATTCACTCTATTATGTGGTGAGTCCTTCTCTTCTTTTACAGACGAGTAATTATGGTCTAAACTGTCGACTGTGTTTTATCATCTCCATCAGCATTAAAGGAAGCTGTCAGAGATAGTGACTTATTTCTCTACCACTGCACATTCAGCTGTCAATAAGCTGTTGAATACCAGAACATTGTGAGACAATGTGATATGCTATGGGAAGCTACATATTATATCCCACTTTTTAAAAAAGTTTGATTCATATTTGTATGGATCACCTTAAACTGATTATTTGACCAAAATGTAATACTTTTAAAATTTGAAAAAAAAGAGAGATTTTTATTTATTTACCAGAGTAAATGGGACCCATTGGGTCCCATGTTCACATGGGAGGGCTGGTCCCACAACACAATATTCTACCTCTCCACCAATTCCAATATTGGTGGCCAGTGGGGAGAGGGGCTGGTGGGCTGGCAGCTCAGAAACTGCCAGAAATTTTGCCCAAAACAGCTGAGAGACTCTGTGAGAGAGAAGGGGGAGAGGGTGGAGTATCAATTTTAGACATTTTTCATCTTTTTCTACAGATCACAGCAATGAAGGAGGAAAGTCTAACCTGGAGTGGATCTCACAGGGAGCCAATGAAGGGAGGGAGAAAAATACTGGGGTGAGGTTTAATACTTACAGGGGGAATACTTACTGATGGGCTGAAGGGACTCTTTAAAAAAAAAAATTTAAAAAAAAAATCTGAGTGAAATGTCAGTGAAAGGCACTTTCTCTGGACTTTTCCTGGCCTGGCACAGCCTTTTGGGCCAAATTGGTCCTCCTGGGCTAATACGAGCATTTTGGGCAAAAGGGACTGGTTTCTGGGCTAATAGTGGACCGAAATGATTGGTTTCAGGTAGGCCAAAGGTGGGCTGGCAATAGACTCACTCACGGCTGGTGGGCTGGCAGTTGACGCATGGCTGGTGGGCTCACATACACACACACCCTCCATCTCACACACGCACACATACCCCCCATCTCACACACAATCCATCACACACACCCCCACAGCCACATACACAGAGAACCCTCCATCACAAACACACACGCACACACACAGCCACACACCCTCCATCTCACAGACATGCACACACACACAATCCATCACACACTCACAGCCACACACAAACACCCTCCATCTCACACACACACACTCACAGCCACCCTCCATCTCACACACTGACTCACACACACTGACTCACACACACACCATATATACGACAGTAAAACTCTCTTGAATCTACTCACGCGGCTGAGCGCAGCCTCTCCACTGAGCGGGACCTCCGGAGTGAGCGGGACCTTTGGATCAAGCAGAGTGCAGGGCCAACAATCGAATCCATTGCATTTCAAGTCAAGCACAGTGAGTGCAGGGCCAACAATCGGATCCATTGCATTTTAACTCAAGCACATTGAGTGCAGGGCCAACAATCCAATCCAATCCATTCAAGTCAAGTCAAGTCAAGTCAAGCACAGTGGGTGCAGGGCCAACAATCCAATCCATTGCATTTCAATTCAAGTCAAGCAAGCGAGTGCAGGGCCAACAACCCAATTCATTCCATTTCAATTCAAGTCAAGTCAAGTCCAGTGAGTGCAGGGCCAACATTCCAATCCATTGCATTTCAAATTAAGTCAAGTCAAGCACAGTGAGTGCAGGGCCAACAATGCAATCCATTCCATTTCAATTCTAGTCAAGCTAAGCACAGGGCCAACAATACAATACAATTCCTTTCATTTCAGGTCAAGCAACGCAAAGCAAATCAAAGCACAGGGCAGGACAGGCAGGGCCAACAATACAATCCATTTCCTTTCATTTCAGGTCAAGCAAAGCAAAGCACAGGGCAGGGCAGGCAGGGCCAACAATACAATGCATTTCCTTTAATTTCATGTCAAGCAAAGCAAAGCAAAAGCAAAGCACAGGGCAGGCAGGGCCAACAAATCAATCCATTCCTTTTTATTTCAGGTCAAGCAAAGCAAAGCAAAAGCAAAGCAGAGGGCAGGCAGGGCCAACAATATAATCCATATCCTTCCATTTCCGGTCAAGCAAAGCAAAGCAAAAGCAAAGCACAGGGCAGGCAGAGCAGGCTGGGCCAGCAATGCAATCAATTTCCTTTCATTTCTGGTCAAGCAAAGCAAAGGCAAAGCACAAGGCAGGGCAGGCAGGGCCAACAATACAATGTATTTCCTTTCATTTCAGGTCAAGCAAAGCAAACTAAAGCAAACGCAAAGCACAGGGCAGGCAGGGCCAACAATACAATGCATTTCCTTTCATTTCAAGTCAAGCACAGTTCAATTTACTCACGGGGCAGGCAGAGCTCAGTTCACACACGGCATAGAATCACAGTTGTGGCCTCTTACTCACGATCTTCCAATGTGACTGACTCACGTCCGACATCCGAGGCTCTATACTCCTGCTCCCCCCCCCCCGGAAGGGGCGTTACCTCCATCATGGTGATTGACAGGCGAGAGGACCAATCAGCTGATCTGAAGATTTTTAAAACATTCATAACTTTTTTATTTTTCAGCGATCGGAAAAAGCCTTGGGGCTGCTGCAGCGGAGGAGGACAGTGAGTAAGATGGCCAAAAATCATAGCGATATATGGTAGGATTTTTTCTAAAATCAAATAACAACATAGACAGGAAGTGGTCAAGATGAGACCTTTAGTATAATAATAGATAAGACATATAAATATATAGGACGCTGTCTCTTATAGTGATTTCTAAGCACCCATACAAAATGTCAGCACATAACCCACCACGAGGCCCGTAGTTACCATCAGGGTCATTATAATCTCGTTGTTCGAGGTTTTTTAAAAATCACTACGAGTGCAAAAAAGGCAATTACAGCATTAATGACTTTAGATAATGGGAGGGACTGCAGAATGAGACATCACTAAAATAGGTGAGCAAACTAGATTTTTATTTCATGATTTTGTTCTATTCATTATTAAGTATTTCAATGGAAAGCTTAAACACAAAATATAAACAATAAAAAAGAAACAATAAATATAAAAACGGTTACTCTGCTTTTAATTCACACATTCACATGTCACCAAATGGACATTGCTACTCACCTTGTGCTGCAACATCTTGGGGCATCAGAAAACCATCTAATCGGGTGATAAATGATAAAAATCATAAACATAATCAGAATTTGGCATATAGAGTTATTTAATTGCAAAATGAATGTCATCTTTCTAGTATAAATTAACCTAAGGATTTGATGAAATCCTGTTTGAAAAATGTCACAAAAAAAGGCAAGAAAGGGACATAACTGATAATTTTCTTTGTAAAACCAGATTTATTTATTTTTGCTTCATCTCATTATTTTGGCTAAAAACCATCATCTATACTACTTAAACAACAGGATATGAAACAATGGGAATATGACATAAATAAACAGGAAAATAACCTGGAAGTTTGGAGACCTTCAGTTTCACTACTGAGTGCTGTATTTACGAAAACATCAATATACCTTTACTTTCCTCCAACATCTCCTCCCTTTATCAAGATCCATCATCAGATTTTTTTCATTCAATTATTCCTGTGTTCTATCCCTTTAAAGAAATTCCATTCTGTTATTGTTTTCCGCTGTACCTCATTTGCCTCCTAAAACATTTTTTTTCCAAAATTTTGATGGTGTAGAGTTGAAATGTTAATTTTACTCCGGAGTCACGTTTGTGACTACGTGAAGAAGACCCGTCAGGGCGCATGCGCATCATTACGTCGGTCGCATTGGCGCACGGACAGTGGGAGGACAGAGCTCCTCCCATGGTAAGTACTTTTAGAGTAACTTAAAGAGTTTTAAAGCTCCAGCTAAGTGAGAAACTTAGCTGGAGTAAAAAATGTTTCCTTTACTGTGGTGCTGTGCTCTGTGTTTTGTCACAGGCAGCACCATGGTGAAGACGAGCAGGGGAGGACAGAGCTCCTCCTGTAGCAAGTACTTTTAAAGTACTTTTATAGTTTTAAAGCTCCAGCTAAGTCGGAAACTTAACTGGAGGGGAAAGTTCCTTTTTTGTGGTGCTATGTGTTTTTTATTACAGGCAGCACCATGATGAAGATGACCAGGGGGAGGGCAGCCGCGGGTAAAGAATAGGAGAGCCGCGGGAATGCGGTCTGTCAGCGGCTGCCTCGTACCCCTGCACAGTCGCCGACCGGGAGCGGGGCGACTTCAGACTCAGTGCTAAAAAGCACCAAAGCCAACGCCTGTCGGGCGTAAGGCACGGGGAAGTCTGGGAGGCCCTCGGACTCAATGGAGTCGGGCCACAACGGGGCTGGAGACGTTTTAAAATGGTTCTCCCAAATGGAGCACCTCATCCAGTGGTTGCTCCAGAAACGCACACTCCGGGGGGAGGAGTTGTGTGGGCGGTAGGCTGCAGAAAGGCCACGCCGGCAGCACCTGGTAGAGAGCTGCTTAAAGCACCCTCATGCATGAGGTGAGTGCAGAGGGTCAGCTAAGTTCTGACCCCGACTCTGACGGAGACTTGGAACTTAGCGAAGAACGGCCGTTGTCAGAGGTCCATTCTCTGGCAGCACGATTCGCTGTCCCGTCAGAGTATGGAGTGCCACTGGGAGAAGAGCTGGCCTCCACAATATAGAGGCTGCTGGATAGCACCCTCATTTAAAAGGCGCTTGCAGAGGGTCAGCTCAGTTCTGACCCGATACTGAAGGAGACTTTGTTGACTAGCGAAGAACGGCCGTTGTCAGAGGTCCATTCTCTGGCAGCACGATTCGCTGTCCCCTCAGAGTATGGAATGCCACTGGGAAAGCGAAGACGGCCGTTTTCAGAGTTCCCATCTCTGGCAGTACGATTCGCTGTCCAGTCAGAGTCTGGAATCACCAAGAGACCGGGGTAACTGCGAGTTGCTGAAGGTGCCAGCAGTGAACCGGGTGATATGGAGCCAGACGGGCATGGGCGTGCAGTGCCCAGGAGATGAAGCTGCAGAGAATCCTGAAATTACTTGGCTCAGGAATCATGGCGTTCGTGAGAATGGTGGATGGAGGGCATGTGTCGGAGGCACATCAAGAGGTACTAGGGTTGCTTTGTAGCACCCATTTTTGAGATAAATTGTCTCAGGGAAAGTGCCATTCGGCCCACCATTAATTCCAAGATTGCAGTATTTTTCCAGCCTAGCAACATACAGCCGGCAAACCTACTCTTCGGAGAGGACCTCGCCAAGTGTGTCAAGGACATGGATGATGAGGCAAAGACGGTGGGCTTGATCAAGCCACCGGCAGTCGGCAAGTTTCCAAAAAAGAAAGTACCCCTACAAATGAAGCGGGAACATGGTCAAACATCCACCAGGTACCAAGGAGGTAGGTGGGCCTGGTTCTCAGGTGCACATATCAAATGTGACACAACTTAAATCTGGGGTACATTACATCTGTTTCTGGGATGAATGGAAGCAAATTACCTTAGCTCTGTTTTATACAGAGTGTTATTCAAAGGTTTTGAATGGAATTCAATCTAAATTGTGATTTGCACATTCAACATGTTCTTGGGAGAACTATTCAGTTTTCATTAACAGAACAGATGGATGTTCAGACTGCACTTGCAAGCTTATGTGATAAAGGTGTAATGGTAAAGTTGGTTCACCAACCCCATCAATTTGTGTCTAATATTTTCCCAGGCCAAAAAAGGATGGGGGATATAACCATATAACCATAACAGCACGGAAACAGGCCATCTCGGCCCTTCAAGTCCGTGCCTAACACTTTTTTTTTTGCCTCCCCCTAGTCCCATCTACCTGCACTCAGACCATAACCCTCCATTCCTTTCCCGTCCATATACCCATCCAATCTATTTTTAAAGGATAAAATCGATATAGTATAGACATTGTAAGATGGAATTGTCACTGCCAAGCAACTGGGTCAAGAGGATGCTATATGGTAATTATAGATCTTAAAAATGCGCATTACTCAATGTGGTTTATTTGCAGGATAAGGATATTTGAAATTCACCTGGATGGATCAACTATGGCAACAAAATTGTTAAAACCTATAATAGGCATGCTGAGAGGCCAGGGTCAGGTGCTCATGGCTTATCTCGATGATATCTAGATTACAGGGTAATCCAAGAGAACAGCTGAAGTAACAGGTGATAGTTGTTAAATCCAATTTTCAAAGATTGGGCATTATTCATCCAGAGGAATCCAAATTAACACCTGACTATTTGGGTCACAATTGATTCAATTAAGTGACTCTGCCCAGGTAAAATGGGTAGAGCTAATTGACAGGTGTATCAAGCTAATGGAGGCATTAAGGATACATTTGGGTCATTATAATAGACCTATGCAGTTATCAGTAAAGGCTATTTCTGATTTGCAATGGTGGATTCACCACGTGTCCAGAAGTTATAGCAAGCTAATGCTTGACCAGCCTTCCATGTGTTTGCAGATGAATGTCAGTGCACTCGGGTGGGGTGTCACGGATATGAGTTTCAGCTGTGGAGGCAGATGGACTGAGCAAGAGGCATCGCTTCTGCAGATATGAGCAATTAACTATTAAGAGGCTTATTGCTCTAACAAATGTAATCTGCATGTTCAGTTTCAGATTGACAATACTACGCAAGTGGCATATATATTAATCACATCGGTGGAATCAAGTCGGTATTTTGTGACAGATTGGCTAATCACATTTGGGCTTGGTGCATTGAAAAAGATATTTCAGCTATTTATCTACCAGGTAGATTCTACATAGTAGCAGACGCCAAGTCACGAAAGTTCCATGACAACATAGATTGGATGTTGAACCAGGAGGTGTTCAATAATATAGTACTTGTATATGAATGCCAGATATTGATTTGTTTTGCATCAAGGTTCAACCATCAGCAGCCTAAATAGGTTTCATGGGAACCAGACCAGGTGGCAGTTGCAATTGATACTTTGATGTTACATTGGGGTGGTATGTTTTATATATTTCCTACCATTTTGCCTAATAGGTCGGAGTCTGCAAGAAATCAAGCAGGATGCTGCTTTGGGGGTGCTTGTAATACCTAATTGGCATGGTTCCCTTTGATGTTACAGTTAGGGATCCAACCTCTTTTTGGTGGTTCCCAAGCGTAGGAATTGACTGGAGCATCTGCTAACATGGGAAAGTCATCTGTTATGTGATAGTATTGAATTGTTAATTTGCAGGTTTTAAGAAGGCCATACCTGGAGCAAGGACTGTCTGGGTGAACGGTGGACATGCTCGCTGTAGCCTGGAGAAAGAGTACTCAAAAGGGGTATATTACTTATGTAAAATAATGGGAGCAATATTGTGTACAAAATAATATTGACTATATTACTGCAGGTATTGTGGATATTTTAGAGTTCCTGTTGACACTCTACGATGATGAGGGGCTCAGTTATAGCACCATTAATACAGCTTTAAGTACTTTGTATTGTTTTGATGGGGTCAGGAAAGATCCTATTGGGTTTCATCATATCAGAGCTGGATTGATGAAAGGAATTTCAACTCTAAACCTCCTAAACCCAGGTATATGACGATCTGGGATGTAAGTGTGGTCCTCAAGATGCTTCGACAGTAGGTTCCTGTCATGTCTCTGAATTTACCAAACTAATCATGAAAGTGGTTATGCTCATGGCATTGGTTCAGCATAGCAAGTGCAGAGTTTACTAAAGCTTCTGCTAGACAGGATGGAAGTTGCTGAAGAGAAGGTGTCACAGGTTTGTTAAAATTGTGTTTCAGCATAATCTACTGATCCATGTTTATGTGTAATGGCACATTTATTTTCATTATATTGAAGCTATAAAGACCTTAAGAAATGTGGAAACAGCATTGTTTATCAGTTACTTGAAGCCACATAGGAGAATGTCAGTGCAGACTATCTCAACGTGGTTTAAAGCAAATGTTGATTCAGGCAGGTATTAACACCGAAGTGTATATATCCTTTTCCACTAGTGCAGCAGAAACGTCGTCGGCTAGGGCGATGGATGTTCACATTGGCCATATTCTTACAGGTGCCGGGTGGTCAAATGAATTGTTTTTAAAAAAATTTACTGTCGACTGATTGGCGATCGGCAAGAGGCTGTTTGCAAATTCAGGATTAAGTCCTGTTTAGTTTCCCCTGGGATAGAGGGGTTATTGGTTGTTTTGATTATTCAAATCAATTGTTACTGCATGATATTCACATATCATGTTTAATGCATTATTGATTGTTTCTCATCGAAAGTCAATCAATGCAGTGAGAAGCCAGGATTTGGATCTTCGGCATAAAATCACAGAGCTTTGAACCCTTCACGTAGTCACAAACGTGACTCCGAAGTAAAATAGTAATGTTAAACGAGAACTTACCAAGTTTGAAGTTTGATCTTTATTTTATGAGGAGTTACGTTGGTGATTACGTGCCCGCCACGCCCAACCCTCTCTCATAAAAAAGGTCATATGGTAGTTCTCATGTTGCTCATCTTAATATGTTACTTCAAATATTGTGTTATCTGTGATTTCATACCGCTGCTTTGAAGATTGACGCGCATGCGTCCTGGCGGGTCTTCTTCACGTAATCACCAACGTAACTCCTCATAAAATAAAGATCAAACTTCAAACTTGGTAAGTTCTCATTTAATCTTACTATTCTCTCTACAGAAGTTACCTGTATTTTCTGTTTCATTTTACATTTCCACACTCTGAATACATTTGCTTTAGGGTTTTTCACTCAAAATTCAATCAATTAAAATAATTGTTAGTATAGCAAATATTACTTATAGGTAATATTTTTGTTTCTCATTGAAAAGTTCCTCTTTCATTTAGTAGCATCAATGGCCGTATGTGCAATGTTATATTTAGTGACAGCATACTGAAGGTATTTCTGCTGACTGGTTAGCAGGCAACAAAAGCTTTTTACTGTACCTCGGTAGATGTGGCAATAAACTAAACTGAACTGATTAGGCAACATTGTCAATCGGGTACTTGGCAGAGATTTGTTTAATGCACATAATTTCCAATGACCTATTGCCCATTCAATGTATTATTTTTATAGAAGTTAGCCTATATTAAACAATAGTTCAATAGTACATTATTTGTTCCATATGCAACTGCACAGTGAAATTCTTTTTGCATATATTACACATCTGGGCACTGCCATTTTGGCACCATTATTCACAGTCCAAATTCCGGTCGGCCCACATGCTCAATGTACTGGAGCAATTTCCGACAACCAACATCCCTCTCTCCTCTTGGTCCGGCCATCTTTGTGTCTCGGGGGCGCCTCCTGTGGCCTCCAGGTTACGCCATCCGAATGGACTTTGGGCGGGTTTCTGGTCCCACCGACCAATGAGCATTTGTGCGGCTTCCTGATGCCACCGACAGAGGAGCCTTTGGGCAGGACCCAACGAGCCATCAGGTGGTTTACCAGTCCTGCCGACTGACAAGGTTTTGTTGGGACCCTGGTTGTGGCATCTGATGAGTTTTTGGGCGGGCCTGTTAACCGCCGAGCATTCGGTCGAGGTCCCGCCAACCGACGAACCTTCCGACAGGCACCATGGCCATGGCAACTCGGGAAGGCTTTGAAGTGATTGCCATTTCTGTTTCTTCCAAACTTTTAGCAAACTGCATTTTCTGTAAAATGTTTATTGTTGTACAAAATACTTTTCGCTATCATTTGTCTTGCTCTCTACTTAGTGGCTGATGTGTTTGGTTATTTTGTTTAATTATAGAGTAAAACAGGACATTAGATCTACGTGGAATGCATTGCAAGTTTTTTTTTTTCATTTTTACTTGTCATTTCCACATAATGCAAGTGCTGCTGACAATGCAATACCCTTGCTCTGGGATGAGCAAATGTAGATTATGAGCAAATAATGGGGATGGAGATAAAAAAAAACAGAAGTAATAAACAAATTGGCAATTTGCTAAAGTCAATAAAGTCAAGGAAAATTAATGCTAATCATTTAGAAAACATAATATAATCAAACTAACTGAAAATGGTTTTATGAAAAGAAAATCATGCTGGACAAAATTACTTGTGTTCTTCAAGGATGTACTTAATTAATTGTAATTATAATTAATAACAACCAGGCTTGGTCTGAAGAAGGGTCTCGACCCAAAACATCATCCATTCCTTCTCTCCAGCGATGCTGCCTGTCCCGCTAATTTACTCCATCATTTTGTGTCTATCTTTGATAGAGGGAATCCTTTATTGTAGTTTTTTTTACATTATGAAAGGCATTTGATAAAGTGTTGCATAAAAAGATGATGTGCAAGATAACAGCTCATGGCATTAGGGAAGTGTGTTAGCATGGATTGAAGATGTTATCACATAGAAGACAGAAAGTTGGAATAAATGGATCTTTTCAGCTGGAAAAAATGTAAATAGTGGGAAATTGTAAAAACTGCAGGAATTGGTTGCTTACTGTGTACAGTAATGTCTTGGAGGAAGGGGCAGAGGGTAAGGTACCCAAGTTCGCCAATGACATGAAAATAGCTGGAAGGGTTAAGGATGAGGTTGAAATGAGGATATATTGATTTTCCAATGTAATATAAGTTGGGTGAGGCAGGCAAAAATGAAGCAAAGAGTAATGTGAGATTACTCATGCACTTCAGTAAGAGGAAATGAAAGGCTGATTCCTATCTTAAAGGAGAGAAATTGCAAATGTGAAGTAGTTTACTTTAGTTTATTGTCACATGTACCGAGGTACAGTGAAAAACTTTTGTATATGCTAACCAGCCAGCGGAAAGACAATACATGATTACAATCGAGCCATTCACAGTGTACAGATACATGATAAGGGAATAATGTTTAGTGCAAGGTAAAGCCAGTAACGTCCAATCAAAAATAGTCTAAGGGTCCCCAATGAGGTAGATAGTAGTTCAGGACTGCTCCCAGGTTGTGGTACGATGGTCCAATTGCCTGATAACAGCTGGGAAGAAACTATCCCTGAATCTGCAGGTGTGCGTTTTCACATTTCTATATCTTTGGCCTGATTGGAGAGGGGAGAAGACGGAGTGGCCAGGGTGCAACTCATCCTTGATTATGCTGCTGGCCTTGCCAAGGCAGCGTGAGGTATAAATGGAGTTAACGGAAGGGAGGTTGGTTTGTGTGATGGTCTGGGCTGCATCCACAATTCGCTGCAATTTCTTGCAGTCTTGGATGGAGCTGTTACCAAACCAAGTTGTGAAGCATCCTGATAAAATGATTTCTATGGCACATCTGTAGAAGTTGGTGAGGGGTGTTGGGGACATGCCAAACTTCCTAAGACGTCTTAGTAAGTAGAGGCGTTGATGTGCTTTCTTGGTCATTGCTTCAATATATGTGGTCCAGGAGAAGTCGTTGGGGATATTTTCTAGGGAATTTGAAGTTTTTAACCATCTATACTTTGGCACCGTCAATGCAAACTAGGGTATGTGTACCGTTTCATTTCCTGAAGTCGATCACTATCTCCTTTGTCTTGCTGAAATTGAGAGAAAGGTTATTGTCTCGACACTAGGTCACGAGGTTCTCAATCTCCTTCCT
Source organism: Malacoraja senta (assembly GCA_038087875.1). NCBI lineage: Eukaryota > Metazoa > Chordata > Chondrichthyes > Rajiformes > Rajidae > Malacoraja > Malacoraja senta. The sequence continues at coordinate 243,287,320 of CM075977.1, read as the reverse complement.
ATACTCCATCATCATTATTTGATATCCAGCCCACAATAGTGGTGCTGTCTGTGAATTTGTGAATTTAACTAGATTTGTACATGGCTGCACATTTGTGGGTGTACGAGGAGTAAAGAAAGGGGCTGAGAACCAGTGTTGAGGATTATCGTAGAGGGTGATTTGTCCCCAATCTTCACTGATTGGGGTTTGTTTGTCAGGAAGTTGAGGAACACACAGTGGCACAGCGGTAGAGTTGCTGCCTTACAGCACTTGCATCGCCAAATACCCGGGTTCGATCCCGACTACGGGTGCTGTCTACACGGAGTTTGTATGTTCTCCCCATAACCTGCATGGGTTTTCTCCGAGATCTTTGACTTCCTTCCACATTGCAAAGACATACAATTTTGTAGGTTAATTGACTTGGTAAATGTAAAAATTGTCCCTAGTATGTGTAGGACAGTTAATATGTGGGGATCTCTGGTTGGCGCGGACCCAGTGGGCCGATGGGCCTGTTCTGTGCTGTGTCTATAAACTAAAGTAAACCAAACCAGTTGCAGAGATGAGTGCTGACTCATGGGTTTGGTGATGAGCTTAGATGGTACATGGTGGTATAGGCAGAGCTGTAGTCAATGCATTCTTGGGTCTTGATTCTTGACTTGATTCAGTCAGTAACGGTGATCTCAAATGCCTTGCCACTTGTCATATTAAGCCTCCATCCCTCTCTGACTCGGACCTCTCATCCTTCTCTCATGTTCTGTGAGAATGAAAGTTCATGAAAATTCATCTCATCTTGGTTATCACTGCCTTCCAATCTCAATTATGATTTTTTTTTAAATGCTATGTAATTATTCTGATATTTTCATTTATATCTCCTTCAAGCAAGTTATTTTGTTCTTGTGTAGGGAGGAACTGCAGATCCTGGTTTAAACCGAAGATAGACACAAAATTCTTGTTCTGAAGAATGGTCTCGACCCGAAACGTCACCTATTCATTTTCGTCAGAGATGCTGCCTGACCCGCTGAGTTATTCCATCTTTTCGTGTCTATCTTTTATTTTAAATTACCTCTTAAATATCCACTTACATTGGATTATCATCAGTTTTTACCATTTCATCAAATGTAACATCCATCTCATCACAATTACTCCCTTTATTCATTCTTTGTCTTGCTGCTTTCTGTGCATCTGATGCATTATTTCATTAGACCTTCTCTAAAGAAGGTAAAATAAACTTTCTTTCTTCACAGATGCTACCTGATCTTTGAATATTTCTTGATGTTTATTTCAGTTCACTTAACTCGGTAAATTGAAAGGAAGATTTTGTCTCAATACAATCTCCTTTGTGACCTCAGGTTATTCCAAAAAAGCTTCAAAACCAATAATCACTTCTGAGAAATCCCAGTTCTGATTTAGGAGGTGTACATGGGGGAAAAGTATGACTAAAAAAAAAATCAGAAAAGCTGTTAAATATACCAACTACTCTAATTTAGGAGTTTGGCCACCTTTGTTAGTTTTATTCTATATTTTATGTGAACACACTTTATTGACTAAACAGTGCTGAAAACTACCTCTCATTTAATAGTTCATAAAATTATAAAAATCTTTTCATGCAAAATGGATAATTCTGAAAAACTCTCTCTGTGGAATATGTTTATTATTACTTTATGAATTTGTTTACAAAATTAATGTGCAAGAATTAATTTTTAATTGTACTTTTAATTGAATTTTTGTTTCTGTCTGAAAAAGCGTCCCAACCCAAATAGTTACCAGTCCATTCCCTCCACAGATGCTATCTGACGCTGAATTCCTCCAGCACTTTGTGGTTTGATCCAATTTTAATTGCTATTTTTTATCGAATGTCATTTTTCTTCCTGCTGGGTAAAATCCTTTATTTTGAAAAAGGGAATCTTTAACAACAATATTTCAAAGGCTAGTTGTAGCATTTATTTCTGCAGATCAATAAGATGCAAGAATTTGTTCATTAGATGAGAAGCATGCTAATCATTTAGCAAAGGGATGTTTTAAGAGTTTTGATTTTCATACCTGACTTTAGTCTATTCTTTTTCATCACACTTGCTGAATGACTTAATGGCTTTAAGCTGCTTACAAGTTTAATAGAGTACCCTCTAAAGCTGACTATTTTATGAATCCTCAATAAATATTTTAATTGGAAAATAAATAACAAATGCTTAATTCAAATGCAATAAAAGTATGGATAACCCATCATAAGATCATAAAACATAGGTGTAGAATTAAGCCACTCGGCCCATCAAGTCTGCTCTGTCATTTAATCACGGCTGATTTAATTTTCCCTCTCAACCCCATTCTCCTGCCTTCTCCCCGTAACCATAAGAGATAGGACTGGAATTAGGCCATTCAGCCTACTTCTTCTTATCGAGTCCACACACAAGATTAGAAGTTGTTCAGCCAGAGCTGAACACACTTCTCGGCATCTCCATACAATGGTGTCTGTCTTGTCGCTTCTTGTGCTTCTTGTGCTTCTTGTGCGTGGTGGTGGAAAGATTGGTGGAAACAGGGCCGCGACGTGAACGCTCTTTATTCAGCCTACTGAGTCTACTCCACCATTCGATCGTGACTGATCTATGTTTCCCTCTCAACCCCATTCTTCTGCCTTCTCGATGTAACCTTTGATGCCCTTACTAATCAAGAACCTATTAATCTCCACTTTAAAAGAACCCAATGATTTTGGTTCCACCACCGTTTGTGGTGATGAATTCCATGGATTCACTACCCTCTGGCTAAAGAAATTCCTCCTCATCTTCATTCTCAAGGTATGTCCTTTTATTCTGAGGATGTGCCCTCTGCTCCTTGAGTCTCCCACTACTGGAAACATCTTCTTTGCATATTTCCATTGCCACACACCACGTGCTTTTCCATACACAGAGACCATTAATAAATTGAGGAGAATTAGTCAACAGTTAATCCTACCAGGCACAAATATAGTGGAGTGGAATGAATACTCAATGTAGAACCCACCTAAGCTTCATTGTAAATGGGTGGGGGAACATTCTTCATTAGTTTCACCATGGAGAGTTAATTGTTTATATAAGTGTAATTGTTTCTATAATAAAGTGAAAAGTAACATATTTCAATTAATTTCAAACAAGGCCAGCATGTATTCTCCAAATGTGTTTCTCCTAAATCTAAGTATCTTGGTCACTTTAATTGGTGGAAACAGATATTGCTTGGGTTTAGAGTCACATATCGGCCAGTCCCACTAAAGATGAGTGATTTCCATTCTTAAGGGACACCAATGGACCAGATTATGTGTACATTTAAAACAATAAGACAAGTGATATGGGGAAAAAGCAGGAACTCAAGGGATATGGGGAAAACCGAGGAACGGGGTACTGATTTTAGATGATCAGCCATGATCATATTGAATGGTGTTGCTGGCTCGAAGGGCCGAATGGCCTAATCCTGCACCTATTTTTCTATGTTTCTATGTTTTCTATGTTAATCCAGCAGCTTCATATTTTCCAGAACTGTATAAAGTTGCCGAGTGAAGTTTCGAAGAACAACTTGCAATGGTTTTGGGGGAGTGATCTATGGATAATTTGGAGAGAGTGGTGAGGGAAGGTCAGAAGTTGGGAACAAGGGATGGATTTATTGGTGAGATAATGGATGGAATTTATTTTAGTTTAGTTCAGTTTAATTTAGAGATACAGCATGGAAACAGGCCCTTCAGCCCACCGAGTCCGCATGACCAGCGATCCCCGCACAATAACGCATTTGCACATTAATGCTATCCTACACACACTTATATCAAGACAATTAACCTGCAAACCTGAATGTCTTTGTGTTAATCCTAGATAAATTGGAGAGGCTAGGACTTCAAAATGGGGTAAAGTTTCAGGGTGGCAGGGAGATTTGGTCAATTTGGAATTGCTCTCTGCAGAGCTGGGACAAGCTGCAGAGAGGTGCCAGAGTGTCTGGAGCTTAGATACAATTTGCAAGCAAAGAATGGGAATATCTGCAAACCCTGTCAATTTGGTGCAAAATGCATAGAATGGATTGGATGGCTGCAAACCAGACATACACCTTGTAAATAGTTGTAAATAATGTTGCAGAGTTTGACTTTGCCAAGTGTTGATTGGATGAGGTGTTGAGCCTTGTCTGGGCTTTCTGTAAATCAGGGTAAATGTTTCTAAGTTGGCTTCCTCGAAGTCCATTTTGAATACAATGTATTAAGCTGTTGTATCATTGGGTTAGGTAAATGCCTGTTATGTATGGGGTTAATCAATATCTGTAATTGGGTTATTAAGAGACCACCCCCATGTGTTTCGGCTCAGCGTCGATGTTCTGGGAGAGTGCTTGGGATTGTGTGAACTTCTGGAGTCTCTCTGTCTGAGTGAGGCCTGGAGGGCGTGGACAGGCGGACATGAGGATCGAACCCGTGGTGGGATAGGTACTGTAGTTGATCTGTAACGTGCTTTTGGTAAAATTAAATTTAGTTGTTTCAAGTGCTTGATTCAGTGTTTTAACTGAAACTAGACTGGGGGGAAGCTTAGAAAGGAGCAATTATCACTGGGGGCTCATCTGCGATCTCAAAAGACCCCCAAACACAAGTTTGCGATCAAGGGTGTTGAGCTGTTTCAATCGTGAGTGCAGAAATCGGGCCCACAGTGCGTTTTCGCATTGATTTTCGGCACTTCGTGAGTTGGAGCAGATCGATCATTTGCGGGCTTGGGAAAGGGTCTAATCGAGATCATTAGTATAGAGTCTAGCAAGCACGGGGGAGTGGTTAGCATGCCTTTGGGTTGGAGGCACATAAAATCAGGCTGTGGTTAGAGGCCCGGGTGGAGTTGGGTTAGAGGCCCTTTCCTGGGTTAGAGGCCCAAAACTGGTCATAGTTAGGCAGACTGCAGCTGCCTTTAACGAGAGCTAAACGCCCTTCATCTGGCGAGGAGTGGCCCAGGGTTAGACTTGGTATCCAAATCGGTGAGGTATTAAAACACCTTCGATCGGATCATTGCCAGGAGCGCAAATTGAAAAGGTGCGCTTTGAAAAACGGCATCAATAATTCACAGTGCAAAGAGGCTAGGTACTTTTGTACTAAGCAGAGAGGTGTGTCTGGGTGTAGGTATCTGAGTCTCTCCCTGAAGTAAAGGACGAAGAGCCTCGAGAAGGTACCGGGCTTGGACGGACAGAGTATAGTTTGGCCAGAATACTCCAGTTTGTTCAAAAATGTTACTGGGCAAGTTTAGCTGATTCGTAGTAAGTAGTAAGAGAGATACGCACTAACAATTAGGAGATCGAGTTTGAGTCTGAGTAAACTTGCAGACAAATTTTCAAATATTAGATTTCATATTGAAGTTCTGCCAGTAAGATGGAATTCGAATTCCTGTATTTAGAACTTCGGAGTTGGTGCATGTCCGTGATCGATTCTGAATAGCGGCTGATCAACAGTGAATAGTAACCCCCTGGTCGATTGTTGACTAGAACCTGATAGTGAAGTGTACCTGAGAGGCAGGAGCCTCCTTACTTGATGAAAAGTAATCCGAATAGCGAAGGGTACCCCGAATTCTGTCGAACTTAGAGAGGAGGGATAGAGGTCCCCCTATAGAAGTCCAGTCTTAGCAGAGGGATAGTAACATTCGGGAGGAAATGTAATCATTTAAGGAATAGTACCCCTCAGCAAAGAGTAAACCAGGAAGGGGAAAATCTTCGGTATCAGAGGGAGAGGTTCATTGCGTGATAACAGCGTGATGCGGCGTCGAGATCGAGTGTTCGTGAGTTTAAATCATTTTATAAATTGTAAAAATCTAGCTTTCCGTATTATCATACGATCCGGATTTTGTAAATAGTCTCTGTATATAAATAAACTTGGAGTAATTAAAAGTTAAAATTTAGATCGTGTTAAGTCCGCGGACTGTCATTTGTGTTGCTGCTGGTGCGAGAGTTTACAGATTTTAAACTTGAGGTGAGAGTGTGTTTAAGTTAGATATTCGTTGTGTTTAAGTTAGATATTCGTATTTGTTTAAGATTGTTTGTAAGAATCTGAATCGGGGTGGATTGATCAGGGGTTGTGCTCCTTCCATCGCTGCAGCGGGGGTGGAGTCATCCCGCTGATTGATTGCGCCACGAGGAAAATTAGTTAGAGTGGGGTTGACTGGATGCTTATAGTTTATATTGGAGTGTGTTTTAGGTTATTGATAATCGGGGGATATTTTCATTCTTAATTATAATTTTGTTAGCGTGATTTCGGTTCATCTGTTTGTGCAAACTTAAAGTTAATTAAGCGAGAGAGAGATTGCTGCTTGAGAGACTGTGAGTGGGAGTTAGATCCTTTGTTTGAAAGTTTGGAATTGAATGCAGTGATTGTGATTTAATTGATAAGAGAGTTGGGAGAGACTGAATAGGAGCGAGTGGTTTGAATAATTAAACAGGAGTGATTGAATAGGAGTGACTGGGAAACAGTTGAGAGGAAGCGATTGCTAGAGTAAGTGTGAATCGGAAAGATCGTTGACCATTATGTGGGAGAGATTCCATTGACCCTGGAGTCTGAGAGAAAGAGGTGTTCATGTCTGGAACCTTTATTTTGTAGTTTGTGTTTTGTCCATTGTTCCGAGAATGGGGAATGTCTCTGAGAAGGATCGATCAAACAGATTGGAAAGCGCAATCAGGATAATTTGCGGGGAGCTTCCAAATGAAGCGGATAGACTGAGAGGATTATCGGGGAAATTAAATGCAATTTTGAAAGACCAACTTTGGCCGTTGGGGGGATTAAAGTATTTAATCGGGATAAACTATATAGAGACGATCGTTACAAAATATGTGAATAGTGAAGAAGCAAACGAGTTAATTGGGATGTGCAGAATATACTTCACGAAAAGAAAAATAAATAAATAAATTGTTTTACTGTCCACCCTAAGAATGGTGGCTTGTAAATTGGAAATACGAGAAAACGATAGAACTGATCCTTCTCAGGACATTTCAGAGCGGGGACAAGGAGAATTAGCAAGTCAACAGCAGGAGCAGGAGCAAGAGCAGGAACAGGAGTGAGTGTCATCTTTTGTAAGGGAGACGGCTGAAACGGCTCTTAAAGGGAAGGTGCCAACGGAAATTAAATCGGGTGAATTGGGTAAGAATGAGAAAGGGTATGCACATCTTGAAGGGAGAGATATTTATTATATGCCAGGGTTTGCAGAATTTTTCAGAGTAGAGATAGAGCCACAGTATTCCTCACAGAACTCTCATGTTCCCAATTCGGAGAAACCGTGCGCAGCCTGCGAGCGGGACACACGGGAAGAGTCAGCGTTATCTTTGGCTCCTCCCCTAAATTTAAATCTGACATAGAGACATCAGGAGAGATCTTCTATCTCCTAGGATTGCCCCACAAGTGGAGGACAATAGGGGAAACCAAGGAGCTAGAAAGAAGACTTCATCGACATGGGTGCCGAAACTAATTAGGGATTCCAGTAGCGAACGAATAAAAGAATTCTTCTTGAAGTACTGGGATAAAACAAATAGCCTTTCAGGGGTGAGATAAGGGGAGAATATGGATGGATTGGTCCGGACATAGATAATATTATTGTGTCAGAACAATTCACCACGGAAGAGGATTTAATAAGAACACCCCGTAGACAATGTGTTTGTAGGGAGATGCCCGCATCAGGTATAAATGTCCCCCAGGCCACAGACAGTCAGACATCAAGACAGCCAGGTTCAATGGCAGCCCGGAAATTAGAGGTCTGAATAAAAGAAATAAGAACAGACGAGGATAAGGAGGAAGAAGACCTCAAGGCCTGGATAGACCTCCCATTCAAATAACCTTTCCTCGGTTTGGCTGGCGAGGCTGGCAAACCAGCCCGATCAGTGTTTTAGTTGTGGGGGACTAGGGCACTGGAGTCGGTTGTGTCTGATGAGAGAATATCATCAGGAAGGAAGGGGGCAGAGAAGGAGGTTACGGGGTCATGGAAACCGATGGATTCCAAGAGGATACCGAGCCTCCTGTGACCCTGAAGGTAGAGGACGGGGACACTGGCAGGGGGATCAGGGGGAAGGGACATTCCAACAGTCCAACCCATTTCGGTAGCCCTGACCTGCCAGCAGCAATACCATCTGTTAGAATTAAAAGGCGTGCTCACATGGCCTGAGAAACAGCACTGTACATTAAACAGGAACACCACACCTTCCAAATAGGAGAAGTTACATAGAATCTGACTCTCAGAGAACCCTCACTAAAAGGAAGAAATACGACAGGGAAACATAGTAGCTAGTGTGAAAAGGGATGACAACTAAGGAATGGAAATGGCACTAGGGAAAGAAGAAACAAACTTACCGTGCAGGAGGAATGGGAGTGGGGAAAGAAGATGTTGAATTAATATATTGCTGAGTTTTGTGCCTGCAGGACAGTATATCAATGAGAGACTATCTGGGGAGTGAGGTAAAATAATACACAGACCCCGAAGCACGGGAAGAAGACAGCGAAAGGTAATGTAGCTCCCCAGAAAAAGGTGACCAGCAGGAAGAATTGATACTGTCCTGCCCCTTTAAGACATTTGGGAAGGCCAGCAGGCAGAGCAACATGTTCTTCAGTATCTCCACTCCCTAGTAACTGAAACCATCATCAGAAAGGAAGAAGAAAAGGACCTACCCTGGTGCCCAACTTTAATATCACCTAGCTATTGGAGAAAGAAAAGGAAGGAGAACAAAGGACACTTTAATCATCTTTGAAAGAAACAACACCGACGACTTATAATGACTTCTGGGACAAACCTCACTTTAAAGGACTGATTTCAAATAAAATATTTATCTATGGTTTGGAGTAAAATACCTGAATGCGTCTAAATTATGGGTTTTAGAAATAAATGTATACATTTTGGATTTGGTCTCGAAATTGTATGGTGATGAATTGGAGGGATTTTACATTTTTTAGATTTGGAATAGACTTGCGGAATCTGACTTAGGACTAATTGGAGTTTGATTATTAACTGACATTGTTATTATCTCATCCTCAGAAAGGCGGACAAAGATGGAAAGGATTTTTCAAAGGGCATCAAAAAGGATGGAACTTGGGAAGATCTGGTAACATGGAATTACTTAGGGAATATGAGAGTTGGAATTAAAATCGGGATTAAAATTGGAATTAAACTTTAAAAATTAAATTCGGGGTTGAAATTGGAATTGGAGTTATAATTGGAAATGGTCAAAAGAGTAACTGTGAGCAGCAGGACTTCCCTTTGAGAGACCGGACTAAGAAATTATTCAGTAGTTAAGAACTGTAAAAGCAAGAACACCTAGACAGAGAACGAAGCCAATAGAATAAAAGCGAGAACCCCTAGACAGAGAACGAAGCCAACATAGTAAAAAGCCAAAACAGTAAAAAGCTAACATTGTAAGAGTTAATAGAGTAAAGAACCAACATAGTAGAGAATCAACATAGTAATGAGTTACCATAGTGAGGAGTGCATACATAAATAAGAGGAGGTACTGGAGGAAAGACTTGGTTAACTGTTGGGGGAAACTTGATTGTATTGGGATTAGCAGAGCCAATGTATATTCGCCCGATGGATTTGAATTGTTTAACCCTTGATGGTAAAGAGGCTTATATTATCAAGGTGGTAAGAAATTGTCCCTGGATTGGCATTTTTGATTGAACTTAGGATAAAATTAACAGTAAAGGAACTTGATTGTTTAAATTTGAACAGCTAGGAATTCCACAGGAATTGGAATGGAATTGTATTACAGGCTACAATGCTGTGGAATGAGAAAGAGGAAATGGGAATTGAAATTCAAAATAGTAAATTGAAGGCTGCGACTGAATTCGGTTAAATTCGAACATTTGTCATGGTTTGCTTTAAATTAAAGTCAAGCCTGTAGGGGAATCTGAACTGAAACCTGCTGAAATTTATATGATCACCCATCATCAGATATACATATTATAACATTGTGTGAGTATGAAGAAGGCTAATTAGTGTTGATCCTAGAATAATAAAGAATATATTAGGGAACAAAATAGGAATAGGGAAGAGTAATAGAGCATAATATAATAGTTTCAATAGATAATAGAATAGGAATAGGTTTGAGTGAAATAGAACTATAGCAGATGTAAGGGAAAGCATGAGTGCATGATGGTAACTTGCTTTGTCCCAAGCTTCTTCAGATTTTTTAGGGTTTAGGTTCGATTGTGGAAGGTGATGGAAGACTGGGCAGGAACACGGATGGAGGGAATTCGCGCCCACGAAAACTCGGGAGGTGAAGACTCCTCAGAAATAACTTGTGAAGTTATGCTCATGAAAACCCGGGATGCTTGACAAGATTCTGAGTAGAAACATCATCTTGTGTTACTGATAGGTGGGAAATGTAATGTACACACTTATGTATATCTGGTTAGCTGATTATTGAGCCACTTTGGTTATCATTAATTATGGGTTAGCATTATGATAAAAGGAAGGAATGTTAATCCTGGCTAAATTGGAGAGGCTAGGACTTCAAAATGGGGTAAAGTTTCAGGGTTGCTGTGAGATTTGGTCAATTTGGAATTGTTCTCTGCAGAGCTGGGACAAGCTGCAGAGAGGTGCCAGAGTGTCTGGAGCTTAGATACAATTTGCAAGCAAAGAATTGGATTATTTGCAAACCCTGTTAATTTGGTGCAAAATGCATAGAATGGATTGGATGGCTGCAAACCAAACATACCCTTGTAAATAGTTGTAAATAATATTGCAGAGTTTGACTTTGCCAAGAGTTTATTGGATGAGGTGTTGAGCCTTGTCTGGGATTTCTGTAAATCAGGGTAAATGTTTCTAAGTTGGCTTCCTCTTGAAGTCCGTTTTGAATACAATGTATTAAGCTGTTGTATCATTGGGTTAGGGAAATGCCTGTTATGTATGGGGTTAATCAATATCTGTAATTGGGTTATTAAGAGACCACCCCCACGTGGTTCGGCCCCTCGAGGTCCCGGGACATATAAAAGTCCGCTACCACGAGGCTCAGCATCGGTCTTCTGGGAGAACGCTTGGGACTGTGTGAACGTCTGGAGTCTCTCTGTCTGAGCGAGGCCTAGTGGGCTTGAACAGGCAGACACGATGATCGAACCCGCTGTGGGATAGGTACAGTAGTTGATCTGTAACAAGCTTTTGGTAAAATAAAATTTAGTTGTTTCAAGTGCTTGATTCAGTGTTTTTACAAACTAGACCGGGGGAAGCTTAGAAACGAGCAATTATCATTTGGAGTGTGGGAGGAAACTAGATATCTGAGAAACTCACGCAGTCATGGGAAGAACCTATAAACTCCGTACAGACAGCACCCGTAGTGGGGATTGAACACGAGTTTCCGGCTCTGCAAGCGCTCTAAGGCAGCAACTCTACCTTTGAGCCACAGTGCTGAGTGTTTGCTGAGACTGAGTTTAGTGATGGTTTGTTTAAAGCAGCTGGATTAGAGAGTATTAGCTATAAGGAGAAGTTGGACAAACTTGAGTTTTTCTCTGGAGCATAGGAGGCTGAGGAAAGATTAGAGAGAAGTATATAAATGTTTGAGAAGCATAGACAGGATTGTCAATGAGATCCTGTTTCCCAGTGTGGACATTTTTAATACTAGAGGGCACAGATTTAATTTCAGAGGGGGAAAGTTTAAAAGAGATGAGGGTGAAGTGTGTGTGGAATGTACTGGCAGGTGAATGCAGGTACAATAGAGGCATTTAAAAGTCTTTTAGATAGGCATGTGAATATGAAGTATATGGTAGGATATGGATCGCAGTTTAATTAGGCATCGTGTTCAGATCCATCATCGTGGGTCAAAGGTCCTATGCTGTACTTATCTATGTTCTATGGTGAGATTAGAAGAGCCAGCATCAATATTGGGATAAGGGAGGTAATGTGATGACTGGATCTGGTGGTGGGAGGGGATGTGGGGGTGTGGTGAGTGATGATGCACAGAAAATCAGATTTGGGCAATGCTAATGATCAGTAAGGATAAGGAAGAATCTGAAATAGCCCAAGAAAATTTCAGTATTAAGTGGGTGGGAAGGAAGAGGAGTGGATCAGCCAAATCATATAGAAGATTGCACTATTGAGAAGATATACTGTTCAATGCCTGGGCTTTTCACAGGTCCCATCAGAAGCCTAAAGGGCCTGTCCCACGGGCAAGCGATTCCAGGCGGTAAGCGCGGCGTAGCAGGAAGTGTGGACAGCGCGGCTGCCACGCAGGTGCCACCGTACGGCCTGTCCCACGAGCATGCGGCAAGCGCAACCTAACCAGAAGCGGTTGCCGAGTGGAGGCCGAGTGTTTACCATACGGTCTTTCCCACAAGCATGCGAATGCACACGGCGAGCGCAGCGTCGGGTGATGATGTCAATGCGCAACGCAACGCGCAAGCTTACTCCGTCGAGACGGTGCTCGCGGTGTCGAGGCGCCAGCGGGACGGCAGGCCGTTGCCGCACGGGATTTTTGGACAGTGTCAGTTTTTCTGAGCCCCACACGGTGTCGGGACCAACTACATACGGCTCTGGCGATCTACGTGGGACCGACCCCGCGGTCCCCACTTCCAGCTATGCCGCGCTTACCGCCTGGAATCGCCTGCCCGTGGGACAGGCCCTTAAGTAAGTGGTAGTAAAATTTTGTTGTGGACTTACTACAACCACTGTGCATGTCCATTCATACACTGGGGGTGCTAATATTTAATTTCAGATAACATTTTATAACAGGACACATAAAACAACACAATGCAAAGGAGTTTCTCAATCCTGGAACTGCCGTGATGCACTTCACAGATTAATCCATGTGTTTTTTTCTGGAAATGGAATGTCTTGGAATTAAGCAGGAACTAAATTTCTGTTCAAATATCAGATGTAGAATAAATTGAAAGAAGGAATCATGGAGACAAAGGTTGAAGTCAGAAAAAATACAAAATCATGGCTGGTTTCTGAATACAGACTACAGAATTTCTCATGAATGAAATATTTACCTTGTTTCTTTCACCACAGATGCTGACTGATCTAGATTATATAACAAAGAACAGTACAGCACAAGAATAGGCCCTTTGGCCCAAAATGTCTGGCCGAATATGATATCAAGACCAATTCTCATCTGCCTACATATAATCCATATCCCTCTATTCCCCTATTCCCAAGTAAGAATTTAATTGTCCCGTTTCAGGACATTTGACAATGAAACAGTCTTGACTCTTGATGCTTGCCTATCCAAAGGTTTCTTAAATGCCACTAGCATATCTACCTTAACTACCATCCCCAGCAGTGTGTTCCAGGCTCTCACAATCCTCTCTGTAGAAAATTAATCCTGCATGTTTCCTTTAACTTTGCTCCTCTCATCTTAAAGCTCCCTCATATGTGATTTCTCTATCCGAGGAAAAAAGATTAGGACTCTCTACCCTTTCTACGCCTCTCATAATTTTATAAAACTCTATTAGGTCTCCTGCAAACTCCGGTATTTAGAGAAACAATCCAAGTCTGTCCAATATCTCCCATGGATAATACCACCTAATCCAGGCATCATTCTGGTAAAAAATTCTCTGGACCCTTTCCAAAGCCTCCCCATCCTTTCTGTAATGGGGCAGCACAGTGGCGCAATGCTAGAGTTGCTGCCTTACAGCACCACAGACCCAGGTTCGATCCTGACTATGGGTGCTGTCAGTACGGTGATTGTTTATTCTCCCTGTGGGTTTCATCTGGGTCCTCCGGTTTCCTCCCACACTCCAAAGATGTAAAAGTTTATAGGTTAATTGGCTTTGGTAAAATTTGTAAATGGTCACTTTTTTGTAGGATAGTGCTAGGGTACGAGGGTCATTGCTGATCGGCACAGACTCAAAGGGCCAGTTTCCACACTGTATCTCTAAAGTCTAAAGTCTAAACTGCATGGAATACTCCAAATAACTGACCAAATGAATTTTTCCATCATTATCTGTTTTTTATTTCAGATTCTCAGCATCTACATTTTATTTAATTTCTTTTATACATAATGCATTTTCTGATAGGGATCAAAGTGGAAAGCCAACTTTGCATTGAAAAAAACTGTTGGATTGCAGTTGTCAGAAAATCGCACTGTATTATGATGTAAGGTAAACTGTATTCACAGTACTGTTCGTGGTTCATTAATGTGGGTTATCTGTCTCCTCCAGACAATGAAGTGCTTGTAATATTGTGCTGTCATTTTTTGCTACTCATTACTGAATGTACCACAACTCGTGAAGTGGACGCTGTTTATGAACAGTACCCGAGAAATATAATTTAATCTAATATAGTGCAAGAGAAGGATATTGGAATGTATTGAAACTAGATTGATATAGATGTACTTTTTTTTTCTAAAGCTCACACAATTGCTGTTATTAAATGACTCATTATATCTGTGGATCTATCCATGGAAATTGCTTCATGTTAGCGAGTGCAATGCATAAGTTATCATGTTTTCTCTGAAGCTGCTGCAAACTGCATATGAAGGTTGGCTTTCAAAATATAATATGGAGTTATACATATTGAGCTATAGTTTAGAGACATGGAGTCAAAACCTCTGAACAAATTTAAGATCCTCACAAAATCATGGAATCAGCAGAGAGCAAAGCTTTTTCCCTGACTCTCGGTCTGAAGAAGGATCTCGACCCAAAACGTCACCTATTCCTTCTCTCCACAGATGCTGCCTAAGCCACTGAGTTACTTCAGCATTTTGTGTCTATCTTCAAAGCTAAGTTAATATGAGTTTCAAATTGGGATGAGTTTAAACATGAACCTGCCAAAAGATAATCTCTTTTTTCTCCTTTGGACCACTGCCTGCAGCATTTACTGTGGTTATTAGAAGCCTTCAATGTTTCTGTCTTTTAATTGAGCTCGGTGGAGAAATCTCCCAAGAATCCTACCAGCATGTAAAACCTGCCCGAGGAAACACAAATTGACACTAGTGTGCATTGGCAAGGGTTCTGGTGATATTTTGGGACTTAGCATTCTCTTGTTACCACATTGAATCTTGAGGTAATTGCTTAAGTCTGTGTCTTGCATTTTACTCTGAGGGGGGAAATTCCCTCCCGAGGGGAGGGAGCATTGATACAGAGATTATCTCCCGCCTTGTGAGTTTTAAGTGAGTAAAAGTGTTCTACAGAGATATGATTAACAGGAATGTAGTACAACACTTTGAGTCAATAACCAAAGGTTTTCATACCTTTTAACTTGGCTTTGTACAAATAATCATTTACAAAGTTCACTGAATAGCACAATAATTTTTATTTCCAGGCTCAGAGCTTGACTTAAGTGTGATTTAGGATGTATAACTGTTCCTTACTTTCAATTATGAATCGCTCTGTTTACTAAAAAATATTTGCTGCAAATGTTACTTTCTGCTGGTCTTTATGGAGATCCAGAGTCCGATTCAAGGATTCAATATCTGACAATAGACCAGAATTCTTCATTATGTGGTGACGTTCCTACATTTGAGTTAAAAAAAATAGAGTCGAGTTAATACAGTAGATGTTCCTCAATCTTCCTCAAATCTCTATCCTTCAACACACTGAGCCTTGAACTCTCACAACAGCCTCAGTGGTCAATCTGCTGATGATCTGACGAGGCAGTAATGGTGACAGGCACTTTTATGATTATATTCATTGTCTCAGTAAGTCATCTGCTGATGCCTGTTAGTAAATGACCAGGTTTTTCTTCTTTGGCTGCAGAACCCTTGTGGCTGAGTGGTCTTAACTTTAAGGTAAAACACTGCCAGCCATTAGCAACTATAACTGCACCTTCCCTTTTATCTCAACAGCAGATTTCAAATGTACCCCTTCGCTGGACTCAAGAAGGCACCATTTCAGCAAGGATTTTTCTTCTCTGTCCATCAGAAATCTGTGTCAAATCTTTGATATGATTTTTTATGCTGCAAACTTACAATATTGGATAAGACACACGTTGATAGAAGAGTTAAAACTGGGAATACAACTGCAATGAAATGATACATTTAAAGTGGATTACAGTTGCAAAATGGTAAATTTCAAAAGTTTCCATAAACAGTGATCTTATCAAAATCTAGAACAGTACAGTGAAGGGACTGACACCTTGGCCCATAATGTCTGTGTTAAACATGTTAAACATGTTGCCAAGATATACTAATCTCATCTCTTGGCACATGATCTATATCCCTCCATTCTCTGCATATCCATTGCCTATCAAAAACATTCATAAACACCACTATTGTATCTGCCTCTAAACCACCTTTGCCAGTGCATTCCAAGCACCCACCACCGTGTAAAAAAGCTTATCCCACAGATCTTCTTTAATTTAAGAAATTCCTTTGGACAGATTCTGTAGCAACGACTATTGAAAGATTATCAACTTAGTGAGAGCCATAGAGTCCGATCAACTTTAGACTTTAGACCTTACGAAATACAGCACGGAAACAGGTACTTTGGCCCACCGAGTCAGCGGCGACCAGTGATCGCCCTACAGCAACCGACACACACGAGGGACAATTTTACAACTTACCAAAGCCAATTAACCTACAAACCGGTACATTTTTGGAGTGTGGGACGAAACTGGAGCACCCGAAGAAAACCGACATGGTCACAGGGAGAATGTACAAAACTCTGTACAGACAGCACCCGTAGTCAGGATCGAACCCTGGCTTCTGGCGTTGTAAGGCAGCAACTCTACCGCTGCACCACTGTGCCACCCCAACAGCTCACAACATAACGCTGAGGGGCATCTTAAAGGTGCAGCCATTCTGGAGGAAACAGCCACATTTTAAGCCCACCCTGTTATTGAACACCAAGGGGCTAGACTGTTGGCCAGGGAATAATTGTAAAGGAAAATTAATGTGGTGCTTGTGAACTGCAAACAGAATGATAAGGCTTGTACTGAAAATGCTGACATATGAATGCAGTGTATCATATATTTGCAAATTTGATGCATGAAGTAATAGAATTTGTGGAGAAGAACCTTAATTTTAGCACCTTGCCAAACATGACCCGATCTCTGAACTGTCTGCTTACACTTGTGACCAGTGAGTAAACTAAATGCTGACTGAACAGTATTTCCAAACAATTAGATACCGGTTCATCAGAGTTTTACTGCTCCATCTAGTTATGACTAGTTCTTGCAATTGATGGTGGAGCATTTGTGAAGGAGCAACAGTGATCGGATTAAAATGTAATGTGTGAAATCCATAGCTCAAAATGCTGCTGCTCCTCAATGGTTAAGTGGTAACATGCACACTGCTGTGAACTGGAACTGCATGGGATCAAGGCTGACCAGACACTTGCAATCAATATGCCTGAATGGAGATGAGACGTCAAGCCTGTTCAGTTCAACATAAAATGTGTCATTCCACTATTTTGAGAATCCTGGTCAATATGTAACTCTCAGTCAACATTTCTGAGACTGACAATCTGGTTATTCCTGTGTGCAATCTGACTTTTGCATTATCTACACTATAATGCTGGTGGCAGTTAAGAAATAATTTGTTGTTTGTAAAACTTTTTTAAAGATTCATATCAATAAAACTGTTTTAAGCTTCACTGTTCTGTTTTGCAGCAGTTAGATGCACGAATCACTTGAGGAGCATTAATATGAGTCATTTTGGGCTGGCCCTTGTTCTCAAGGATGACTTACTTTGTCTCCAAGTTTTGAAGGGGCATTAAGAAGGCCATTTTGGTATTCTGTGCATTCCTGACTTCCATATCTGTGCACTCCAATATGGAAGGTGTTCCAGCTGACTTCAATGCCACTTGACTCATCCTGGAGTCCATTGATGTCTCAGAATCATATTAAGCTCGGGAGCAGATTCATTTCATGTCCAACATATTCAGCTCACCATAATGATGGCTGTCATACAAACAATAAATCAATTTATTTGACCATCATTAAAAAAGTATGTACAGATAATTTTAGTTTACTTTTCTATATTTCACTTCAAATTTACTGTAGATTAATGTATTTTTAACTTATTAACGATATATTTTTTAAAGTCTCGAAATATAAGATACAGTATATTCAAAACGGTCACTCATGGCTTTGACATTGCTTCAAGTACAATGGTTTTAACAGGGTCAAGAGAGGCTAATATACTGTAGTTATATGAGATGATCGCAAGGCTTGGGCAGGGAGGGGCAAGCATGATCCGGTCCAATGAGTTCTGATTCACGTCTAACCATTTTGAAATTGTTACCTCTGGGCTGTTAGCATTTGCTGTAGATATTAGCACCATTTAGGAAATTCAATTAGTTAATCAATTGGAATCTTCCATTGCGTAAATAGTGAAAGGTCACTGTGCTCCATCCAGTGAGTATATTAAAACACTTAAGCAGCGCTAATGAAATAATATACTTGCTGAAGAAAAATTTTAGTCTAACATTTACCATATGTAGGCATGTTTCAACATTGCAGAGAAGGCATTTAAACTGTACTTTCACTTTTCAATACAGTAGGTGTTGCTTGAAGAAAGCAGAGTTTCGGTTTGTTTGAGATCCTCTGAATCTTCACAGCATTTTCAATGAGTTCTTGCCAAGAATATAGTTAAAATAAAGTCCATATTAGTTAAATGGTATTAGCACCAGGTTTGCCTGAACAATGCAGATTGAAAGCTATTTTTGAGTAGCAGAGCCCTGAGTGAAATATTAAATTAAATTTAGTATATTTATTTTGTAAGGAAAGTAAAGAAAAGCTTCTTGGATAAAAGACAAGAGGATGTTTATAACCTTTAATGCCGTAATCACTCAAAAAACACCAGAGGAGAGAATTACCAAGAGCAATCATGACCAATTTGTCTTGAAATATTTCTCTCTAACACTACAGTTCAAGATTTCCATTCTATGCTCAGTCATTTACTGTATCTCAAGTGATATCTGCATTGGTTCCTGAATGCCAATCAGCAAAATGCTTCCTTGCAATTAACATCTTAGACCTCTTGGCAAGGAGCAGATATAATGAACCTGAATTATGATACCATGCATATCTTTTGAGATGAATTATTCTTGCAAAGGACACCTTTAAGATAAACTCCACAAGAAGCAAAAAATCAATAAAACATTAAAAAACCTGAAAAGGATGACTGGGTTCATGTTCCTGGACATCCATTTTCCAGATGTTGCTGCTAAGAATTACTTGCAAATGGAAAGTGTAGCAAAAGCCAATGTTGCTGGTCTTTCTGCTGAGTCATGGGTCTTTCCTGATTTTCAGTAAAACACCATCAATTAAAATGTTATGGTTCACTCTGTGGTTCTTCAGGTGGTTGTGGCTAGAAAAGTAATAATACTGACTTGAGAGTTTTTTTCTGGGTAAAAATATCTTTTCAAATTCAAATGGAATGAAGGAACATAAGAAAGAACGAACAACTCACATTTACGTGGCATCTTTTACATCTTCACCACAGCCCATAATGCTCTGTAGCCACACAATCGTTCAATGGTGTATTTATTGTCACATATACAAATGCTCAGTGAAATGTTTTATAACATATGGTCCAGTACAGTATTCCCATACCTAAGCACATCCTCGATTAGTTAGAGTACAGAATACAGAAGAGAGTCCAGAAATGCACAACTGGCTTTGAAATGTAAGATAGACACATAATGCTGGAGTAAATCAACGGGACAGGCAGCATCTCTGGAGAGAAGGAATGGGTGACGTTTTGGGTCGAGACGCTTCTTCAAACCCGAAACGTCACCCATCCCTTCTCTCCAGAGATGCTGCTTGTCCCGCTGAGATACTCCAAAATGTTGTGTCTATCTTTGGTTTAAACCAGCATCTGCAGTTCCTTCCTACACATTTTGTGTGACTTTGAAATGTAATTGGTTATACAAAGTGATGAGAACAGGCGAACTGCATGTTGCAGACTTCCACAAACAACAGAGT
This sequence comes from Malacoraja senta, assembly GCA_038087875.1. Lineage (NCBI taxonomy): Eukaryota > Metazoa > Chordata > Chondrichthyes > Rajiformes > Rajidae > Malacoraja > Malacoraja senta. Next base: position 243,267,539 of record CM075977.1, on the reverse strand, counting down.
TAAAGAGTCAAAAGACAAGTGTTTTATTGGCATACAGTACATACTGAAACGGAATAATGAAATTGATACTTACAACAGCACAACAGGTTTGTAAGCACAATGCTCAATAGATAATGAAATAAACAAACAAGAAAAAAGTTCAATAAATAACAAACAAAACACAAAAAAATGAAAATGTTGGAAGTCCCAGTGCAACCATGGTAGTTTGTAGTTTGGGGTTTAGTTTGCATTTGTAATGTTCAACAGTCAGATGGTTGTTGGGAAGAAGCTGTTCCTGTACCTGGACATCAGTTTTCAGACTCCTTTACCACCTTCTCGATGGCAGGAGTGAAATGAGAGTGTGGCCAGTGTGGTATGGATACTTGATGATGGTGGTTGCCTTTTTAGAGACAGCACCTCCTGTTGATCCCTTTGATGGTGCGGTGGTCAGTACCCATGATGGACTGGGCAGTGTCCAGCACTTTTTGTAATCTCCTTTGTTCTTGGGTGATTGAGTTGCTGAACCAAGTCTTGATGCAACCAGTCAATATGCTCTCTACCATACACCTGTAAAGGTTGGTGATGTTGGTTAAGACCAATATTATGCAGAGACTGGAGAGATTTCCACAGCTCATCCTTGAAAATAAACCTGTCATGTAATCTATTGCACTTAATGTAAATTACTTCACTTAACCATCTCACCAAATGACGGCAAAACACAGATATGAAACTGCTACCACTCTGCCAAAGCTGGCAGCCTAGACTGACTTAACACCCTTACGTGAAGTAAGTTTTGGTAGTGTTTAGTTTAGTTTAGTTTAGTTTAGTGATACAGTATGGAAACAGGCCCTTCGGCTCCGAGTCCGAGCTGACCAGCGATCTCCGCACACTAACATTATCCTACAGTCATTAGGGACAATTTACAATTTTATCAATTAACCTACAAACCTGTAGGTCTTTATGGGAGGAAACCAGAGCTCCCGGAGAAATCCCACGCAAGTCACGGGGATAACATACATACTCCTTACAGACATTACCCGTAGTCATGATCATACTTGGATTTCTGGTGCTGTAAGGCAGCATCTCCACCGCTGCACCCCTGTGCTGGCCTATCAATCTTTTTTCACCACTTCCTACCAAACAGCATGTGGGAGTAAAATGAAATTTGGTGAATTCAGACTGAAAATAAAATAGATGTAATTTGTGCAGATTAACAGAAATATTAATTAGTTATTAATAAACTATCATTAAGTGATCACAGTAATAAAGCAAGCAGCTCCAGTGACCCAGGCTCAATCCTGACCTCTGCTGCTATCAATGTGGAGTTTACATATTTTTCCCTCTGACTGCATCGGGTTCCTCCAGGGTTTTCATTTTCAAGAACACAAGGAAAAGGGAGAAGTTGTAGGCCACCAGGCTTATGTAGCCGGTCCTTTCACTCAATGTGATCGTGCCTGATCTAGGCTGGGCTCAATGTTCTTCTGTGCCAATTCTCCATAACCCTCCATCCCCCAATCTGTCATATATTTATCTATCTTCACCTTAAATATATCTAATGATTTGGTCTTCACAATCCTTGAAAGCTGAGAATTCCAGAGATTCAACACTCTGGGAGAAGAAATTTCTGCACACTTTAGTTTTAAATTTCTGATCCCTTATTTTGTAGCTATGTCCCCTTGTTTCTTTGGGAGATCTCGGTTGCATTGCCTCCCATGCTACCATATCCTTATTTTAGGTAAGGAGAGAAAATCTGTGCACAGCAGCCTATGTGTGGTTTCACCATAGTACAATTGTAATTAATTAGTAATGAACTTCTCTTTTGCGAGCAAGGAGAGGGAAGAATTACATTTCATGTTTTTCTTCACTCCTTACAATGCTATGTGGGACAGTGATCACAACTTCCACTGAAGTGTGGATGGCCGTTGGCTCGCGAGAAGCTCATCCGCCCTTTGACAGGTCTTGTTTTTGGTCCTGCACAGGTGCACAGCCCCCTCCTCATCGTGGCGGGGGGAACTCCCCCCAACCTGTAACAACCTTCCTATTCTTAAACACTAACTCTTTTTGCAACAAAGGCCAAAAAGCCATTTGCCTCCTTAATCAGTTGGACTTGCTTGCTAACTTTGTTGATATGTGCACAAGGGCATCTTTATCCCTTCAAACGTGGTGATGACTAGATCGGTGATCACAAGAGCAAAAGCACCAAGGAAACAGGAAGTGTTCCAATCTGGTCCAGGAGTTAGCGGGTCCAGGAGTGTGGGAATTAAAGCACTTAATCAATTTAATTGATAAAAATACAACCTGTTGAGTTGGATTTATGGATCTAAAAGGCTTGTCGGTAGGTTTCTAACATTGGATGTAAAATGCATAGAGTGTTCTTTGAAAGCTGAGGACAGAATCCCAGTCTGAACAAGGGTCTTGACCCGAAAAGTCACCCATTTCTTCTATCCAGAGATGCTGCCTGTCCCGCTGAGTTACTCCAGCATTTTGTGTCGACCTTCGACAGAATCTCAATATTGTGGAGAAATTCTCACCTTTGTATTTATTCTGAATTAATGGATCATCTTGACGAACATATATCCTCATTATTTTATAGATGTTTCTATAGTTGTTCAGTTAACATCTTAGAATACCTTTCAGTTAACATTTTGGGAAAACCATCAGCATAAAGACTGAAGCAGAGCTAGAGCAAGGGGCATCATCATCTGACCGTCATTATCAGTCTGAAGAAAGATCCCAACCCGAAACATCACCTATTCCTGTTCTCCTGAGATGTTGCCTGACCCGGTGAGTTACTCCAACACTTTGTGTCTTTTTCTGTACACCAGCATCTGCAATTCTTTGTGTCTCCATTTTACTGCTCCATTGTGAAATCTCCTCAAGGTATCCCTACTTTAAAGAATTTCCCCTCCTCTCTCCAACGGGTTCTGTGAGACCCTCTCTCTTTGCACCCCCTCTGTATTTCCTTACTCCAACATGTATCATTTTTTGTGGTGCCACCATCTTCACTGTGCAAGTTTGTGTAATAAATATATGCTTTCCATTGTCATCCATATTCTGAGAACAGATAACAAATTATACAATCACTAGAGTATCAGTCTGCATTGTTCACACTATACACCTGACACTCATACTCTTCTGAAGAGAAGCCCATCTTGTCATACTGAAATGTTATTGAAATTGTCAGGCTGTTTTCATCTTTACCCAATCTTCAGCTCACGAGCAAAATGTTTTATGTCCCATAAATTGTTGCAGTTCAGTCATGTATTTCGATAATAATTTTAAACAATAGTTAAAAAGATCGTTTTTTAAATTTCTGCATTAAGGTATGATGTGTTTCACTCGTGACCCTTTAAATGTTGTGAATGTTTGTATAACTTAATTCAGCTAGCTAAAAATCCATTGCCCCACATGTAGTATGTGCAGTAGGTTTGTGGGCCACCTTTACTTTTTCACATTTGACGATATTTTTTTCTCACACCGACCTAGCTCAGTGTTTATTTGAGAACAAAAAGTCTTTGGTATGTCCTTATTGCTCTATTTTAAGCAAGTACTGAATGAATGGAGTCTGTGTTAATTAAGTGTGGCAATTTAACTGCTTTAGATTTTTGAAAGGCACATTATCTTTTAGAACATATTTACAAGATTGGCAGAAACACCAGAGGATATATCCACAAATGCATTTACAACATTGCTACATAAAATTACCAGAGGAATTCTTACCGAGCATTGTTAATGTTTTTTCAGTAATTAGTGTACATTACTCAGTATCTACGGATGAAAAGAGCTGAAGAATTGCCTAGAGGTGGGAGTTATATGCAACATAACAACAATGTGAGCAAGGCTTACAGGAATGGATTTTGTGAAATGGTGTTTGGCATTTTTGAACATTCTCCACATACCAGAGTCCTTGAATCTGCTTTGAAGGACGTCACTAACAGATGAGTAGACTACAGTAGTGAAGCACAGTTTTGCTTCTTTATCCAGCCAAAACAGCAAGTACATGAGGTTTAGTGTCGCAGAAGTGAGCATCCTGAACCAACTTTGTCCTTGTTGTCATCAACAAATGTAGGACGAGTATGTTTTCCTGCCTACATAAGCGTACATTCAAATTACAGTTGTTATACAAAAGATCTGAGTTTGGATTTTAATGGATAACAAAAGACTAGCATTTCCTTATTCTTGGTGAAATGCATTTGAGGTTGAGAGATTGAACATATAATATAACATTTGATAGTATGATACATTTCCTCTTTATCTTTTCTCCTCTATGCTGTTGCGAGTTTCTCCAATTGCTATTTTATCTCTGATTTCTCACCTGTGAACGATCCTGGTTCTGTTCATGTAAATACAATCAGCCACTCCTCTTTTGGTATGAATAGACTGCCTTCAATATTGTGAATAACTTGTCCAAATTGGTGACAGGATTAAGAGTGGATGGTTATCTCAGAGTTCACTATTAAACAACTGCTTAGTTTCTGGATTCTGGACTAAAACAATAACAGTTTACAATGGTTACTGTCTACTTAGTCCTGACTTTGCTAAATTTCTACAACAATATTCGAATTTGCATAGATTGTGAGCAGAAAGCTAACAAGCGCTGCTACAGCTATCACCTATAGCTCTCTTCCCAGAATTGTTTCTCCATAAGGTCATAAGGGATAAGAGTAGAATTAGGCCACTCGACCCATCAAGTCTACTCTGGCATTCAATCATGGCTGATCTATCTCTCCCTCCTAACCCCATTTTCCTGCCTTCTCCCCTTAACCTCTGACACCTGTACTAATCAAGAATCTACCTATCTCTGCCATAAAAATATCCACTGACGGCCTACACAGCCTTCTGTGGCAAATAATTCCACAGATTCACCACCCTCCGACTAAAGAAATGTCTCCTCATTTCCTTCCTAAAAGAACATCCTTTAATTTTGAGGCTATGACCTCTAGTCCTAGACTCTCCCACTAGTGAAAATGTCCTCTCCACTTCCACTCCATCCAAGCCTTTCACTATTCTGTATGTTTCAATGAGGTCCCCCCTCATTCTTCTAAATTCCAGCAAGCGCAGGCCCAGTGCCGACAAACGCCCAACATAGGTTAACCTACTAATTCCTGGGATCATTTATGTAAACCTCCTCTGGACCCTCTCCAGAGCCAGCACATCCTTCTTCAGATATGGTGACCAAAATTGCTCACATTATTCCAAATGCGGCCTTACCGGCACCTTTTAGAGCCTCAACATTACATCCCTGATTTTGTATACAAGCCCTCTTGAAATAAATGTTAGCATTGAGTTTGCTTTCTTTACTGCTGATTCGACTTGCAGATTAACTTTTGGGGAATCCTGCACCAGCACTCCCAAGTCTCTTTGCACCTCCAATTTCTAGATTCTCACCCCATTTAGAAAATAGCCTACACCTTTATTCCTACTACCAAAATGCTTGACTCCACAATCTGCTACACTACATTCCATCTGCCACCTCTCTGCCCACTCTCCCAACCTGTCCAAGTCCTTCTGCAGAATCCCTGCTTTCTCCACACTACCTGCCCCTCCACCTATTTTTGTATCATCCGCAAACTTTGCCACAAAGCCTTCAATCCCCTCGTTTAAATCATTAATATACAATATAAAGAGAAGCGGCCCCAGCACGACCCCTGTGGAACTTCGCTAGTCACTGGCTGCCAACCAGAAAAAGCCCCCTTTATTGCCACTCTTTGTCTTCCGCCATCAAACCAACCTTCTTTTATCTTTCTGATCGCCAGATGAAAAAACACCCAAGATTGTTTCATGAGCTGTCTGATCTTCTACCTCAAAACTATTATCCTGCCCTATCCCCATATACCATGATTAGATTTTAACAGAGTAAAGGTATTAAATATGCTTTTACATCTCTCCATGATAAAGAATTTCAATGATTCAAGGTCAAGAATGTTTAATAGATACTGGCAACAGAACAATAAAGTTCTTTCTCGGTCAGCTTAATGCAATGCCACACAAATAGAATGTAATAATAAACAATACAGTAAATCAGTATCAGAAATACTAGGTAACAATAACAGTGCAAACCTAAGGTCCATTTTGCAACCAAAGACACAGACCATAGAAAATCATTGTTGCTGAGTTAGTGGTTAGTTGTGCATAGTGGTCAAGAGCCTGATAAATGCTGGGGGGCATGGGTTTAAGGCTCCTGTACCTTCTTCCCGATTGTAGTAACAAAATGAGAGGGTGGCCTGGTCAGGGTGGTGTGGGTCTTTGATAATATTGGCTACTGACTGAGCTTTTTGAGTCAGTGCCTCTTGTAGATCCGTTTGATGATGGGGAGGTCAGTACCTATGATGGACGGGCAATATCTGTCATATCTGTAGCCTCCTTTGTTGCTGCTCATCTCTAAGTAAAAAGATTTATCCATTGTTCAGTCCTAAGAGGCCATCCTCTTATTTTGTGAGAAAATGTTTAACTCCTTAAGAATAGGAGACATGTTCCATGCATCTACCTCTAGTCCTTGCAGAATTCTGTACCTTTTAATGAGGATTTCTTAAATTCTTCTATATAATATGGAGACATGGCGTCATCAATTTTCCATCATACATCACACCTCCGTGGTAAGTTAACTATGTTTAACTAATAAAGTTAAAATACAATGAAATAAACTTCCCCCTATACTCACAAAGTCCACACTCTGAAGACCAAACAATCAGAACAATGCTGCACTCGAACCATTCTGTGCTCCTTACATTTAAAAAGAGAAGGCTGATATGTGACCTAGGATTTTTTTTTAAATTACAGTAGCTTTGCATAGATATCATAAAAATGCTTCTGCATGTGAGGCTTGGACAGTGGTGGTGTTTGGTTTATCAGGGGTTAAATATAAGCTGGATCATAACAAAACTAAACAGGTAATTCAGGAGGAACTTCATAATGCAGAGTTGTATTATATTTCATAAAGCAGATCACAGCACCATATTGCAGAAGAATTAAAAAACATATCACTCTTTTTCAGAAAATTGTAGGTGTACAAATTAATAGCTTTTCAAGGATTGTTGTGATTCTTTGCATAGTGTTTTGAATGCTGACAAGCGCAGTCATAATGATAAAAATATGTTAGCATGGCAGCACATTGAGCTTACATGACAGAAGTCCGAGTCCACAGTGCAAAGGATGAGTGACTTATGATGCAATGGAAATTGACACATCAGCTTTCAGACAACTGAAACTACTAGAAGATGGCCTCCAATCTCTAACCGCTGCCCTGTGCAAGGTTGGGGTTAGACTCCTTCATGTTTCTTTAGTTTATATTCAGATGTTCTGGCAAGCCTGCCAATGCACCAAGTGTTACATTGAATGCAGCTTCTATGAAATACCCCTGCAAGGTACACAGTGAATTATGCTCCTATCATAATTCATTAACATTCAGCATTCATGCATTCATACACAACGCTGTAGCATTGCATCATTAATGGACACAAACTTGGGGCTCCTGCTGATGTGATAACCCAAGCAATGGTACATTTAGGATGCCTGAATGCTGAAATCTTGATAATTAGTTGGCAGCCCAATCACACTGAATAGGCACAGCACTATCACATATTCCAACCTCATGCCTGATGCTTCCTGTATCAATCGAGTCATAAAGTAATACAGCACAGAAATTAGCCTTTTGCTGCACCACATTTATGCTGACCGTTTGACCTATCTGTACTATCCAATTTGCATCTGAAGATCAAAGCTTCTCTGCCTTGCCTATTTAAGTGTCTGGCTAAATGCCTCCTAAATGTAATGATTATATCCTCTGGCAGCAGGTTCCAAATACAAACGACTCAGCGTAACAAAAAAACTTTCTCCTTGAAATCTTTATCCTTTCACCTTAAACCTCATCCCATTTATTTTAGACATGCCAATCATGGGAAATATATTGTGACTAACTGTCTGTGCCTCTCATCATTTTCTATATTTCTATAAGCAGCACAGTGATGCAGCAGTAGAGTTGCTGCCTCACAACGCCAGAGACCTGGGCTTGATGCTAACTACGAGTGCTGTCCGTAGGGTTTGTACGTTCTTCCTGTGATCGCGTGGGTTTTCTCCGGGTGCTCCGGTTTCCTCCCATAGTCAAAATACGTACAAGTTTGGCTTCAGTAGAAGTTGCAAATTGTCCCTAGTGTGTGGGATAGGACTGGTGCCCAGGGTGATCGCTGGTAGGCGTGGACTTGGTGGGCCAAAGGGCCTGTTTCCAAGCTGTATCTCTAAAGTCTAAAGTACTGTCGATACCACCCCTTAAGGGCCTGTCCCACTGTACGAGGTAATTCAAGAGCTCTCCCGGGTTTAAAAAAAAAAAAACTTGTGGTAAGCACGTAGAATGTACGTAGCGGGTACGTCGGAGCTCGTAACGTCTCTTAGCGGCTCGTAACGCTAACGGCAGGTACTTGGGAAACGCAGTACGCTCGTGAAGACTCGTGAAGATTTTTCAACATGTTGAAAAATGTCCACGAGAGCCCCGAGTACCTACGAGCGGCTATTAGCATAATTCTCCGAGTTTGAATCAGGGGAAACTCGGGAGAACTCTTGAATTAGCTCATACAGTGGGACAGCCCCATAAGCTTTCTTATGCATTTATGCATTAATTTAAGGACCAATTAGGTCATGCACACAATACAGCTTATTATATTGTTGGTATAGCATTATTTATCGGTTATGGTAAAAGGAAAATATCAAGGTTATTCAAATATCTATAGATATTTATATACTTATTTATGTACAAAATTTGCATAGATTGAAGAGTCAAGAACGGCAGATGCCATGAAACCAGAACAATTACATTTTTACACGCTGCAGCTTTACAGGCACGTTATTGCAACAACCCAATTAATAAATATACAATAAACAATAATACAATAAATTACTAGTTATTCTAGGTAGCCAGACTAGAATAGTACAAGCCAAAGTATGTATTGCAATCTTATATAATGTTCATAGCAGTTCATAGCTGAGGTAGGATTGTATACGGTAGTTCAATTGATGGGAAGAAGCTGTCCTTGAAACTGGAGTTAATTGTTCACAGGCTCCTGTACCTTCTGACCATTGTTAACAGCGAGATAAGAACATAGCCAGGGTGGTATGGGTTTTTGATGATAATAGGTGCTTTCATGAGGTCTCTGTATATCTCTTGTACTGGGGAGGTCAGTACCTTGATGAACTGAGCAATGTCTATCATTTCTTCAGCCTCCTTTATTCTGATATGTTGAAAAATACTATTTGAGACTTATTCAAACCTATTCAAAAGATATGGGTATGAGATGGGGTTGTTGAGTTGGGAAGAAAAGGTAGCCGTGATCATATGGAATGTGGGAGTGGCACGAGGGCTGTTTGTCCAATTCTTACTTCTAATTCGTATGTCTTACATTTCATGCTCACAGGCTATTTGCTATTTATAGTATGTAAAAAAAGAAAACAATCATAATTGAAATGTAAATTTAATTTCATTTTGAGAACTAAAAACATAATTTCCAAAGTTGTCACGAAATTATCATTCTCAAATACTAGTAACCTGTCATTATGCCGAAGGAAAGTTGATGGGAAACGCTATAGTTATTTGAAGAATACGAATAAAATATTGTGCTCAAAAGCTTTGTCAGTCATCTTTGTTTGCTCATTCTTGTGAATTTTGCTCATTCTTATTCCTCTTCGTAATTGTTTCTGAAAGCTCTAGGAATGCTTGCAGTGCTGATATATTTTTTTAAGTGCATCCACATTTACAATGCTCTCCTCATAATGGATGATTAGGGTTTCATCTCCACAACTGAATTATTTCACTCGCTTTGACAGTGTCATTTTGAACCCATGGTTACATTATATTGCTTGTATCTCTGTTGCGTGCTTTGCTACCCCAGTTCCTCGAAACAATAAAGGTAATTACATTGGCATTTATTGTTTGTTGTATTTATTGACCTTCACTTCCAGTGGGTCTGTGTAATGGTCGCATTGTTGTCATGCCAAACAGCTATCAAACACAGATGAATGCATTGGTCTTTAAGGTCAGTGCCTCGAGATGCAAAACCAACTTATCACCAGCAAGTTATCAGCTTCATGCCAAAATGCATTCAAGTGTTACGCTTCCTTGTAGAGAACATCTGCAGATAAATGACCAAGGATACCAACTGCCGTGCATTCCAGTTCTTCGCACACCTTATTTAAAATATGCCAGAGATAATATTACCAAACGAAATGTCACTTCATGAAAGTGGCTATTAAGCCGATGTCTTTCCTTACTGGTATGTCATATACCACTGAATTTACCCACAAGAAGAAATGTATAGCTGTGACAATCATGCAAGGTCCAAAACATAGTCAGATAGTGCTTTGATCAAAATCCCATCAGAGATGCACATGCAAACAAAATGTCGCCTCCACGGCACGGTGGCATAGCAGTAGAGTTGCTGCCTGACAGCACCAGAGACCTGGGTTCGATCCTGACTTTGGGTGCTATCTGTATGGAGTTTGTACGTTCTCACCATGACCGCATGGGTTTTCTCTGAGATCTTCGGTTTCCTCCCACACTCCAAAGTCGTACAGTTTGGAGATTAATTGAGTTGGTATAAATGTAAATTGTCCCTAGTGTGTGTAGGATTGTGTTGGTGTGTGGGAATCGCTCACTATCACAGATTCGGCGGGTCGAAAGGCCTGTTTCTGCACTGTATCTCTAAATTAAACTAAACTAAATTTGCCCATACCTAAACCAAACATAAATAATAGCATAATAAAAATAGAAAACGTGGAGGGTTCTAGGGAGGTTGTGCAGTAACTATGGAGAATGAAACATAGTTAATATTTCAGATCAATAAAATGTTTCAGAAGTGAGGAAGAGCCACTTGAGTAATAAAAGGGAACTACAGATATACCAAGATAGACACAAAGTACTGGAGAAACTCAACGGGTCAAGCAGCATCTCTGGACAAAATGGATAGGTGAGATTTTTGGACGGGGCCCTTCGTCTGACTTGACTATCAGTCTTCTTTAATTTCATGGGAACTGATTGTGTTAAGGTGAGAACAACTAACCATAGACACTGCTGTTTAAGAGGGAACTGCAGATGCTGGAAAATCGAAGGTAGACAAAAATGCTGGAGAAACTCAACGGGTGAGGCAGCATCTATGGAGCGAAGGAAATAGGCAAAGTTTCGGTTCGAGACCCTTCTTCAGACTGATGTGAGGGTGGGAAGCGGGGGGCAGGAAGAACAAAGGAAGAGGCGGAGACAGTGGGCTGAGGGAGAGCTGGGAAGGGGAGGAGAAAGCCGCGAATTACCTGAAATTAGAGAAGTCAATGTTCATACCGCTGGGGTGTAAACTGCCCAAGAGGAATATGAGGTGCTACTCCTCCAATTTATGGTGGGCCTCACTCTGGCGATGGAGGAGGCCCAGGACAGAAAGGTCAGATTCGGAATGGGAGGGGGAGTTAAAGTGCTGAGCCACCGGGAGATCAGGTCGGCTAATACGAACCGAGTGGAGGTGTTGGGCGAAGCGATCGCCAAGCCTACGCTTGGTCTCACCGATGTAGAGCAGCTGATACCTAGAGCAGCGGATGCAATAAATGAGGTTGGAGGAGGTGCAGGTGAACCTCTGCCGCACCTGGAAAGACTGCTTGGGTCCTTGAATGGAGTCAAGGGGGGAGATAAAATGACAAGTGAAGCATTTCCTGCAGTTGCAAGGGAAAGTGCCAGGAGAGGCGGCGGTTTGGGTGAGAAGGGACGAATTGACCAGGGAGTTATGGAGGGAGTGGTCTCTGTGGAAATGGGAAGATGTGACCTGTGGTGGGTTCCCGTTGGAGGTGGCGAAAATGTAGAGAATTATTTGTTGTATGTGACGGATGGTAGGGTGGAAGGTGAGGACAAGGGGGACTCTGCCCTTGTTACGAGTGGGGGGATGGGGAGTGAGAGCAGAGTTACGGGGTATAGAAGAGACCCTGGTGAAAGCCTCATCTATAGTAGAAAAGGGGAACCCCCATTCCCTGAAGAATGAGGATATCTCCGATGCCCTGGTGTGGAACACCTCATCCTGGGAGCAGATGCGGCAGAGACGGAGGAATTGGGAGTAGGATGGGAAGAAGTGTAGTCCAGATAGCCATGGGAGTCAGTGGGTTTATAGTAGATGTCGGTCAGTAGTCTATCCCCTGCGATGGAGATAGTGAGGTCTAGAAATGGTAGGGAAATGTCGGAAATGGTCCAGGTGTATTTGAGTGCCGGATGGAAGTTAGTGGTGAAATGAATGAAGTCAGTGAATTGTGTATGGGTGCAGGAGGTAGCACCAATACAGTCGTCGATATAGCGGTGGATGAGTTTGGGGATAGGGCCATGTTACGCCTCGAACAAAGATTGTTCGACGTATCCTACAAAGGCAGGCATAGCTACGGCCCATGCGCGTTAAGAGTAATGACCAGCTCCGCTAGGCAGAGGAGAGTAGACGGGGATCAGTAGTGAGTCCCACCGTAAATTATAGGAGCAGCACCTCATATTCTGCTTGGGTAGTTTACACCCCAGCGGTATGAACGTTGACTTCTCTAATTTCAGGTAGTCCCGGCTTTCTCCTCCCCTTCCCAGCTCTCCCTCAGCCCACTGTCTCCGCCTCTTCCTTTCTTCTTCCCGCCCTCCCCCCCCCCCACCCTCACATCAGTCTGAAGAAGGGTCTCGACCCGAAACGTTGCCTATTTCCTTCACTACATAGATGCTGCCTCACCCGCTGAGTTTCTCCAGCATTTTTGTCCACCATAGACACTGCCATAATTCATTTGGCTTTTGATGATTTTTTCACACAGGATGTTGAGGGCATGGATTTAAAAAAAAGAAATATCCTCTCCTTCCTTGCTGCAGAATACTTTAACCTTGCAAATGGACCATCTATTTTTCACCAACTCTGTTGAGTATTATGCTAATGCAATATTTAAAACCTCTTAAAAAATGGTAATGTGGGTCAAAGGTCCAATGATGAGACCGTTTTACACCCAGAAAGAAGCACAAAAACGGGACCTATTTTGTTCCTGGTGGAACTGCTATTGGTTCAGTGCCTTGCTGAGACTTGGGCCCTAATGGCACACTTTCCGCAATAACCATACAGCAAAATAGACAATAGACAATAGGTGCAGGAGTAGGCCATCATGGCTGATCATCCACAATCAGTACTTCCAGATGTTATGACAGGGACATAGAAGTAGTTACACAGGAAAGATGTAACATTCTTAGGTGATCAAACTTTCCACCAATATTTACAGTTACAGAACCGAATTATATGGACAGAAGTTGCAATTTGTAGGGGGCAGGGGGCGCCGTCCAGTTGGGTATGGCTGCCCTGCCTACAGCTGTCCATCTTTTCACTTCTTTTTTTAATTTTTAATCTTTTAAAATAGTGTTTTGTTTTGGCGGTCTAGTCTTTTTATGTGCGGGGTGGGTGGGTGGGGAAGGGGGAAACTGCTTTTCCTAGTCCCTACCTGGTCGGAGAGGCCGCTTTCCTCCGAGCAGCATCTTCAACCTGTCCTCGCAGCCTACCATCGGGTCTGGAGCGGCTTTTCCTGAGGGGACTGGCCAGAACCACGGCTTTGGCGGCAGCACAGAGCTGGAGCGCTATCGCGGAGGAGGCGATGCCTTGCCCGGGTCGCTGCGCTGGTGCTTCGGTGTGCTGGGTCTGCTGATTGCAGATCGCGGAGCTGCGGGTCTGTGGAGCGGCCAGCCGTGGGCGACGGCGCTGACTTTGACATCGCGGAGCCTGGGATCTCTCGCCGAGATCGCCAGTGGTGGAGCTCCATCCAGTGTGGCCTGTTGGCTTCGGAAGCCGCGGTCTCCGGTAAAGAAATGGTATCCCAAGCCGCTGAGAGGGTTCTCCCGACGCCCGAGCACCATCACCCGGCGAGAAGGGCCTGAAACATCGGGCCACCGTAGCGGCGACTGCGGAGGCCTCAATAGGCCCGACTATGGGTGGACAAGGGGATGGGGACTGGACTTTGTGCCTTCCCTCACAGTGGGAACCATTGTGGGGGGATGTTTTTTATGTTGAATGTTAAATTCCTTTATAATGTTTTGTTTTATTTTTATTAATGTGCTGCAATGGCAACTCGAATTTCACTACACCAATTGGTGTATGTGACAATAAATAAACATTTGAACATTAAATAAATTAACCTTTGAATTCATTGAGCAAGCTGTCCTATGTTAGGAAATAGAATACAATACAATACAATGAACTTTACTTTTGTTTTAGGAACTTTGGTTTCTGCAGCCATACAACAAAAAGAAACAATTTTACTTCGGAGTCACGTGAGTGACTTCGTGAAGAACCCGCTCAGTGCGCAGGCGCGGCATTTACGCCAGCAGTGCAACAGCGGCGGCAGCTGGAGGAAGGCGCTCCGGCTGCATTTTGAAACGGACCGTTGGGTGAGTATATTCAACTAAGTCTAACAGAGAAAGAGAGTGTGGGTGTTCTTACCAAATAAGTACACTCACCAGAAGACTCTCCAACAGAACTGCCCCTGCTCAACTCCACCAGAGGAGCGTTTAATCTCAGGGGGGCAGCAACAGGCGGCAGGACCGCTCATAGAGCGCTCCGCTATCCCCGACACCGAGCCGAGCCCAGTCCCGCTAATGCCTGCACAGCGGACAGGGAGCAAAGCCATGAGAGCAACCGGCCGGTAATGTCTAATTTGTCAGATGGGGACATGTCTCCACCTACACGGAGGAGAGACAGCCGCCAGAGCTTATAACAGCTCTTGGAGCAGATGCTCCAGCGAGCTACGCAGAAGGAGCGTTCTCGCAGGAGGTAGGTCAGGCACCTCCTCCACAGTGTCTTGGGCACTGCCCTCTGCTCCCTCATTACTGGAGGCTAGCATTGGTGACCAGGGTTGGGCTGGTCTGGAAAGGGGCTGGCGGAAGAATTCGGCAGTATGCAAGGGGTGCAGGAGCAGGAAGAGCTGCTGGGTGTGGTGGACCACTATGTAGCAACCCCACGTGCTGGAAGACCGCTGGAACCAAACATGGCGGCCAGCATCAATCATCTGTCAAATAAGCCCTTGCAGGAGAAGGTACTTCTTGAGGTGCTTGAATTTTATACAGCACCAGAGAACTGTGAGGCCCTCAGAGTGAAGACTGTGAACAGCCAGATCTGGGGTCACGTGGGGTCAAACATGTGTAACCATGAAATCAAGCTACAGCGGATCCTAAGGCTCCGGACGTCGGCCATTACAGCCTTTGCTCGTTCTGTGCAAAGTACGGAGATGGATACTTGCCAGCAGGATGTGCTGGCACTGATGTGCAATACACAATCTCCGGCGGGGAAACATAAGACCTGCCCTCAATCCCAAAGTTGCTGGGTTGTGCAGAGCCCCAGCTGCAGAGACGGATGCTCTGTTATTTGGGAAAGACCTCAACAAAAAACTGAGGAACATGGAGGAAGCAGCGACATCTTTCGGCCTCATGAGGGCAGGCCCTGGGACGAGCAAACCAAGAGCTACAATACCCAAGCGGCAGCACCCCATGGCATCCACCAGTCGACGTCCTCAATATGGGACTGGTGAAAGCTCGGGGACCGCATTTTATCCCCAAAAGATCTTTTTTAGATCAGGGCCCACAGCGGACCCCATGGAAAATGCGCCACCCCCCAACATCGCCAGCACGTCAGACAAGCAAAACCTACAAAAACATCAGGAAACAAAAGAAACACCACTGAACATGGAGGTAGGTGGGTCTGGTTCCTGCCAGCATATAGAGAATAAGGGTGCTTTACTAACAGAGGGGAGCTTACACTGGTTTAAAGAAGCATGGGTTACTGTCACGTGTGATAAGTATATACTCAACAGCATTAGTGGAGAGGTCATCCAAAAGACCAAACATGAACCTTTGGAATTTGTATCAAATAAAACCAAAAAAGATGGTGGATGTCGCATCATCATTGCCTTAACATCACTAAATAAGTTTGTTGAGTATATACATTTCAAAATGGAGACAGTTGTTACTGCCAAACAACTGATTTCCAAAGGATACTTCATGGCAAGCATTGATCTGAAAGATGCTTACTATCTAATACCCATACACAAGGATCATTGCAGATACCTACAATTTATCTGGTTGGGGCAGCTGAGGCAGTACAACGCATTGCCCAATGGGCTAACCTCAGCCCCAAGATTATTCATCAAAATATTGAAAATAGCCATGGCAAGACTAAGAAACATATTGTCATGGCATACCTGGATGATATTCAGATAGTAGGGAAAACTATGGAATTGGCTGTGGCAGCAGTATCAGCTACAAAATAGCTCCTCGAAACTCTGGGGTTCATCCTACATCCAGATAAATCTAAGTTGAAGCCATCCACTATTATGGACTACCTGGGCTTCACAATTAACTCAGTCCATATGACTGTTACCTTGCCAAAAGGAAAATAAAAATAAAAAATAAAAATAAAAATGGTTGCATTAGCACAATCATGCAACTATTTAATGGTCAACAAAGGACCAACTATTCGACAAGTCCCAAGAGTGATTGGGAAAATGGTAGCAGCATTTCCAGCTACACAATGCGGACCTTTGCACTATCAAAATTTACAAACAGCAAAGGTACAGGCACTAAAACGACATACAGGTCACGATGTTCGTGTCATGTAATTACCCACTGAAGCAATATCAGCTACAGTGGTGGGCAGAAAATGTTTGGCATAGTTTCAGCTCTATCATCATCACTAACCTTACTTTAGTTCTTCAAACAGATGCCAGTGCTCAAGGCTGGGGAGCAACTTACTCCATATCCAGCACAGGTGGTAGATGGACTAACCTAGAGTCATCATTACTACTGACACTGGGCATTAACTATCTAGAGATGTTGGGCGCCTTTTATGGGTTAAAAGCATATGTAGCTAATATGCAGCACTTGCATGTTCGGTTACAGATTGATAATACTACGGTGGTGGCTTATATTAACCATATGGGCGGCATAAAATCATTATCATGCGACAAATTGGTCAATGTGATTTGGCTATGGTGTGTCGAAAGACATATTTGGCTATCAGCTACTTATCTACCAGGTAAGCTAAACACAGTGGCAGACACCAGGTCACGCAAATTCAATGATAACATCGAATGGATGTTCAACCCTAAAGTATTTGCTAAAGTTATTAAGCAGTATGGAACGCCAGATATCGATGTATTTGCATCAAGACGAAATCACCAGTTACCTATATATGTCGCTTGGGAACCAGACCCAGAGGCAGCAGCGATACATGCCATCACGCTGGATTGGGGAAATGTCTTCTTCTATGCTTTCCCTCCCTTCTGCCTCATCAGTCGGGTACTTCGCAAAATACAGATGGACTCTGCTTCTGGAATTTTGATGGTGCCCGACTGGCCTACACAGCCATGGTTCCCGGTTCTACATGACATGGTGGTTGAGTCACCAATGGTCTTTCCCAGTGATCCAGGATTATTAACTCACCCAGTATCAGGCATAAGCCACCCATGCCATGAGAAAATTAAACTCCTGGGTTGCAGGCTTTGAATAGATCTTACCTGGAACAGGGATTGTCCGAACGAACCATCACCACCATGTCGGCATCCCTTTGAACATCCACCAAGAGGCAGTACTGAATCAGCATAAGAAAATGGGAGAAGTACTGCCAGGAAACAGGGACAACGTATGCAACAGCCACAGCCACCAACGTACTGGAATTCCTGGCCCATCTACACCATGATGAAGGGATCAGTTACAGTGCCATCAACACAGCGCGAAGTGCTCTTTCTGCTTATCTCAAACCAGCAGGACAACAGGCAATGGGATCCCATCCACTGGTGGTAAAACTGATGAAGGGCATTTATGATATCAAGCCCCTAAACCCAGGTATACCCATATTTGGGATATCAGTGTGGTCCTGACATACCTCAGGGAATGGCCACCAGCCAGATCCCTCAGCCTCGAGCAATCTACACTAAAGACGCTCATGTTGATGGCACTTGTATCCGCTCAGAGGGTCCAGTCACTACACAAGTTGAGGCTGGACAACATGGTGACCACCCCAGATCAGATCACATTCATCATACAGGGTCTGGTGAAGCAAAGCAGGCCAGGAACAGCTAATCCACTGGTGGTATTCCGGGCCTACCCACAAAAGCCACGGTTGTGTGTCGTGACCCATCTACAACATTACATAGACACAACCCACAATATAAGAGGGAGTGAAAAAGCCTTATGGGTCAGCCACAAGTAACCTCATGGCCGGGTAACGAGCCAAACCATTTCAAGATGGCTCAAACAGGTACTGAAGGCTGCCGGAATAGATACTAATACATTTAAATCTCATTCCACTAGGGCAGCATCTACATCAACGGCTGACAGAATGGACGTACCGGTTGACCATATTCTGAATACAGCAGGATGGTCGAGGGAAACGACATTCAGAACTTTTATAATAAGCCGTTGATGAAACCTGATTTATTTGCAGAGAAAATATTACAAGCTGCAAATATTTAAGTTAAGCCCGGGGAAGCACTTTAATTTTGTTATTGTTAATAAATACCTTTTTTGTTTCTTGAGAAACAGATTCATTGGGTGATTACGATAACACTTCCTCCCTCAAGAACTTTCGGCAGTGAGTGAAATAAAACTGTTACACGGTTTGAAATCACAGAGCTTTGAAATCTTCACGAAGTCACTCACGTGACTCCGAAGTAAAATAGTAAGATTAAACGAGAACTTACCAGTTTGAAGTTTGATCTGTATTTTATGAGGAGTTACGATGAGGGATTACGTGCCCTCCGCTCCCACCCTCATTATATGGATCAAACTAATAAATTGATGTCTCCTTTTCTTTACTATGTTTACTTCAAATACCTGTGTCTATCTGTGATTCCACACCGCTGCTTGGAAGTATGCCGCGCCTGCGCACTGAGCGGGTTCTTCACGTAATCCCTCATCGTAACTCCTCATAAAATACAGATCAAACTTCAAACTGGTAAGTTCTCGTTTAATCTTACTATTTTACATGACACACAACCAACTCAATCCACAAAGACATCCATCACAGTAAATCTGCTCCTCACTGTGATGGAAGGCAAAGTCTTGTCTCTCCCCTGCTCTCCATCCTCTCCCGAAGTTAAAGCCCCCGGCGGGCGATGGCAAGTCCCGCGGCCGTTAAGGCCGTGCCCGCGATGTAAGGCCCTTCTCCGGGTCATAATGTTGGAGTCCCCGGCAGGCGATGGCAAGTCCCGCAGCCGTTAAAGCCGCGCCGGGCGATGTCAGGCCCCGCTCCGGGTCATTTTGAGCCCCGCAACTCGGGCAGGAGAAGCTGCCGTCACGGGAGCTCCGAAAAGCAGCCTCCCACCAGGGACCCGCGAGCTCCCGATGTCACCGTCCACCGGACCTGCGGCTGGAGCCTCCGAAGCTCTGGAGTCGAGTTGCAGCCGCTCGCCACCACAGCTCTCCACGCTCCGAGGCCAGCCAGCCCCACGATGGTAAGTCCGCAGGCTCCACGACTGGAGCCCCCAGGTCGTTCCGGCTGGAGGCCGCTCCACAGTGCTAGGCCCCAACGACAACGGAGACCCGACAGGGAAAAGGTCGGGTCACCCGTACAGGGAAGAGATTTAAAAGTTTCCCCCACCCCTCCCAACATATACACAGTTAAAAACAATATAAAACTACAGTACATATTAAACGAGACAAAAATTAAAAAAAGGAAGGACAGATGGACTGCAGGGGCCGCTGCCACGAAGTGCCACCCACTTGAGAAGAATGTTACTTCAAGGTGCTCGAATAATGGAATCAGGGAATTATTTGTTGGCATTGTGTAATCAGTGCATGTGGACATGCATAACAAATGTGAGTACTTTATGATTCATCTCTGTTTTCTCGGCTGATTATTTGCCCATTTTGTTTGTGTTGATGTTTGGAGTGTGAAGGAGATTATTTGGTTCCATAGCAGGCTGTGATTTGGCATCTCATAGAATAAGTCTCTCTATTGGGGGCAATAATGAGGGCAATGCTCCACCCAGCTGGGATACAAGGCCATTGATGTTCATCTGGGACATCATCCCAGAGGTCTTCATCATTCTCAGTCTTTTTCATGGCCGTCAGATTCTTGGTCCCCGAGATCTCTTTCTCCACAACCTGTTGCTGTCTGTGGTTACTAAGGTTCTGCAACATGCAGCACCCCATGGCAAATGTCTGACCTGTTTGGTGTGCTGTGTAAGACACCTTCAGATTGATGAAGGCAGCAGAAACTCATCTTGACATTTCCTGTACAATTCTGGTATTTTGTTTACTCTTAATTATATCAGTGCCGGCTGGTTCCATAGACAAAGTTCAATGTCTGCAATGGGGTAGATATGAATGGCACTGTACCTTAGCTTATGGAAGGATTATTCAGAAGCCTTATAACAGAGAGAAGGAATCTCCAGGAATCAATAGTTCTTCATCAACATATATACAGACATACAGTGAAATTCTTTTTTTTTGCAAAAAGTTCAGTCAAATATTGCCATACCTAAGAACAATCCCTAATTAGTACAAAGTGTACAGAAATAGTCAAATGAGACTGCATGCAAGGGTTGCCAGGTTTTGGCGCCTTTTTCAAAGCCTAGTCCGGTCCTCGCGCTTAGTGTCCCGGAGTGACGCCCGATCCAATCGAGCCCCAGTCTGCTACAGGACCTTCTTCTGTCGACTCCGTCCGGATCATCTAGTGAACCATTGTCCCACCTCACACCCGGTCACCTTCAGCCTTTGTGCCCCGGGGGCATCACCTACAGCCGACTTCGAGGGCGTGGAAGGTAAGACCCCGGCCCTTACTATTACGTCCACCATCACCGGCTCCCTATATCCTCCTCACCAGTTCACCGGTCCTCGGGGGATGAGAAGGAGCCAGGCTCGGCGGCCCCCTCTACAGGCCGTATCCTGCCAGTCCGTCCTTCTGGCTGTGCAGCCCACCGGTCTTTCCTTCCGGCTCTGTGGCCTGTCAGTCCTTTCATCCGGCAGCTTAGCCTGCTGTTTCTGAGTCTGGAGGTGCGTGCTTTAAAGCTTCTGTATCTTCTGCCAAACGAGAGCATGGAGAAGAAAGAACAATCGGTTTGGCATGTCTTTGATTATGTTGGCTGCTCTTCTGAGGCAGCATAAAGTGAAAGAAGAAGGAACTGTGGATGCTAGTTAATACACAAAAGGGCACAAAGTGCTGGAGTAACTCAGCAGGTCAAGCAGCGCCTCTGAAGAACATGGATAGATGACATTTTGGGTCAAAATGTTTAGTCTCGACCCAAAACGACACAATTTCTAGAGATGATGCTTGACCTGCTGAGTTACTCCAGCACTTAGAGTAGCACAGTGCTGCAGTGGTAGAGATGCTGGCTCACAGCTCCACAGACCCGGGTTCGATGCTGACTACAGATGCTGTCTGTATGGAGTTTGTACATTCTTCCTGTAACCGCATGGGTTTTCTCTGGGTGCTCCAGTTTCTTACCACACTCAAAAGACTTAGAGGTTTGCAGCTTATTTTTCTTCAGTAAAAATTGTAAATTGTCCCAAGTATGTAGGATAGAGCTAGTGTATAGTATGATCGCTGTTCAGCATGGACTTGGTGGGCTTAAGAGCCAGTTTCCATGCTGTATCTCTAAAGTCTAAAGTCTAAAGTCAAGTCAATTTATGACCATTAGACCTGGTAATGGGAGGTAAAATAAAAATAGACTTGGTTGGTAGTTCCTTCTCTATGAAGTATGGTATAAGAGTCATAATAGAGCGATTGTTCCTTCTTTCTTTCTCTTTTTTTTCTAGGGTCTATTTTCTAACTTTACTTCCTTCTCTAACCTCTTTTCTAAGGGGCTTTCTTTTCCCAACACTCTTTTGCACTTCACAACCTTTGCGCACTTTCTTCACTTTTCTTACTTCTTTCTTTTTCTTTCTTAAAGTTTAAAAAAGTGAAGCGGTACAAAAAATGTATTAATATATACGTGTTGTACATTACTGTAATCTACCGTACTTCTAAAAAATAAAAAATAAAAAAAAAAAAATTTATGACCATTAGTGCAAAGTGTAGATGGAGTCAATGATGGTGAGTCTGGACTGTGTGATTAACTGGGCTACATCCACATTCTCTGTAATTTATTGTGCTCTTGGGCAGAGCTGTTTCCAAACCAAGCTGTGATGCAACCCGACAGTATGCTTTCAATGGTGCATTTGTAGGAGTCGTTGGAAAAATGCTGAATTTCCTTAGTCTCCTTAAGAAGTAGAGGCTTTGGTGTGACTTCTTGGTTGCAGCTTTAATATGGTTGATCCACAACAGATTGTTGGTAAGATTTACGCCAAGGAACTTGAAGCTCTCAACCATTTCCAAATTTGTGTGAATGGTGCAATGAGTAGCAGAAAATTATAGAACCATAGAAAATTTACCAGGCATTTCAGGCATTAAGTCACTGAACAATCATCATTTGGGTGAAAAGTGTATTCCTCAACTCCCTTCTAATCTTTCTGCTGATTTCTTTAAGTCTATACAAGTTGAGAAACATAGTAGCATAACTCTGCATCTCCCTCCTTGACTGATTTAATGGGGACAAAGATAACAACCATGATTGCCTTCATCTCCATGAAGAACTGATGGGAGAAGGTTATTTCTGGGCAAGAGGACTGCAAATAATAATGTTTTTAAAAGTGAGAGTTCAAGGACTGCATGTTCCTGTTTGAGTGGAGGAACAGGATGGCAGAAGCAGGGAACCCTGGATAACAAGAGATAGTGAACCCTGGATAACAAGAGATATTGAACCCTGGATAACAAGAGATATTGAACCCTGGATAACAAGAGATATTGAACCCTGGATGACAAGAGATATTGAAGCCTTGGTCAGAAGACGTAAGGAGGCTTGGGTCAGGTGCAAGCAGCTGTGATCAAGTGAATCCCTGGAGGAGTATATGGATGCATGACTACACTTAAGAAGGAAATCAGGAGAGCAAAAAGGGGGCAATGAGGCATCTTTGGCAGAGAAGATTAAGGATAATCCAAAGAGATTTTATAAGTATTTTAAGGTTAAAAAAAAAGCAACTCAGGTTGTGCCAAAATGAATTGTGCACAAAGATGCTTATACGTAAAAGACTGATGCAATTTCAACTGGAAATAATTATTAACACAATTTATTCCAGGTAAAATCCATTTTGGATTACGTAATGGTTTAAAAAAAACAGCACAATGTAATCCAATTTCAATGCCTTTAATCCTTTGTTGCTACTGAAGCACACCTAATTATCTTTTGAATTCATCTACAGTGGAGGCATCATTGGAGACGTGAGGGGCTCCAAGCATGATAAAACTTTGCATAATAAAAAGAGCTGAAAAGACAAAAGACAAATCAACTCCAAAGGGAAATTAAGGCACAAGAACAAATACCTTTTAATAGAAATTTGGAAATGTTGGCCCAGTTGTGTGAGAATGCTTGAAATTCCTTCAACAATCTCACTTGCGCTCAGTCGATCAGAAAGGTGAGACAAAAAAAGACAATTGCTTCACTCTGAGACAGATTAAGGAAATATTCATTGTGACCTCTTAAAATTAACTCTGTGCTTTGAGAATTCTGCAGGCAGCATTTGATAAAGAAATGTTATCCTTCATTGAATCAACTTGCTAGAACTGAGAAGAATTTGGAAGATGTCACATAGTGTGCACAATTTTTTTCTGAGAAAATTCATTCTTTAGTTTTTTTCTCATTATTTGTTTCCAATATTTATATAACTAAAAGTCTCAACTTGACCACTTCCTGTCTGCGCTGTATATAGATTTAGGAACAAACGCTACCATATATCACTATGATTTTAGGGCATCTTACTCATTGTCCTCCTCCGCTGAGGCAGCCCCGAGGATTTTTCCGATTGATGAAAAATAAAAAAGTTGTGAGTGTTTAAAAAATCTTGAGATCAGCTGATTGGTACTCTCGCCTGTCAATCACCACAATGAAGGTAACGCCCCTTCCAGGGGCAGGACTATATATCCCCGGATGCCTGGAAGTGAGTCAGTCACTCTGGAAGATCGCGAGGGAGAGTCCACAACTGTGATTCTAAGCTGTGAATCAACTGATCTGTGAGTCTGCAATGTACTTGCAATAAATGATTTGTTAGCCCTTAATGACAATGCAATGAGTTGTTTGGCAATCTGGTGGCCTGCACTCTGCATGAAATGCTATGAAATTGAATTTGGTGGCCTGTACTCTGCTTGAAATGCTAGGAAATTGAGTTTGGAGGCCTGCACTCTGCTTGAAGTGCTATGAAATTGAATGTGGTGGCCTGGACTCTGCTTAAAATGCTATGGAATTGAATGTGGTGCCCTGCACTCTGCTTGAAATGCTATGAAATTGAATGTGGTGGCCTGCACTCTGCTTGAAATGCTATGAAATTGAATGTGGTGGCCTGTACTCTGCTTGAAATTGTATGAAATTGAATATGGTGGCCTGCACTCTGCTTGAAATGCTATGAAATTGAATGTGGCGGGCTGCACTCTGCTTGAAATGCTATGAAATTGAATGTGGTGGCCAGCACTCTGCTTGAAATGCTATGAAATTGAATGTGGTGGCCTGCACTCTGCTTGAAATGCTAGGAAATTGAGTTTTGAGGCCTGCACTCTGCTGGAAAAGCTAGGAAATTGAATGTGGTGGCCTGGACTCTGCTTAAAATGCTATGGAATTGAATGTGGTGGCCTGCACTCTGCTTGAAATGCTATGAAATTGAATGTGGTGGCCTGCACTCTGCTTGAAATGCTATGAAATTGAATGTGGTGGCCTGCACTCTGCTTGAAATGGTGTGAAATTGAATATGGTGGCCTGCACTCTGCTTGAAATGCTATGAAATTGAATGTGGTGGGCTGCACTCTGCTTGAAATGCTATGAAATTGAATGTGGTGGCCAGCACTCAGCTTGAAATGCTATGAAATTGAATGTGGTGGCCTGCACTCTGCTTGAAATGCTATGAAATTGAATGTGGTGGCCAGCACTCTGCTTGAAATGCTATGAAATTGAATGTGGTGGCCAGCACTCTGCTTGAAATGCTATGAAATTGAATGTGGTGGCCTGCACTCTGCTTGAAATGGTGTGACATTGAATGTGGTGGCCTGCACTCTGCTTGAAATGCTAACAAAATTGAATGTAGTGGCCTGCACTCTGCTTGAAAAGCTATGAAATTAAATGTGGCGGCATGCACGCTGCTTGAAATGCTACGAAATTGAATTTGGTGACCTGCACTCTGCTTGGAATTTCAAGTAATAGCCATGAGTTAACTGCCAGCCCCCCAGCCCTGAGTGACTGAGCTGCCAGCCCACCAGCCCTGAATGACTGAGCTGCCAGCCCACAAGGCCTGAGTGACTGAGCTGCCAGCCTACCAGGCCTGAGTGACTGAGCAGCCAGCCCAAGAATCCATTCGGCCCAAAATATCCATACTAGCCCTCTTGAAACCAGTCCCTTCGGCCCACAACACCCATACTAGTGCTCCAGAATGCCCCCCCACCCCACCCCACCCCATTGGCCACCAATATTGGAATTGGTGGAGAGGTGGAATATTGCATTGGGGGACCAGCCCTCCTGTGTGAACATGGGTCCCAACAGGTCCCACTTAATCTAGTGTTTAGTTATTTTTATATTAATAACTTTCACAGATATCAGTGCAAAGACAATTAACAGCTTTCAGATTCTTGCATTCAGTCCTTTAACCACCTGTTTAATATTTGGATCAAATGTTATAAAATCTCTGTGAGCAAGGCTGCCTAGCAAAGATAACAGAGATGATCATGTCCACACTGCTGTTGCTATTGCTTTTGATGAAATAATATATACCTCCCGTCCAGCTCTGACTTCTTGATGGCAGCTTGCTCGACTAGGCATATCCGACATCTGACCAGCACCATATTTAAAACAACATTTGCATTTAAAGATAACCATCAGTATATGGCATCAAACAATCATTTCATCCATTAAAAGCATTGATATTCAGTTTTGATTATTTGATAAACTGTGCACAGCACAATGATACAACTGTTCCTGCTCCATGAAGGGAATTAAAAGTGATGTTTTGTGATACACATTATCTCCAGATACATCTCCAAGAAAGATGCGGAAACATGTTTTGCAGGAGCTTATAAATGCCAATGGTAACAGCGGGCTTAAACATAACAAATGGAGGAATGCTTGCACTCCTTCCCGCTTCCTCAAGAATGATCTATCCTCACTCACCAAGGAATTCCTGATCAGCCTAAATGATAGTTGTGAAATTAATATTGGAACCAAGAAACACACTGAGATATGAATGTCTTGCAAACTATAAAACACATACTGAATGGCAGCAAGAATGAATGGTGTATTACAAATGTTAATGTTAAATGTACTATAGGCAGTATTGGTTGTAAAAGAGTAACTATTGCATTAAGGCTGTTACCTCTTGAAGTACAGAGGCAGATGGTTAATTTCTCCCCAGGATGCAATATTATTTGTAGAAGCTTTTGCAGACAATCTGGAGAAGCCAATTGAATGAACAGTCAAATTTGTTAGGGTTTCTGAGTCTTGGTGGAATTTGTTCAACAGTTCACACTAGAGTCAAACAGAGAAATCCAGACACGGCACAAATAATTTGCAAAGCATTCCTACGAGATGGATGGAATATGAAATTGTGAGAGCAAATAGACCTTGAGGAGAAATGGCAACTTGGCTCAGGCTGAATATACATGACATTTGAGTATCTGCGACAAAACACAGGAAGTATTTAAACATGGAGATGTTTATCTGTTCTAACTATGTTAGAGAAGGACTGGGCGGAGGTGATAGTGAACAGAATAAAACCAGGAATGGTTCCCAGTGGTAAAAGGGTTGATTATTATACAATGCTGGTTAATTTATTAATAAAGCTGTTGAACTATTGAGGAGCCGCTCAGAAATTTTTGAAAGCTATAAATTTGGTAACCACCTTGAGGCAACTGGGAACTTACGACATTGAGTTAAAGAACTTATCATTGCACTATAATTCCAGGTGTTTCTGGATTTTACATTAAGGGATCGATTTGTCACTGGTTTTACAGATGAAGGCAGTCAGGCTATTGTATTATACACAGGAGTTTACATTTAATGTATGATTGTTTTTGGTACAGAAATGGTTTAGTTTAGTTTATTGTCATGTATACCAAGCTGCAGTGAAAGGCTTTTAGTGCGTGCTAACCAGTCAGCAGAAAGACTATACATGATTACAATCGTGCCATCCATAATGTACAGATACATGATAAAAGGAATAACATTTAGTGCAAGTTAAAGTCCAGTAAACTCCGATTAAAGATGATCCAAGGGTCTCCAGTAAAGTAGATAGTAGCTCAGGTCTGCTCTCTAGTTGTTGGTATGATTCAATTGCCTGACCATGAGCGATGTTTTGTACAATGCAGGACGCACGTGTAAATGTGCACACTATGGGTAAGCTGACAGATATGGTATTATTGGTGTCTTCTTTAGCTTGTCTAGTGATATGGATATGAAAGCAAAAACACCCTGTTACTACTGTCACAGTAACCAATCAACTTAACTATGCCCATTCAGGGGAACTCAATTACAACAAGGTGAACACACTGAACAAATTTGCAAAGGCAACTGAAATGCAATGAGTACAGAAAACAGCAGTCCGCCACTATGTGTACGACAAGCAATCACAGAAATGGTTCTCTGCCCATTATTGCCATGAGCGAAGAGGAAGGGTTAAGAGCTTTAAATAATATTTAAAGTACAGGGAGCAGCAACATACAGGACAAGAAGATCTCGCCGAGTCTCTGACAGCTTCCAATCTGAACGCAATGATTGCAATGTGTGCTGCTCAGTAAAACCCTGGTGGCCGAGCTGAACTTCCTATGGTGTTCAACAATACAGCGTATTATACCCTGCACTATTCTCATTGGCATGCACCAACGATCATATGATAAAGCTTAATGCACATTGATAGTGCTGGTGTTAAAGGAACATCTATTTATCAACTTCACAAACAATACAGACACTTGAAAACCTTTTGCTGTTAAGGACCATGAAAATTAAAATATACCACAACTAAGTAAAGCAACGCCTTGTTTAAATTTATTTGATCTTGAAACTTGAACAAAGTCATATTTCTTTACAAAATAAATTCAGGAATTTGAACACAATCCAGCTATTGAAAGGTACAGTAGCTCACCCCTTTCATTTTATACCATTTGTGAAATACTTATTTCTGGGAATACTGCTACTAGATCTTCACAATTAGTATCTCTACAGGGAATTATGGCATAATTAATCTAACAATCAAAAGCAAAGCCAACTCAGTGGTAACATCAAAAAAACAAAGTTCTGGAAGAACTCGGAGATTCAGGCACCACCTGTAGAGGTAATGAATAGACAATGTTTCAGTTCGCACCTTTCTTCAGATTCGTCATAAGGCTGAAGAAGGGACATGATCTGAAACGTTGCTTGTCCATTTCCTCCACACGTGCTGTGTGAGTAGCAGGGTTTGCTTCATGCTCAAGATTTGACCGTCTGCAATCTCTTATACTCTCAACAATTACACCAGGCAGAGAGAAAAATATACCCTTTAATGCAATAGAGCTAAATTTGATTCCTCACCAAGTAAGCAGTTCATAGTTCCATTTTAGGTATATATGACTTTTAAACACTCTTGATTCTCTTGAGTCTTGACTTAACTCACCATCAATGTTAGGTGTGGGCCAGACTTTTGTGCACTATGTCTGAGTGAGTGGTGAGCATTACTTAGAACGGTTGGGAAAGTGGATAATGAGGCTTTGGCAAAGGTTGATATTCACCCTGCTTCTTTCAGAATTATTCTCTCATCAGCTGCATGTACCCCAAGTCAATTGTAAGACTGAATATAGGACCTTTACACCAATGTTAATTATATAAGGAAGGATTCATAAGGATCTTTCACACGTATCACTATTTTATAATTAGGCCCTTCGTCCCCCAGAATACGCACCGACCAGTGATCCTCGCACATTAACACTATCCTACATATGCTTATACCAAGCCAATTAACCTACAAATCCTGTACATCTTTGGAGTGTGGGAGGAAACTGAAGATCTCAAAGGAAACCCACGCAGGTCACGGGGGTTTCAAGCAGAGTGCAGGCCACCATATTCAATTTCATAGCATTTCAAGCAGAGTGCAGGCAACCACATTCAATATCATAGCATTTCAAGCAGAGTGCAGGCCACTACATACAATTTCATAGCATTTTAAGCAGAGTGCAGGCCACCACATTGAATTTCATAGCATTTCAAGCAGAATGCAGGCCACCACATTCAATTTCATAGCATTTCAAGCAAAGTGTAGGCCACGACATTCAATTTCATAGCATTTCAAGCAGAATGCAGGCCACCACATTAAATTTCATAGCATTTCAAGCAGAGTCCAGGCCACCACATTCAATTTCATAGCATTTCAAGCAGAGTGCAGGCCTCCAAACTCAATTTCATAGCATTTCAAGCAGAGTGCAGGCCAGCACATTCAATTTCATAGCATTTCAAGCAGTGCAGGCCACCACATTCAATTTCATAGCATTTCAAGCAGAGTGCAGGCCACCAAATTCAATTTCATGGCATTTCAAGCAGAGTGCAGGTCACCAAATTGTCAAACAACTCATTGCATTGTCATTAAGGGCTAACAAATCATTTATTGCAAGTACATTGCAGACTCACAGTTCAGTTGATTCACAGCTTAGAATCACAGTTGTGGACTCTCCCACGCGATCTTCCAGAGTGACTGACTCACGTCCAGGCATCCGGGGTTTTATAGTCCTGCCCCCCAGAAGGGGTGTTACCTTAATCGTGGTGATTGACAGGCGAGAGGACCAATCAGCTGATCTGAAGATTTTTTAAACCCTCATAACATTTTTATTTTTAATCGATCGGAAAAGTCCTCAGGGATGCCTCAGTGGAGGAGGACTGTGAGTAAGATGGCCAAAGATCATAGTGATATATGGTAGCGTATTTTCTGAAATCAATATACAGCACAGCCAGGAAGTGGTCAAGCTGAGACTTTTAGTTATATAGATGTCAGTGCATCTGTAATATTCCTGGTTCTGACCTTGTTATGCAACCAAGGCTATTGATGAAAGACATGCAGATAATTGTTGGAATTAAGATACTGATTAGTGGAAATGCCTGAAAACCCTTGCCTCCACCAAGTGCAAGGCTATAAATTGGTTCTAACCTGTGAAATTATACTCAGCATTTCTTGGTACAGAGGAACATTTGTTAAAATGGTAAGTATAAGTTAAATTGATAAGTATAAATTGTAAAGCACTCCTGAATGATTTTAACTATCTCCAGTCCTAATAATATGAATCTTCCCATTGTTACAGTTCACAGACACATTAGGCCTAATTACGCAACTTTAAAGCTCACATGTTTAATGAGGGGAAGTCTGTGACAATTACATTTAACAATGTTGGGCAACAGGGTGCATTTTGGTGTTATTTTTGTGTTGCTTTATTTGGACAACAAAAGCACTTTCCACGTGAAAGAATTAAGTGTTAGAATTAGCTAGCCTTCCCTCACATTACCTGTCAAATCTCCTGCAGCAACATTAGGTTGAAGGCACAACATGTCTCAAATCTTCTTTGACATGACAGATAATGTGAGAGAAGGTTTGCTGTAGAACAGGCAAAGCCACACAAAGATACTGGAGGAAGAATGCATCTGTCCCAAGAGTCCTCTTCCTCGCTCTGCGAAATGCCACCTGACCTTCTTGTGACAGTCTGCAGATCTCCTGCAGAAAGGTTCACTCTTGTGATTAACAACTTGAGGTGATATCAGAATCAGAATCATAATAGTACTCTATTTGCCTAGTATGTTTTGCAACATGCGAGGAATTTCATTTGCCAAGTCAGTCATACAAATAAAAAGCAACAGAACACCCAAAACACAGTGTCTCCTACACATTCCACACTGTGATGGAAGGCAAAATAAAGTTCAAGTCCCTTCCCCTTGTTCTCCCGCGGTCGGGGGCCTCGAGCCCTCCATTGATGAGATGATCTTGACCCTCGTAGCCGGCGGCGTTCGGGCCCCCCGCGTCGAGATGATCAGCTCCCGCATTGGGGGATGTCAGCTGCCCCACACCGGGCGATCGAACCTCACGTCGGGGCTGGTCGAACCTTCTGCGTTGTTGGAGCTTCCTGACTCAGCCTCTCCCGAGACTGCGAGCTCTTGATGGTAAGTCCGCAGGCCACGGTTGGAGCGATCCCAGGCAAGGGATCAGCTCCGATGTTAAGTCCACGCCCCACAGTGGGGCTCACGACAGTCCGAGGAGGCCTCCAGCTCCATCAATGGAAGGCCGCAGAGCGCCCGGAGAATGTGATCCGAAAATTAGACACATCTCCAGCAAGGTAAGAAACTAAAAAAAGTTTCCACTGATCCCCTCCCCCTCCCGTCACATAAGACAAACTGGAGAACATTAAAACAAACTTTTAACAAACACAACATTTTTTTTTTAAGATGAAAAAACGAACAGACTGCCGGCGGAGCAGCCATCGTACAGCGCCCCTGGTGGTATATCTTGGCCGACACAGGCTCACCTTGGTTGGCATGAGCAAGTTGGGCCGAAGGGCCTGTTTCTGTGCTCTATGACTCCTCGGAACCCACAGAACTGCAGAAGAAGCAAGTAATCCTCAACCATGAGGAGTTGCGTATGAAGATGATGTAAGGACATCCATTGTTGCTGTATGGATTTTAGCCATATTTGTTTTTTTTAACTTTCAACTGCTGTGTGCATAAGCCATGACATGCCCTTTCCTAGTTTTTCATCTCAACCATGATATAATATGGATTTCCGAGAACCAAGAAGCATGTTAAAGGGTTTAAGCGGATTAAGCTTCGAAGGGTTTTGGCCCGAAACTTGTCTATTTCCTTCGCTCCATAGATGCTGCTGCACCCTCTGAGTTTCTCCAGCACTTTTGTCTACCAAGCATATTAAAGGAGCAGGTAGTAGGTTGATGAGGTGTGCATGATGCAGTTGAAGTGCAGTTGATTATTACGCAGCCACAGTAGAACAAGTACATTCATGTGGAAGCTGAATCATAGAGAGATGATAGTTCCATAAACTTATCTACATCTCTGCCTGCCTGCTAGTTACCTTAAACCACATTAGCCATCAAGGATTAAGGTTGCTTGGCTGCTCCTGTCTGAATAGGGAAACTCTGGATGCTGTAAAAAAAGACAATGATTTTGGTGACCTTTTCAGAGTTCCAGACAGAGCCTTCTGATCTGTCCAAACACTGAAATTTCTGCTGGATATGTCAGTCGTCTGTTTGACCAGAATTCAAAGCAGGTGTGAACTTCATTCTGTCTGCTCCTGGTATGTCAGTTTCTCAAAGGGCCCATTAACCACAAATCTAGGTGGACCTTTGGAAAGATCAGCCACCCATCTGCTCTACCTTTTCAGTTCAATAATGACTGCACATTGAACAGTGTTATAGGGAAGGGACCAGGATTTCTCTCAGCATGTTACATGATTCAGGTCCTGTGTTATAGCACCAGCTGCATTTTAATGGGTCGGATGCATTCTGTCTTTGTGCAGGCCAAAGGTTTACCAGGGCCAGATGCCCATTTGTGTGTTGCAACCAAAGGAAGACTGGCACCAAGGACAAATGGGCACACCACGCATACAAACCTCTGCCGTTTTAATTTTAAATCCATCGCTTTTTTGTTTACAGGTTGTTCCATTCTCTAGCTCCTCCAATCCCTTTGAGATCTCTGATCACTGGAGATCTCCAAATCCTCAATTTTCAACATTCTACCACTTAAGGGGCTGTCCCATTTGGGCGACCTAATTGGCGGGTTTAGAAGAGTTTGAAAAAATGACATGTTGAAGACCTCCTTCGACTATGTAGAAGACCTCCTTCAACCTCCTTCGACAATGTTGAAGACCAGCTTCGACTAGCTACGACTAACTTCGGGAAAATTGGACATGGAATAGTGGAGATTGAAGACGACCTCCTTCGATCTCCTTCGACCTCCCTTCAACTATGATGAAGACTATCTACGACTACCTTCGACTACCTTTGACTACCGTTGATTACCTACGACTAACATGCTGACCTACTACGACCTACTACGACTAAACCTACGAGTAAAAAAAGTATTGATTTCTACCATGGCGACCTTTTTTTACCCGCGGGCATTTTTTAACATATTGAAAAAGATGCCGCAACCTAGCTGAGGCCTCGAGTACGCGGAGACCACTCTCGAGCATGAAGCAGAGTTACAAAGAACTCCTACGACCTTGTGTCAACCATGCGGCGAGTATGAGTCAAGGGCAAACTCGCCAGAACTCGCGGATTAGGTCGCACAAGTGGGACAGGCCCTTTATGCCTTTAGCTTCCTGACCCCAAAGCTCAGGATACCAGGAATAACATGCTACCTTTTACCTTTTCTTCTTTAATACGTTCCTTAGAATTCATCATTACTAAAAATATTGCATTAGTTTTGCGAATATTATTTATTATATTTTGTTTTCAACATAAATGTGCAATTCTTGTTTAGACCACAGAGTGCTGGAGTAATTCTGCGGGTCTGGCAGCATCTCTGGAGGACAGGGATAGGCAATGTTTTGGGTCAGGACCCCTCTTCGAAAGCTTCTTCACCAATGTGACCACCTAGCAGTAGTAGTGAAGTTGGGAATGGCATCAAACAGGAAATTAGAAATGCGTGCAACAAAGGTAAAACAGTTATAATGGGTGACTTCAATCTACATATAGATTGGGTGAATCAAATTGGCAAGGGTGCTGAGGAAGAGGATTTCTTGGAATGTATGCGGGATAGTTATCTAAACCAACATGTAGAGGAACCAACGAGAGAGCAGGCTATTCTAGACTGGATATTGAGTAATGAGGAAGGGTTAGTTAGCAGTCTTGTTGTGCGTGCCCCCTTGGGCAAGAGTGACCATAATATGGTTGAGTTCTTCATTAGGATGGAGAGTGACATTGTTAATTCAGAAACAACGGTTCTGAACTTAAAGAAAGGTAACTTTGAGGGTATGAGACGTGAATTGGCCAAGATTGACTGGCAATTAGTTCTAAAAGGGTTGACGGTGGATATGCAATGGAAGGCATTTAAAGACTGCATGGATGAACTACAAAAATTGTTCATCCCAGTTTGGCAAAATAATAAATCAGGGAAGGTAGTGCATCTGTGGATAACAAGGGAAATCAGGGATAGTATCAAAGCAAAAGATGATGCGTACAAATTAGCCAGAAAAAGCAGCATACCAGAGGACTGGGAGAAATTCAGAGACCAGCATAGGAGGACAAAGGGCTTAATTAGGAAAGGGAAAATAGATTATGAAAGGAAACTGGCAGGGAACATAAAAACTGACTGCAAAAGTTTTTATAGATATGTGAAGAGAAAGAGATTAGATAAAACAAATGTAGGTCCCTTGCAGTCAGAAACAGGTGAATTGATGATGGGGAACAAGGATATGATGGACCAATTGAATAACTACTTTGGTTCCGTCTTCACTAAGGAAGACATAAATAATCTGCCGGAAATAGCAGGGGGCCGTGGGTCAAAGGAGATGGGGGAACTGAGTGAAATCCAGGTTAGTCGGGAAGTGGTGTTGGGTAAATTGAACGGATTAAAGGCCGATAAATCACCAGGGCCAGATAGGCTGCATCCCAGAATACTTAAGGAAGTAGCTCCAGAAATAGTGGATGCATTAGTGATAATTTTTCAAAACTCTTTAGACTCTGGAGTAGTTCCTGAGGATTGGAGGGTAGCAAACGTAACCCCACTTTTTAAGAAGGGAGGGAGAGAGTAAACGGGGAATTACAGACCAGTTAGTCTAACATCGGTAGTGGGGAAACTGCTAGAGTCAGTTATTAAAGATGGGATAGCAGCACATTTGGAAAGTGGTGAAATCATTGGACAAAGTCAGCATGGATTTACGAAAGGTAAATCGTGTCTGATGAATCTTATTGAATTTTTCGAGGATGTAACTAGTAGAGTGGATAGGGGAGAACCAGTGGATGTGTTGTATCTGGACTTTCAGAAGGCTTTCGACAAGGTACCACATAAGAGATTAGGATACAAACTTAAATCACACGGTATTGGGGGTTCAGTATTGATGGCCTTCATAGCAAGAGGATTTGAGTATAGGAGCAGGGAGGTTCTACTGCAGTTGTACAGGGTCTTGGTGAGACCACACCTGGAGTATTGCGTACAGTTTTGGTCTCCAAATCTGAGGAAGGACATTATAGCCATAGAGGGAGTGCAGAGAAGGTTCACCAGACTGATTCCTGGGATGTCAGGACTTTCATATGAAGAAAGACTGGATAGACTTGGCTTATACTCGCTAGAATTTAGGAGATTGAGAGGGGATCTTATAGAAACGTACAAAATTCTTATGGGGTTGGACAGGCTAGATGCAGGAAGATTGTTCCCGATGTTGGGGAAGTCCAGGACAAGGGGTCACAGCTTAAGGATAAGGGGGAAATCCTTTAAGACCGAGATGAGGAAAAACTTTTTCACACAGAGAGTGGTGAATCTCTGGAACTCTCTGCCACAGAGGGTAGTTGAGGCCAGTTCATTGGCTATATTTAAGAGGGAATTAGATGTGGCCCTTGTGGCTAAAGGGATCAGGGGGTATGGAGAGAAGGCAGGTACGGGATACTGAGTTGGATGATCAGCCATGATCGTATTGAATGGCGGTGCAGGCTCGAAGGGCCGAATGGCCTACTCCTGCACCTATTTTCTATGTATCTATGTATCTATGTATGTGGATAGAGAACTGGCTGGCAAACAGGAAGCAAAGAGTAGGAGTAAACGGGTCCTTTTCACAATGGCAGGCAGTGACTAGTGGGGTACCGCAAGGCTCAGTGATGGGACCCCAGCTATTTACAATTTATATTAATGACCTGGATGAGGGAATTGAAAGCAACATCTCCAAGTTTGCGGATGACACTAAGCTGGGGGGCAGTGTTAGCTGTGAGGAGGATGCCAGGAGACTGCAAGGTGACTTGGATAGGCTGGGTGAGTGGGCAAATGTTTGGCAGATGCAGTATAATGTGGATAAAT
Organism: Malacoraja senta; assembly: GCA_038087875.1. NCBI lineage: Eukaryota > Metazoa > Chordata > Chondrichthyes > Rajiformes > Rajidae > Malacoraja > Malacoraja senta. The sequence continues at coordinate 243,231,515 of CM075977.1, read as the reverse complement.
GTGAGGTTATCCACTTTGGTGGCAAAAACGGGAAGGCAGACTATTATCTAAATGGTGGCCGATTAGGAAATGGGGAGATGCAGCGAGACCTGGGTGTCATGGTACACCGGTCATTGAAAGTAGGCATGCAGGTGCAGCAGGCAGTGAAGAAAGCGAATGGTATGTGGCCTTCATAGCAAGAGGATTTGAGTATAGGAGCAGGGAGGTTCTACTGCAGTTGTACAGGGTCTTGGTGAGACCACACCTGGAGTATTGCATACAGTTTTGGTCTCCAAATCTGAGGAAGGACATTATAGCCATAGAGGGAGTGCAGAGAAGGTTCACCAGACTGATTCCTGGGATGTCAGGACTTTCATATGAAGAAAGACTGGATAGACTTGGGTTATACTCGCTAGAATTTAGGAGATTGAGAGGGGATCTTATAGAAACGTACAAAATTCTTATGGGGTTGGACAGGCTAGATGCAGGAAGATTGTTCCCGATGTTGGGGAAGTCCAGGACAAGGGGTCACAGCTTAAGGATAAGGGGGAAATCCTTTAAGACCGAGATGAGGAAAAACTTTTTCACACAGAGAGTGGTGAATCTCTGGAAATCTGCCACAGAGGGTAGTTGAGGCCAGTTCATTGGCTATATTTAAGAGGGAGTTAGATGTGGCCCTTGTGGCTAAGGGGATCAGGGGATATGGAGAGAAGGCAGGTATGGGATACTGAGTTGGATGATCAGCCATGATCATATTGAATGACGGTGCAGGCTCGAAGGGCCGAATGGCCTACTCCTGCACCTATTTTCTATGTTTCTATGTTTTTTTTTTTTTTTTTTTTTTTTAATTTATTAGAAGTACATTACATTACAACCACATACATTTGTACTCGTCACTTATGTCTTCTTACAATTAATGTACTCCATTTATTTTTTACACTAGAAAAAGAAAAGATTGAAAGAAAGAAGAAAGTGAAGGAAAAAGTGAAAGTGTAGAAAATGTGACAACAAAAAAAGGACGAAGAGCCTATAAGAGCAAAATTAAAAACAAAAGAAAAAGAGTTAAGAAATAGACCCTAGAAAAGAAAGAGAAAGAGGAAAAAGAGAGAAACAAATATTTTTATGAGCATTACGTAAATGGGACATACCAACTCTTCAACTAGCATCCCCCCTTACCTGACCTCAATTTTTTTTTAAGTACTTTTGCACCCTATATTTGTAATAATTCTATAAATGCAGACCACGTCAGGTGGAAGTGATCTGGTTTACCTGCTAGGAGGAGTCTTATCTCTTCTAGGTGTAATGTTTCGAACATATTTGAAGTCCACATGTTTATAGTTGGTATTGGAGCCTTCTTCCAAAATTTTAGAATTAGCTTTTTTCCAGTTATTAACCCATAGTCCATTAGTTTCTTTTGAAACGCATTTAGTTCTGGGCCATCTTCCGTTATTCCGAAGATAATCCATTCTGCTTTGGGTATCAGTCTTATTTTAAATAACTTTGTATGTTTCTATATTTCTAACAAATTCCCTTCACTTGCAAGTATTGTTCCTTGACCAGACCTTCTCTTTGAACAATGGATATCTGTTCCATCTTGTATATGCTACTTCAGCGGCAAGATTCCATCATCTGCAGTTTGTTACTGATCTCTAACTTATCTTATGATATCGGGACATGAGGCTCATTCAATGATGGTGAGGTAAACTATATTGATTTAAGAACTTCTAAAATTTGCCCAATAAAATATTCTAAGCAAACACCTTAAAAAACACCTTAAAAAAGTGCAGAACAAAAGTCAATCATGCTAGACATAATTTCCTTTATGTGTGTGTCTCTTTTTCAATCTGCTTGAAACATTTTATATCTGGGCGGCACAGTGGCATTACAGTAAAGTTGCTGCCTCACAGCAACAGAGACTTGGGTTTGATCCTGACTACAGGTGCTGCTGCATGGAGTTTGTATGTTCTCCCAGTGACTGCATGGGTTTACTCTGGGTGCTCCGGTTTCCTCCCACACTCCAAAGATGTACAGGTTTGTAGGTTAAATGACTTTGGTAAACATTTTAATTGTCCCTAGTGTATAGAATAGTGTTAGTGTATGGTGATCGCTGGTCAGCGTGGACTTGGTGGGTCAAAGGGCCTGTTTCCGCGCAGTATCTCTAAAGTCAAAAGACTATAGCTCTTGACCAAATAAATGCTGCAGCACTACCCCAAGTCTGTCGAAATTTGATGTACATTCACACATCTTTGCTTTCATCATTGATGTTTTAATCACATAAAATTCTTCACAGAAAATGGTGCTGCTTTTTATATTCTAATACATGCTCAGATTCCCCACTGTTTAACTCAGACTCAAAACAGGAAACCAACGGATAAGCCAGCAAGGGAGATCACCCCCCAAAGCAAAGCACAATTACTTCACCATGCAGGCGTTATCAAGGTATTTTAGTCCTTTTTAAATTCTGATGGCTTTTCTCCAAACCAGGTCCCGAGACATTTGGCCAGTGAGGCCCAGAATGAAGCGTGATTGGCAAATTGTGCATGGGATCACTGTCGGTTTGTGCAAAACAGCCCCAAAGGGGCAAATATCGGTCTTTTGAGAACATTTGTTCCAAATGGAAATAGAATATAGATCTTCAAATCCTCACTCTGTTTTTATGCAGCTGGAGATATTAACAAGAACCTATTATATTTCCTACAGTGCTTCACAAAATCTTGGAGTTACTTTTGAGCCAATGAAACACCTTGCAATATATTTGCTGTTCTTATTTATGTGAATGCAGCAGGCAATTTGTGCGTAATAATGTCTCACAAATAGCAATGGGATAAAGGACCAGGTATTCTATTTTGAAAGCACTAATTAACTCAATAATTAGAATTCAAGCAAGCCAACCCATGGGAGGGTTCTCAATGGGTTTTCTGTGCACTAAAAGCTTTAAAGCTTTAAAGGTTGTACATTTATTGCACAGCAGAATGGACAAAATAGGACTTACATGGATTTATGCAAAACTTTTCAAGATTTTAGGAAAGACTAGCAAATGGTTTATGACTAATAATGCACCTCAGGTATCAGTGCTGGGTCCATTGCAATTTGTGGTTTATATTAGAGATTTAGATGAGAATGTGCAAAGCAAGATCAGTAAGTTTGCCAATGACACGAAAGTAGGTAGAATCAAACACAGTGAAGAGGGTTATCAAAAATCACAGTAGGATCTTGACCATCTGTGCAAGTGAGCTGAAGACTGGCTAATGGAGTTCAATGCGGAGATGTTGATTTTTGGAGGTCAAACCAGGACAGGGCGTTCACAGGCCTGTGGAGTGTTGTAAAGCAGAGGGATTTAGGAGTGCAGGTACATTGTTCCCTAAAAGCGGTGTCACAAGCGGATAGGGTGATCAAGATGGCATTTGGTACTTCATCGGTGAGGGATTGAGTATAAAAGTTGAGACACAAAAGGATACAAAGTGCTGGACTAACTTAGCAGGTCAGGCAACATCTCTGGAGAACATGAATATGTGACATTATGGGTCTGCTTTCGATTTGAAGAAGGGTTCTGACCCGAAACGTCACATATCCACGCTCTCCAGAGATGTTGCCTGACCTGTTGAGTTACTCCAGCACTTTGTGTCCTTTTGTGTATTAACCAGCATATGTAGTTCTTTGTTTCTACACAGAAGTTGGGACGTCCTGTTATAGGTGTACATGAGGCCGCATTTGGAGTATTGTGTTCAGTTTTGGTCACCCTGCTATGGGAAGGATGTCATTCAGCTGGAAAGACTGCAGAGAAGATTTATTAAGGGCCTGTCTCACTTACGCGACCTTTACAGATGACTGCCGGCACCTGTGATAGGTCGCTGAAATTTTCAAGACGTTGAAAATTCAGCGGCGACCAGAAAGACGCTACGACTCTTTAGAGACCTCTCACAACCATAGGAGACCTCTCACAACCATACAGCCTGTATGGTCATGAGAAGTCTCCTATGGTCGTGAGAGGTCTCCAAAGAGTCGTAGCGTCCTTCTGGTCGCCGCTGAATTTTCAACATGTTGAAAATTTTGGCGACCTATCACGCCTGTAAAGGTCATTAAGTGGTACAGGCCCTTAAGGATGTTGCTGGAGCCCAAGAGCCTAAGCTATAGGATGAGATTGGGCAAGCCATGACTTAACTCCTTGGAGCACGGGTGGTTAACGGATGAGCTAATAGAGATGTATAAAATCATGAGGGGAATTTATAGGGTGAATGCACAGAGTCCTTTAACGAAGGTAGGGGAATCAAGAACCAGAGGACCAAGGTTTAAGGTGAGTGAGGAAAAATGTAATAGGTACCTGAGGGACAACAGTTTCACTCAGAGGGTGGTAGGTATATGGAATGAGTTCCCAGAGGATGTAGTTGAGGCAATTACACTAGCAGCATTTAAAGGACACTGAGACAGGTACATAGAAAAGGTTTATAGGGATATGGACCAAATGCAAGCAAATGGGACTAGCTTAGATGGGCATTTTGGTCGGCATGGATGAGTTGGGCCGAAGGGTCGTTTTCTGTGCGGTATGCCTCTGAATCTGGAGTGTTCTACAATGAATAGAATATCTTTATCAGCATAATTTTAGTACAGTAGCCATTTAGTGCAAAGCTAATGTGATAATGGTCAGATTTCCTTTTTAAATTTCACTAAATTTAATTGAGGGATAAACATTGGTCAAAAGGTCAGGCATACTACCTTTGCTCTTTGAAAAAGAGATCAGAATCGAAAGGTCACCTATCCAAAGATAGATACAAAAAACTGGAGTAACTCAGCGGGACAGGCAGCATCTCTGGAGAGAAGGAATGGGTGACGTTTCGAGCCAAGACCCTTCAGTCATCCAGACCCGTTGAGTTTCTTCAGTGCTTTGTGTTTATACTCAAGATTCGAGCATCTGCAGTTCCTTGTTTCTCCACTTTTGCTCTTGTTTGGGAAAGTGTGACAATTTCCATTCATCTGATAAAATAGGCAGATCCTCAGTTGAACATCTTATCCAAAACACAGCATTTCGAAAAGAGCCAGCACTTTCTCAGTACATTGCTAGTGCGGCAGCTTAGATTTGTATGCTTAGATTAATTGTGTAGACATTATCGCAATTGGACAAGTAAAACCTATGTGATGGTGAGTTTGTAGGCTTTATAATACCTCACCAGATTTATTTTATGATTGGAACATATCTCGGTGAAGTGTAAAATATTATGATGATTCTTTTATGTAAGACCTGTTTTTCTAATAATAATAATAATAATAATAATAATAATAATTAGAATTGGAATACAAGTAGAAATCCGAAGACAAAATTAAGTTTAATTCCCAGGATGTAATTAATACTAATAATATTTCTTAACTGGTCTAAATTACAATTCGGCTGTCTTTATAGATGGGATTGGAAATATTGGCAAAAGGAAGGGTAAATATGCAGAAGACAGTCAGTGATTCAGCGCTAATTTGAAAAATGAATAAAGGTTATAGGCGTTAAATGCTCTAAAGATAAGGCCATTGATAGCACAAGCGCTTGCCATGTAACTTTCCTAAGGTTTACTCAATTAGTAAAATGTGTGTTGTATGAGTTCATAGGACAAAGTACAGTATCAAAGATAACTGAGAAAAGCGTCTAATCAGTTAATATGTTTGTCCCAGATTGGCAACCACTTAATGGAAGATCATGATTTCTGATTTAGCATTGGTCCTGACCTTCTGCCAGCTATTGAAGCAGAATATCCAACCCTTAAATGAAAGAACAGAGCGTTTACTAATGACCAAATTTATGTTACAAATTAAGGAAGCAGAAGACATTTGAAAAGGACATTATTCAGTTAAGTGGGTGGGCAAAACTCTTGAATGCACAGATGTATGAGGCCAACACATTGAACTGATCATAGGATGGATTTGAAGATGGTAATTCCAGAAGAACAGAGAGGTTTCCAAGTCTATATACAGGCATATATTAATCTAATAGACCATTACAAAGTATAATTCAAAAGGACATTCTCGGAAAGATGACAGGTCAAAGATATGGGAATTAAATTAATTGTTGTACAAAGATCTGGTTAATCCATATCTGTATTATGCCATTTACTCCTTGGCACCATATTTCAGGATAGATATATTAAATTGGAAGATCTTTGCCTCAGATTCTCTGCGCTAATGTGCTGCTTATATTATGACATAAGGTCAAATGGGTGAGAATTGCATTCTCATAAGGAAAGTATCTTGAAGGAAGATACTGAGAGATTATGATTATCAATATATTTAATTGGATATATAGAGAGAATATAATTCAGATGGTGGGTGGTTGAAAATTAAAATAGTTTTTCAAAGACTATTTTAGAAAACACTTATTCGCAGAGTCATGGAAATAGGGAAATATTTCATGCAAATTGCTAAAGCAAGGTCATTGAAATTTCAATGTTGAGATTGAAAACACTACTATTACTTGAAGGTGTTATGTTATATAAAACTAAATAAAGTGAGTTAGATCAACCATGGTAAATATGAGAGACAGACTTGCAGAGAAGGTTTGAATCCTGTCCCTATATTCCTATTTTCATGATCAGAAATGTCAGGTTATGATCCAAATTGCCATGTTACGTCATTGCAACAGGTAGAACACCTTTGCTTATGATACTGGCAACTGTGGGTGATCACAATTGTTCCAAGACTCTTTCCCAATCTGCAATACCATCTTGCCATGCTTCATAGATCCCATTTTAGATCTGTTAGATCCCATTCACAAACAGGTGTATCATTCAGTAACCAATGGGCAACATCAGAAGCCTGGACAATTTCTCTCAGCTTCACTTTTATCGAATTCAAGAATTTATCTTTCAGCAATGTCGGCAATGTGTTGCCAAATAACCAACTATAAGCTGAAGATAGAAACAAAAAGCTGGAGTAACTCAGCAGGACAGGCAGTATCTCTGGAGTGAAAGAATGGGTGACTTTTCGGGTCAAGACCCTTCTTCAGTCTGAAGGTCACAGGAATGGGAAACGAGAGATATGGACGATGATGTAGAGAGATATAAAACAATGAATGAAAGATATGCTACCAAGCTAATCATTCTATAAGCTAACAAATTATTTGTGGTTCATTCCTAAATTTAAACCATTCAGAATTGAAGACGCTGTCTGTCCCTGTCTGTTTGCAGAGAAAGATGAGATTTAAATTCTATTGCTGACTTTCAGACAGATAGAGGGATCATAATTGGAAAACCTTTCAGAATATTATACACAACAACTACTTGTGTATTCTTTCTGGGCAGTTGCATTTACAACCAAGTACTGATGATTAATCAGCTCATTAACCACTTGAGCAGTGTGAAATGACCACAGGTTTGTTTCTGCTGGGGAAAATAATGACATTCAAGAATCCCACCTCTTTAACTGACAGAGGATGGTCAGGAGCAATGAAGGGTGAAGCTTAATACTTATTAACAAGGGGGGAAAACATAGTTTCTATGATTTCAAATGAGCAGTTATGTTATTTTTTATGGCACTATGTATTAATTGTAAACAAAATATCCAGGGCTATTATAAAAATTGCAATAAAATCAAGAGAGAGTAAAGGGCCTGTCCCACTGCAGCGACCTAATTCGCGACTTTAGAAGAGTTTGCCCTCGACTCATACTCGCAGCATGGTCGACACGAGGTCCTAGGAGGTCTTTGTAACTCTCCTTCATGCTCGAGAGTAGTCCCCGCATACTCGAGGCCTCAGCTAGGTCGCGGCGTATTTTTCAACATGCTGAAAAATGCCCGCGAGTAAAAAAAGGTCGCCATAGAAAAAATCGATATTTTTTTACTCGTAGGTTTAGTCGAGGTAGGTCATAGTAGGTTTTTTTTGTTTTAAAAAATATATATTTTTATTTTATTAGAAGTAAGTACAATTGTATACAATCATATTTTCATAATACATTTTATGTACAGCTTCTTATTTTTTTTTAATAATAAAGAAGAAAAAGAAAAAGAAATTAGATAATGAGGTATAGAAAAATGTGAGATATATAGTGTGTGGAAAAGAAAAATAGAAAGTGAAAGAAGAAAGTTAAAGAATAGAAAATAGGAAAAAGAGAATAAAAGAAGAAAAGGGAAGAAAAAGAAAAAAGAAGTAAGGAGATCTTATTTATAATCTTGACCATCCCTCGCCCAGTCACGAGTTAGCTTTTACAATTTTGTTGCACCATATGATTCCAAAAAGACGACAAATGGAGACAAACTCGTTATGAATTGGTCAAATTTATCTATTAGGAGGAATCGCATTTCCTCAAGATGTGCGGTGTCCAACATACTTGCAATCCACATTTTGAGCGTTGGTATTGGTGTATTTTTCCAAAATTTAAGTATTAATTTTTTTGCTATTATTAAACCATAATTAAAAAATAATTTTTGAGATGGATTCAATTTATTCCCATCTTCCATTACCCCAAATATAATCAATAGTAGGTTGTAATGCTATAGGTAATCGAAGGCAATCAAAGGTAATCAAAGGTAGTCGAAGGTAAAGCTCGTGAGAAAAAAAGGTAAGTAAACTGACCGGTAATGTTAAATGCCCGCTAAACTTTATTAAAAGTTGTCTAGCTTCTTAAAAGTGTCTCCAATCTTTCTCCCCCCTTCTCTCCCCTTCTTTCCCCTTCTCTCCCCCTCTCTCTCCTTCTCTCCACCCCCTTCTCCGCACTCTCTAAAGGCCTTACCGAACTGTGCCAGCCATCTTTTACTTTCCTGTTCATCGCGGGTGTGAATTTCAGACAGTGCTCCCCCACTTTCCCTGGCCCCCTGCCTTTGCGATGTGTTTGTATGTGTGTGTGTGTGTGAGTGTGCAGACGGTCAATCCGGCTTGCAGTTTCATCGCTGACGGTCGATCCAGCTCGAGGTTTTGCATGCGAGTGCCCTCGAGCTTGAAGGTCGCTGTAACGTCACGTTAGTGGGACAGGCCCTTTAGATTTTTCAAGAGAGTTAGTTCAAGTTCAAGTCAAGTTACATTTATTGTCACATGCACCAATTGGTACAGTGAGATTTGAGATACCATACAGCCATACGAATAAAAATAAGTTAGATTTAGCTCTTAGGGCTAAAGGAATCAAGGGATAATGGGAGAAAGCAGGAATGGTGTACTGATTTTAGATGATCAGCCATGATCATATTGAATGGCAGTGCTGGCTCGAAGGGCCGAATGGCCTACTCCTGCACCTATTTTCTATGTTTTTATGTAGGACGGCAGATTGAACAAGAAATATATTGTGTAGGCAAGGTGTGAACTATATCCAAATTTGCACCAATTTTGAGAAATGTTCTTTGTCACCACTCAACTCAGTCATGTGTTCCTTCTTGAAATATCAATATCAGACATTTTTCAAAACATCATAATATGAATAATAATATTTTAAAATAAATCTCCTTGATATATTTACAAGTTGTACTATGATGTAATTTTGTTAATATATGTGGGACCTTATTTCTTAGAATTTCCTTCAGATATTCAGAGAAATAATGTAATCAGCAGTTAAAAAAAAAAACTACTGATGTATTTGCACACAAAAAAAAGTTGATAAGCCCTCAAAGGCCCACAAATGGGTACAATTTGTGTAAGCTCACAATCGGGTAAATTCAAGTTGACATGGGGACAATGTTTTGCGTACAATATATTTTATGCAGGTACAAGAAAATTATGAAAATTATGAAAATTATGCAATCTTTTGCACAGCTGTTGGTTGATTTCAGTCAAACCGTGCCATCAGATAAAGCATTTCAGAATGGATAATTTGGGATTTTTGGTGAAACTCCCCTTCTTTCCGTGGGTCACAGTGACTCTCTTTAAGATGCTGGAAAATTGCCAGTGATTCAAATTGACCACCAGGATGGCTTGTGAAAAAGAAAAGCAAGCTGCGAGGGCAGCAACCTTGCTTTGGCTAATGTCTGAAGAAGTGTCTCGACCCGAAACGTCCCGCTGAGTTATTCCAGCATTTTGTGTCTATCTTCAATACAGGCAATTGGTTCTGCCCAGATCTCCGCTCAAATATTTTCAGCAGCACACAGAGAGCAGTTGGTCAGGTATATTTTCCTAAAATAATTTCCTACAATATTTAATTTAATCTTTACGTAATAAAAACATAGCCTAAATAAATATTCAGTTTTCTGTGCTTCACTATTGAACAAAAAAGGTTCCAGATACCTGAGTCAATGAATTGTAAAGCTAGACCTCTTCCTATTCCTTATCCTCAGATGGGTAACATCATCTTCTCACTTGTCTCAGTATAATCCCAGGTGTGTTATTGAGTAATCAATGCCTTTTTTTCTGACTTCTAATAACTGTCCAATATGGCTTCATCCTCAGTGAATAGTAATAGCTGCAGGAAAAGTGGCAATCTGTAGCAGGGCTAACGGTGTTGGAAGGGTATACAGGCTCCATATATAACAGCATGAAAGTGCGGATGAAAGAAAATTGACCCAAGAGTACAGCTTCATACTATTCTTTATTACCAAGTGTAGGTGTGATATTGTTCTGGTCTAATACAATGAAATCGACATTATAGGTTTCTTGATTTCTTGGGTTTATCACCTTCAGGGAACATGGCTTCAATGGCACATCAATAACATAAGACTCTTTGATTGTAACTGCGATTGCTGTGTGATTGATGGTTCACTTCAATTTGTCACTGCATAGTGCTCTGGAGCCAAGTCAAGTCGAAATGCTGCAGGTGCCTTCCATAATACGTACAGGTATGTAGGTTAATTGGCTTTGTAAATGTAAACATTGTCTCTAATTGGCATAGGATAGTGTTAATGTGCAGGGATCGCTGGTCGGCATGGACCCGGTGGGCTGAAAGGGCTGTTTCCGTGCTGTATCTCTAAACTAAACTAAAACAAACTGATCTAATTTGCCAACATTGCATTCAACATGTATTCAGAATCTGACCCTGAATGTACTTCTGCATCAATCACCTCATTCATTCCATCGACTTTTAGTATACTCATTATAAAGCTCTGATGGTAAAAGTACATTTTCAATCATATTGGACTCATAGTCTTATAGCACGGAAATCGACCTTTCAAGCCCAACGTGTCCGTGCCGACCAAGATGCCCCATGTAAGCCAGCCCTATTTGCCTGCATTTGGCCCATATCCTTCTAAACATTTCTGATCCATGTACCTGCCCAAGTGTCTTTTAATTGTTATGATACTTGCATCAACTACCTACCTGACTGCTCGTTCCATATACCCATGCCCTCTGAGTGAAAATGTTGCCCCTCAGGTTCCTATTAAAGCTTGCCCCTCTAACCTTAAACCTATGTCCTCTGGTCTTTCATTCCCCTGCCCTGGGTAAAAACATTTACCATCATGATTTAATACACTTCTATAAGATCACCCGTCAGGCTCCTGTGCTCCAAAGAGTAACATCCCAGCCTGTCCAACCTCTCCCTACAGCAGTCCCTCCAGTCCAGCCCCTCTGTAATGTTATGCACACTCTTTCCCACAATGTAGTACAATTCTTTTTCAGCATTTAATGATGCTGTCCACAGTACTTGCAAGTTCAAATCAACCTTGATATTGTTTAATTACTCCACCTTTTGATTTCTACTTCACTGTATGTACATCCTTCTCTTGGCTTACCAACATTTCTAGATTTGTATGACTACATGCATTTCTTGTCTCATTTAGTGGCTGTTCTCTCAGCCTGAGCACACTAGTCCCACAAATAATCCATTCCCAGATGAGTGAGTCCTCTCAAATCTGCCAATTGCAGTTACCTGCAAACAAGTTCAGCTCTCTTCAGAAAATATCAACACATTCTTCATGCTCCTGGTTATGCATGAGGAACCAGTAACAATTACTTGTTGTACTTGTAGATTGGTTGTAAAGTGATTTTGATGGATCTTGTATATTCTCCAAGGTTTGATTTGAGGGCTTCATGGTATAGTGACCAATGATATTCAATAGCATTTTTATTTTCGTTTGATCTGACTTATCTGTCAGAGCCATTGTATATAGAGTTTAAACGCCTCCCTCCAGTGAATCCATTTTTTAGACAAGTTCCTTGCCTGGAAATCCAAAGGCTTAGTTGCTTCATTGTGTACTCTTTCAATTGAATCAAACAGCTTACTGTCTCTGGGCAGGTCAGAACACATCTATGTAATGCCCCATTTGGGAAACGTTCCTTCTGGAATTTGGTTCTCCAACCAAGTGCAGCATCTATCTGTTATTGTTTCATCATCGAACACGTCTGAAGGAATGTCTCAGGAACCCTCTCTCTCTAAGATGCAGGATACATCATAATCAGTGATACAAATAAAGAAGATTACATTGCTGAGCACCAAAAATAATAAAAGGGGCTGCATCCTTGCAGTAGCTTATTTCAATGCAGATAAATTGATGCAGTCTGACTTTCCAATGAAACATCTGTTATAACAGACAAAAGAACAGTTTACTACATACTACAGTGCTTAAAATGGTTACATAAACCACATATATAACACTCATCACATACAATATCTAATATTTTGAGCCATGCCAAAATATCATTGCCTGGATTTTATTGTAATAACTTGAGTAAAACGTTATTACAGAGTACATTGACCCTATCCCCAAATCCAAGGCATAGCTATGGGCACCCGCATGAGCCCCAGCTATGCCTGCCTCTTTGGAGGGTATGTTGAACAATCCCTGTTCCAAGCGTACATTACCCTATCTCTGTTACATTGATGACTGCATCGGCTACCTGCTGCACCCATGCAGAACTCATGGACTTCATCAACTTCACCACCAATTTCCCTCCTGCACTGAAATTTACTTGGATCATCTCTGACACCTCCCTCCCCTTTCTTGATCTCACAGTCTCCATCGCAAAAAATGGACTTTCGACTTCTGCCTATTACGAATCCACTGAGTCCCACAACTATCTTGACTACATTTCTTCCCACCCTGTTTCCTGCAAAGACTCTATCCCCTACTCCCAATTCTTCCGTCTATGCTGCATTTGCGCCCAAGATGAGGTGTTCCATACCAGGACATCTGAGATGTCCTCTTTCTTTAGGTAATGGAGGTTCTCCTCTCCTATCATAGATGAGGCCCGCACTCGTGTCTCCTCGGAAACCCACAGCTCTGCCCTCGCAACAGAAACAATGTCCCCCTAGTCACTACTTTCCACCCCATCAGCCATCACATACAACACATAATCCTCCGAAATTTCCTTCACCTTCAACGGGATCCCACCGTTAGCCACATGTTCTCATCTCCACTCGTTTCCGCATTCTGCAGAGACCGTTCCCTCCACAACTCCCTGGTGAACTGATCCCCTCCCACCCTTCCCACCCACTCCTCAGGTTCCCCTGCAACTGCAAAAGATGTAACACCTGTCGCTATACCTCCTCCCTTGACCCTGTCCAGGGACCCCAACAGTCCTTTCAGGTTAGGCAGAGTTTCATTTGCACCTCCTCCAACCTCATCTACTGTATCCATTATTCAAGATGTGGACTCTTATATATCGCCGAAACTGGGCAATAGTTTCGCTGAACACCTTCTCGCAGCCCACCTGAACCAACCTGATCTCCCGGTTGCTGGACACTTTAATTCTCCTTATTACCATTACCACACAGAACTTTCTGTCCTAGGCCTCCTCCATTGTCAGAGTGAGGCTAAACGCAAATTGGGGGAATAGCATCTCATATTTTGCTTGGGCAGCTTACACCCCAGTGGTATGTATATTGATTTCTCTCACTTCAGGTAGCTCCGGCATTCCCTCTCTCTCTATCCCGCCCCCACCCAAGTCACACTAGCTTCTCGTTTTCACCCAACAAACAGTTAATAGACAATAGACAATAGACAATAGGTGCAGGAGTAGGCCATTCGGCCCTTCGAGCCAGCGCCGCCATTTAATGTGATCATGGCTGATCATTCCCAATCAGTACCCCGTTCCTGCCTTCTCCCCATATCCCCTGACTCCGCTATCTTTAAAAGCCCTATCTAGCTCCCTCTTGAAAGCATCCAGAGAACCTGACTCCACTGCTCTCTGAGGCAGAGAATTCCACAGACTCACAACTCTCTGTGAGAAAAAGTGTTTCCTCATCTCCGTTCTAAATGGCTTACCCCTTATTCTTAAACTGTGGCCCCTAGTTCTGGACTCCTCCAACATCGGGAACATGTTCCCTGCCTCTAGCGTGTCCAAACCGTTAACAATCTTATATGTTTCAATAAGATACCCTCTCATCCTTCTAAACTTCAGAGTGTACAAGCCAAGCCGCTCCATTCTCAGAGCATATGGCAGTCCCGCCATCCCGGAAATTAACCTTGTAAACCTACGCTGCACTCCCTGAATAGCAAGAATGTCCTTCCTCTAATTAGGGGACGAAAACTGCACACAATACTCCAGGTGTGGTCTCACTAGGGCTCTGTACAACTGCAGAAGGACCTCTTTGCTCCAATACTTGAATCCTCTTGTTATAAAGGCCAACATGCCATTCACTTTCTTCACTGCCTGCTGTACCTGCATGCTTACTTTCATAGACTGATGAACAAGGATCCCCCAGATCCCGTTGTACTTCCCCTTTTCCCAACTTGACGCCATTTAGATAGTAATCTGCCTTCCTGTTTTTGATACCAAAGTGGATAACCACACATTTATCTACATTAAACGTCATCTTAAAACAAATTAAGGTCCCTTGCAGTCAGAAACAGATGAATTGATCATGGGGAACAAGGACATGGCAGACCAATTGAATAACTACTTTGGTTCTGTCTTCAATAAGGAAGACATAAATAATCTGCCGGAAATAGCAGGGGACTGGAGGTCAAATGAGATGGAGGAACTGAGTGAAATCCACGTTAGCCGGGAAGTGGTGTTAGGTAAATTGAATGGATTAAAGGTCGATAAATCCCCAGGGCTAGATAGGCTGCATCCCAGAGTACTTAAGGAAGTAGCCCCAGAAATAGTGGATGGATTAGTGATATTTTTTCAAAACTCTTTAGATTCTGGAGTAGTTCCTGAGGATTGGAGGCTAGCTAATGTAACCCCACTTTTTAAAAAGGGAGGGAGAGAGAAAACGGGGAATTACAGACCAGTTAGCCTAACATCGGTAGTGGGGAAACTATTAGAGTCCGTTATTAAAGATGGGATAGCAGAACATTTGGAAAGTGGTGAAATCATTGGACAAAGTCAGCATGGATTTATGAAAGGTAAATCATGTCTGACGAATCTTATAGAATTTTTTGAGGATGTAACTAGTAGAGTGGATAAGGGAGAACCAGTGGATGTGTTATATCTGGACTTTCAGAAGGCTTTCGACAAGGTCCCACATAAGAGATTAGTATACAAATTAAAGCACACGGTATTGGGGGTTCAGTGTTGATGTGGATAGAGAACTGGCTGTCAGACATGAAGCAAGGAGTAGGAGTAAACGGGTCCTTTTTAGAATGGCAGGCAGTGACTAGTGGGGTACCGCAAGGCTCAGTGCTGGGACCCCAGCTATTTACAATATATATTAATGATTTGGACGAGGGAATTGAATGCAACATCTCCACGTTTGCGGATGACACGAAGCTGGGGGGCAGTGTTAGCTGTGAGGAGGATGCTAGGAGGCTGCAAGGTGACTTGGATAGGCTGGGTGAGTGGGCAAATGCATGGCAGATGCAGTATAATGTGGATAAATGTGAGGTTATCCACTTTGGTGGCAAAAACAGGAAAGTAGGCTTATCTGAATGGTGGCCGATTAAGAAAAGGGGAGATGCAACTAGACCTGGGTGTCATGGTACACCAGTCATTGAAAGTAGGCATGCAGGTGCAGCAGGCAGTGAAGAAAGCGAATGGTATGTTAGCATTCATAGCAAAAGAATTTGAGTATAGGAGCAGAGAGGTTCTACTGCAGTTGTACAGGGTCTTGGTGAGACCACACCTGGAGTATTGCGTACAGTTTTGGTCTCCTAATCTGAGGAAAGACATTCTTGCCATAGAGGGAGTACAGATAAAGTTCACCAGACTAATTCCTGGGATGTCAGGACTTTCATATGAAGAAAGACTGGATAGACTTGGCTTGTACTCGCTAGAATTTAGAAGATTGAGGGGGGATATTATAGAAACTTACAAAATTCTTAAGGGGTTGGACAGGCTAGATGCAGGAAGATTGTTCCCGATGTTGGGGAAGTCCAGAACAAGGGGTCATAGTTTAAGGATAATGGGGAAATCTTTTAGGACCGAGATGAGAAAAACATTTTTCACACTGAGAGTGGTGAATCTCTGGAATTCTCTGCCACAGAAGGTAGTTGAGGCCAGATCATTGGCTATATTTAAGAGGGAGTTAGATGTGGCCCTTGTGGCTAAAGGTATCAGGGGGTATGGAGAGAAGGCAGGTACAGGATACTGAGTTGGATGATCAGCCATGATCATATTGAATGGCGGTGCAGGCTCAAAGGGCTGAATGGCCTACTCCTGCACCTATTTTCTATGTTTCTATATTTTTATCTGCCCACTCCCCCAACCTGTCCAAGTCACCCTGCATTCTCATAGCATCCTCCTCACAGTTCACACTGCCACCCAGCTTTGTGTCATCTGCAAATTTGCTAATGTTACTTTGAATCCCTTCATGCAAATCATTGATGTATATTGTAAATAGCTGCGGTCCCAGCACTGAGCCTTGCGGTACCCCACTAGTCACTTAACAATGGCATGTTTCCGTAATTATCGTTAATTTTTTGCATATTGTTTATTCATTGTTCTTTAACTTGACATCACCATCTATATCTCTTGTTTCTCTTATCCCTAACCAGACTGAAGAATGGTCTCGACCCAAAACATCACCCATTCCTTCTCCCCAGAGATGCTGCCTATCCCGCTGAGTTATTCCAGCTTTTTGTGTCTATCTTCGGCAGAAACCTTACGCCTCTGTTCAAGTTGTTAAATACGTAAAACTAAAGTTGCCATCCCAATTACCCTCCTTCTCGGCACCGTTGATTTTTTTCTAGGTGTGATGCATTTTAAGTGTTGTCAAACAATATCTCTGGTACAAAAAAAGTTGACTTATAAAAACGCAGTTACTCATTTCTTCAGATTTTAATGATTGCTGTCCATGCATAATTTTTTATTAATTCAGG
This sequence comes from Malacoraja senta, assembly GCA_038087875.1. Lineage (NCBI taxonomy): Eukaryota > Metazoa > Chordata > Chondrichthyes > Rajiformes > Rajidae > Malacoraja > Malacoraja senta. Next base: position 243,214,448 of record CM075977.1, on the reverse strand, counting down.
GAATCTGAACATCTCTGGCTGGACTGATATGCATTATCCATCTCTAATTGCTGCTTAAAGTTTGTTGAGGCATTTCAGACACAGTTAGAAGTTTGCATATTTTGGCTCAAAATGATAAACACAGATTCTAAAGAGCTTAATAGATGTTTACAACATTTCATGGAAACTATTACCAATACCAGCTTTTTTTCATTCATATATTTAAATATATGCTTTAATATTCTGTTATATTCTATTTTACACTTATGATTTAGACCACACTTATCTCAGGAAGAATTCTACCATCTGATTAATTGAAGAGACATATTTTGAGACCATGGCGCAGGTCTCTGTGTTAAAAGAGATCTCTAAGTACTGTGAGTTACTGCTGAAATGCCCTATCTAGGATTACAATTCTTTCAGTTTTTGTGTGCTTCACTTCAGAAAAAAATGTTCTAGATACTTGAGTGAATGAATTTTAATCTAGTTCTTTTCCTATTCTTTATTCTCAGACAGGGAACACCCTCCTCTCCCATATCTTTGTACAATCTGAGAAGTATTGTTGAATAATTGATGCTTTTTTCCCCAATTTCTAATACCTGTCTAATATGGCTTCATCCTCAGTGTACAGAATAGCTGCAGAAGAACATCAAATTGTAGCAGGGCTAACAGTGTTGGAAGGCAATACAGGCTCCATATATATCAGCATGAAAGCACGGATGAAAGAAAATTGACCAAAAAGTACAATGTGTAGGAAGGAACTGCAGATGCTGGTTTACACCGAAGATAATCACAAAATGCTGGAATAACTTAGCGGGACAGGAAGCATCTCTGGAGAGAAGGAATGGGTGATGTTTTGGGTCAGACCCTTCTTCAGACAGCTTTATTCTGAAGAAGGTTTCTACCCGAAAGGTCACCCATTCCTTCTCTCCAGAGATGATGCCTGTCCTGCTGAGTTACTTCAGAATTTTGCGTCCATCTTCTACTTCATACTATACTTAGCAAGTGTAGGTGTGATATTGTTCTGGTCTAATACATTTTGGCTCAATATGATAAATATAGCTGATTTCATTTCATAGACCATAAAGAGCCTAATACATTTTTACAACAATCCAGTAATTTCATGGAAAATATTACTGATATCGGGTTTTTTCATTAATATAATGAAATATATGATTTAATATTCTGTTATATTTTATTTTGCACTTTCTGATTTAGACCATACATATCTCAGGAAGAATACTACCATCTGATGAGAGACGTGTTTTGAGACCATGTTCATATATGGCACAGGTCTCTGGTATTGGTCACTGTATTGAAAGAGATCTCCAAGTACTGTGAGTTACTGCTGAAATGTCCGATAAACGTTTACAGATATCTGAAATAGTAATGAACCGTGAATGTTGTTTCATTGACGCTCTTGCCGCTTCGTTGGTTTAATTGTTTCAGGATAAAGCTGACTTCTTTGGTTAATATCAAAGAGGCCACTTTTAAACAGCATTTTAGTATTCTGAAATATTAGCTTATTGTAGCATATAGCAATGAACTACTGTATTTTTAAAGTATGCAAAGTTGAATATATCACAATTAATATTATTTGGGTTGCCTAATGAATAACTTTAAAAATAAAAAAATCCAAACACATTTATAGGTTTAGGTCACTATTTCAGTTTATGACTTCATACCTAGGACTTAGGAATGGCTGTCATGTAATATAAAACTGCGGAATGAAAGATTTTGCAGCAAATTAAACATTTGTTTTCTTGTATGTGGTGCCTACATCTATTTGGCACTGAATAATCTCTCAATTGTTTTCATTTATGAAAACCATTCAAAAGTTGAGCAGAAAATACCCGAAGCCAAGCATAGACACAATGACCATTTCACTGAAAACTTATGCTCCATACGCCAAGCTTTGCTGGATTTCCCGGTTGCTAACTATTTTATCTCGCCTTCCCATTCCCATACTGACCTTTCCATCCTGGGCCTCTTCCATTGCCAGAGTGAGACCACACACAAACAGGAGGAACAACAACTCGTATTCTGCTTGGGTAGCTTTCAACCCAATGGTATGAATATTGAATTCACCAATTTTAGGTAAAATCTCCTACTAAACCCTTCCGTCCAACGTCACATTTTTTCCTCCAGATCCCCCTTTTTTCTTCCTCCGCTCCTCCCCTATGCCCGGCCTACACTCCTACCTATTTCTTCCCTTCTCCATCCCCTCCTGATATTTTCCTTCCTCTAGCTTCACAATTCACAACTCTTCAACACTGTATCACACTTTCACCTTATATCTCTGGCTTTTGTTCCAACCATCTGCCTAACAAAACATACCCCTTCACCTGTGTCCACCTATTACCTTCAATGCTTTGTCATGCATCTCCTCTTTTCTAGATTTCTTCACCCACCCTACAATCAATCTGAAGAAGGGTCGACTGTAAACATCACCCATCTATGTTGTCCAGAGATGCTGCCTGACTTGCTGAGTTACTCCAGCACTTTGTGTCCTTTTGAGAAAATATCACTTCCCAATTTTCAATATCTTTACAAAAATTCTGCTGAAGGAATTTTGGTAATGTGGGGCGCTGTTCAGAGGGGTATGCATAGGCATAGGTGTAAGGCAGGTAGGAGGAGAAAATTTTCACAAAATATTATACCTTTGCTGTAACTTTAGAAGAAATCCCGCAACAATCGTGTTTTGGACATTTCTGCATTTGTACAATTTCTTTGAAAGTTCTCCCAGTAAGTTAGCTGGGGAGACCTAAAGCAATAATATTTTTTTGCAGGAGAGAGAAGAGCAATAGGATTTGTTTTGTTTTTTATTTGTCATGTAGCCTAATCCATCGCATGTGAAGCAAATCACGTGATTATTGCTTCATGTGTATCTCAAAAATAAAACTTCAGGAACAGACCTGAAAAAATTGTGTCAGTAACATAAAAAGGACTCTACATTCACTTTTTTCTACTGAAAAATAAAATTAAAATAATATTTCCCATTTCACCAAAGAAGCATACTCCTTATGTAAACTTTACATGCACCAGTATCGGCAGTTCCTTGTTTCTACACAGTTCTTACGATTCAGGTTAAATATCTTGACCATAAAATGTTGAAATGTTTATGTTATTGAAGAGCTCTTGATATAGTAGAAATCTATTTAGCTCACAATCCATAAATCTCTATATCAATGGCTAAAGTTAAAATCGTAATTTTATAGAAGAAACCAACCTGGAGAAAAATGATGTAACTGTAACTAGGGTCCATGAGAAAATTGGCAGATTGTTAGCAGATTAAAAAGTACATTACATGACAATAATATTTATTTTAATCCACATGTTTAAACTAAAGATAGCGGAGTCAGGGGATATAGGGAAAAGGCAGGAACGGGGTACTGATTGGGGATGATCAGCTATGATCACACTGAATGGCGGTGCTGGCTCGAAGGGCCCAAATGGCCTCCTCCTGCACCTATTGTCTATTGGCTATTGTCATGTCTGAATATAATAAAAAACAATATATTCAAGATTGATCCTTATTCAAGGGTTATCTTTCAATGGACTGTTATTTTTGATCCAGTGAAAACTTCTAAGGAGCTTTGAAGTGAGATCATTCAAGAATTAAATTCCTTTGTTTAACTCTGAAAGTTGTCTGGCAGCATAATAAATGAGAAGAGGGTAATATGGTGAATGGAGTCTAATTAAACTGGTAATTGTTTCCTGTTGCACACACGGCTCATGTGTGGCTGCTAATACTAAAAAGAATGTCTTAGGATCAAAGTCAATACTCATGTGGTCTGATTATCCCTCTTTCTACCCCATAATAGCATAACAGTGTGCTCTTGAAATTAAAATTGGAGATTGTGTAAACAAAATATGTTCCCTTTTAGTACAGAAAATGGGATGATGTGTAAAATAGTCTCCTTTTTCACCACTGCCTCCTTCTTGAGACTAACTATGTTCCTTAAATGTTTTCCATTGTGGCATGAACAGTGCCCAGTAGACCATTTCCCTTTAAGATATAAAGTAGATCTATTCAATCTTATTGAAGGAGCATCAATTTACACTACAAACTTAAAATTATTGAGACAATAGATACGAAAAAATACGGACATCAGCTAAATCTAAACTTCCAGGCAATATTTCAGATAAAAGTTTCATTTTATTGAATTTTAACAAATGTTAGTGAAACAGAGATGCTAGTGAAGTTTAACTGGCTACTGGAATAAAATTCTGATTCCTGTGAACCATAAATGCACCAGTTAGTTCTACTAGATTAAACTGATATATTGAAAGTAATTTTTGAGAGCATGGAGTTCAAGCTGGTTTCTGCACTCAGGAGACCAGATGACATGCTGAGTTGTCTTTCACTTTGAAAACAGGCTGTTCAGCATGAATAAGCGTTGAGAAGTTACAAGAAAAGAAAAAAACTTCACATTCAAATTGGCTCAGTGATAAGCAAGTATGAGGTTTGAAATCCTCTTGATTAGATTGAAACAAATTGAGTATGCATGTAATTCTGCACCCAGCAATTAGAAACACAAGCTTGGCCACAAATTACAATAATGAGTTATGGTTGGTATAGGTGGAGTTGAACAAAAGGCATGGCAAATTATTTTTTTTTAATTGGCAATCAATTATCTCCAAATGCAACAGGGTATAACGTATTCAGAGAAGGAGCAGAACATTGCAGATACATTGATAAATTGAATTGAATACATTTCTGAACAACATCTCCTTTCTAAAGTCTAGTGACTCATTATTTTGTAGTTGCTTCTTCAAAGAATGTTGCTATGGTATTTTAATTAAATTTAATAAATGGTTTAATGGTACTTTATTGTCACGTACCTAGGTACATTGAAATTCATTTTTTGCATACAGTTCAGTAAAAATCTTACTGAGCATAGGGACAATCATCCTTAAGTACAATAGTGTAAGAATAGTAAATTACACTAATGCAGTCCACGATGCAACAACCCTAACAGAACAACAACACTAAAGTATTTCTCTATGAGGAACCAGCCCATGCCCTACCACAAGCCATCCAGACAACCTGTGTAAGATTCTTTGAATTAGACAAAATGTGTAGGAAGAAACTGTAGATGCTGGTGGGTGTACGGAATGCTGCCAGATGAGGTAGTTGAGGCTAGGACTATCCCAACATTTAAAAAACAGTTGGACAGGTAAATGGATAGGACAAATTGGAGGGATATGGACCAAGCGCATGCAGGTGGGACTAGTGTAGCTGGGACAAGTTGGGCCAAAGGGCCTGTTTCCACACTGTGTCACTCTATGATTCTTTGCCTCTATGACACCGAAGATAGATACAAAATGCTGGAGTAATTCAATGGGACAGACAGCATCTCTGGATAGAAGGAATGGGTGATGTTTCAGGTTGAGACCCTTCTTCAGACTCTGGATGGAAGGAATGGGTGACGTTTTGTGTCGAGACCCTTCTTCAATCCCGAAACGTCAACCATTTCTTCTATCCAGAGATGCTGCCTGTTCCGCTGAGTTACTTCAGCATTTTGTGCCTATCTTTGAATTGGAACATCTATTGACAGCACTTCCGACTGGAGCAATGATCCAATTCATCAGTTTAAAATGGGATATCAGGATCATGTTTGGTCAAGTAAAATTGTTACAATAAATTAAAATTAACATTAATTTCCTAATGCACCCAAAAGCTCTATCAATATTTTGTTGCTCCCTTCATAAAATATACTTCATATCTATTAATTTATATTGTTCAGAGAATTACAATTACTCTCGGACATATAGTGAGGCAAATATTGGTTTTGTTGAGAAGCACAGTTTTTTTCCATGAATCATCCCCTTTAATTGACATTGCGTTATCTCATGCACATCAATTAAAGTGATGTGCATGAGATGTGCATGAAACATCACCTATTTTAGAAAAACTACTTTAAAGTGATGCTTGTGGCTTCACATTGCTCTTTATGAGATGTACATAAAGACTACCTGGTTTGATATACAGTATTGTCATAATGAATATGCTTTGAACATACTGATGTGAAGCTCTTTGTGAAGTTCTAAAATTTGTGCCAGGTACGTACTTAAAGCTACGAAACAAAATACAGCAGATTGAGTTCAGTAGAAACAATACCATTTTTGTCTTCTTCAAGAGCAATGCGGAAGATATAAGTCAGTGCTTTTGTTAATTCTGGCCAAATTAGAGCTGCCAGGAGATTAAAATTGAGTAAAGGCTTCTGTGCTGCTAGGCCATGTTGGTCAATTTAAAGGTAGACAAAAATGTTGGAGAAACCCAGCGGGTGAGGCATCTATGGAGCGAAGGAAATAGGCAACGTTTCGGGCTGAAACCCTCTTCAGGCACTCCATAGATGCTGCCTCACCCGCTGAGTTTCTCCAGCATTTTTGTCTACTTTCGATTTTCCAGCATCTGCAGTTCCTTCTTAAACATTTGATCAATTTAAATGTGCCTTTTGCAGAACTGGGACAAGCGGCTGAATGGTGCCAGTTTGTCTGTGGCCGAGATAAGAACAGGGAAAGAATGGGACATCTGCAGGTTCTTACAATTAGGGGTAAATTGCATGGAACTGATTGGGTGAATGCAAACCAGGCATACACATTGTAAATAATGTTGCAAAGCTGTACTTTGCTAGATGTTGATTGGGTTAAGTGTTGAGCCTTGTCTGGGTTTTTTGAATATCTAGGCACATGTTGCATAATTCATCTTTGTTAACTTGCATCTTGAAACCTCTTCAGATTCATTGTATTAGTCACTGTATTATTGGGTTAGGGAACTGTCTATCATGTACTGTGTTAATCGATATTTGTTTTTGGACTGTAAAGAGACTACCCCCATGTGGTTCGGCCCCTCAAGGTTCGGGGACCTATAAAAGGTAGCTCCCACGAGGTCCGATGTCGATCTTCTGGAAGAACGCTTGGGACTGCGTGACCTTTTATGTGTCTCTGCTTGCAGAAGGCTAGAAGGGCTTGGCTATGCAGATACAAGGATCGAACCCGCGGTGGTTAGGTATAATAGTGTGGAACTGTTATTGTGTTTTCCAAAATAAAGTTTAGTTGCACAAGTGCTTGACTCAGTATTTTATTGACTGAAACTAGACTGGGGGAAGCTTAGAACAAGCTATATACACTTTTATAAAATAAATAAATTCATGGAAATTATCAATCTTGAAAGATTTGAGCAACATATTTAAACCTTCCAGATTCATTTTACAACCATTAGTCATGATTTCTGAAAAATAACCTCAGCAGTTTATTTTGTTTCTGCATCACTGTGCTTCATCGAGTGGGTTATCAGCAATATTTGTTTAAAATTAACAATAGAAGTACTAAAGGAAATTAATGTTTCATTTCAGCAATTTCACTTCAATAAACTCCTGTGGTGATATTCAATTTTTAATGGCAAATGCATAAGCTGCATATTGGAGGAAGAGACACACACAATGGTGGAGTAACGCAGAAGGTCAGGCACCATCTCTGGATAAAAGGAATAGGTGATGTTTCAGGTCAGAACGGTGTTGACCCAGTAGTCTGAAGAAGGTTCTCAACCCGAAACATCACCTATTACTTTTCCACAGCGATATTGTCTGACCCGCTGAGTTACTCCAGCATTTTGTGTCTATCTTTGGTGTAAACCAGCTTCTGCAGTTCCTTCCTACACATAGGAAGAAAATATATCAATATACTAGACTAAGTGGGACCCTATAGGGTCCCACCTTCACACGGGAGTGCTGGTCCCCCAACGCAATATTCCACCTCTCCACCAATTCCAATATACACACACACTCACACACACACACTCATTCACACACACACACACACACACACACACACACACACATACACTCACACACACATACACTCACACAGACTCACACTCATACACACAGACTCACACACACACACACACAGACTCACACACACATACACTCATACATACACACATACACTCACACACATACACTCACACATACACACATACACTCACACTCACACACTCACACACACACACATACACTCACACACAAACACACTCACACAGACTCACACACACACACAAACACACACACACACATACACATACACTCACACACACATACACACTCACACACTCACACACACACATACACACTCACACTCATATACACACTCACATTCACATACACACACACACACACTCACACACACTGACTCACACATCATATATATGACAGTAAACTTTCTACTCACATGGCTGAGTGTGGCCTCTCCACTGTGGGGCTTCTGCAGTCAGCGGCACTTCCGCAATCAGCGTGACCTCTGCATTTACCGGAAATCACGCAATCAATGCGACCTCTGCACTCACCGGAAATTACGCAATCAACGCGAACTGTCCACTAAGCGGAAGTCACGAAATGAGCGTGACTTTTCGACTAAACACAGTCGGACCTAATAAAGCATTTATTCTTTCCAAACACAGTCGGACCTAATAAAGCATTTATTCCTTCCAAACACAGTCGCTCCTAATAAAGCATTTATTCCTTCCAATCACCGTCGGACCTAATAAAGCATTTATTCCTTCCAAACACAGTCGGACCTAATAAAGCATTGCAGTTTCAAGCACAGGCAGGGCAGCAGGCCAAACAACTCATGGCATTGTCATTAAGGGTTAACAAATCATTTATTGCAAGTACATTGCAGACTCACAGTTCAGTTGATTCACAGCTGAGAATGAGAATCGTGGCCTCTCCCTCACACACACTTGCAGAGTGACTGACTCACGTACAGGCATCCGGGGTTTTATAGTCCTGCCCCACCCCCCCCCCTCCTTCATCGCGGTGATTGACAGGCGAGAGTACCAATCAGCTGATCTCAAGGCTTTTTAAACACCCATAACTTTTTTTATTTTTCATCGATGGGAAAAATCCTCGGGGCTGGCTCAGCGGAGGAGAACTGTGAGTAAGATGACCAAAAATCACAGCAATACAGGATAGCATTTTTTCTAAAATCAATATACAGCAAAGACAGGAAGTGGTCAAGATGAGACTTTTAATTATATAGATGATCTAACAAAGAGTTTCCTACCCCAAAAGGCTGGATGCAATCCAAGAAGGATATGGTCGGTTCACCACTGCCTACCTAACATTGCTCTTTTCAGGGCCTGTCCCACTTTCACAACATAATTCACTACCTCTGCCGAGTTCGCCCTAGACTCATACTCGCAGCACGGTCGTCATGAGGCCGTTGGAGGTCTTAGGAGGCCGTGATGCTAGTCGTAAGTACTCGTGGCATCAAATAGGTCGGGGCAATTTTCTAGCCTGATGAAAAATGTTTACGAGTAAAAAAGGTCATGAATTAGGTCGTGAATGTGGGACAGGCCTTACTAATCAAACCTGCCAATGCACCAGCCAAAGAAATAAAACACTGGAAGGAGAATGCAGAAGATCTCTTGCTGGTGCCCCAGTACATTCAATAAACTATTATTTATTGAGATAGACCTACATAAATTAATTTAGGAAATTACTTAATTATTTTGCACAGTAAATTAAAAGAACACAGATTAGGGGAAGGTGCACTCACCGATATTACTATAGTTGCAAAAATTACTGTTTGAAACAAAATACCTGAACACTGATCATTTATTTCATTGTAATATAGTTACTATCTTTGTTGTTCTTTTTGTGAGAATAGTGAATATGCTTTGAAAGATTTTAACTGGTTCTGAAGCATTTTCTGACGTTCCAAGGTAATGCCAGATGCTATGTAAATGCAAGTTCTTAATCTATGAATATATTTATTGGGGAGGTGTTTTTTTTAAAGTGGTCAAAGTCCATAGAAGCTAAAAAGTAGCTTACATCCCAAGAAGACCAAAGGCCAAAGAAGACATTAGGACATTGCAGAGAGTTATGAAGGCAGCCCAGTCCATCATACAAACTAACCTCCTTATCCTTGTCCCCTTCCCCCACCTTGGTCATTTAACCAGTTGCAACTCATTAATAAAGAACTACTGAAAGCACAAGAACAAAATTATAATGTATTTCCATTGACTGAATGATGTCGGCTGGAAAGGATTATTTTTCATTCCATGGTCAGCCATTTCAATGGCCCACTTGACTGCTACCAGTTCTGCCCAATTAAAGGCTTAAGAATTGACAGATTCAAGCAGATACTTTGACGGTTCCATGGAAGATTGGGGAATGTTTACCATGATGTAATTTATAACTCTATGAATGAGATTTTTTATTCCTTTGTAACTTTGCACACATATTGGAAATCATGTCTGCCATAATTCTTCGGTCATTTCAAAAATTGTATTTAGCAATTTCTTGTTTGCCTATACGTATATAATCTAACCAATCTCCCTCTGTAGCGAGGCAAGCTATTTTTATATTACTACCTTAGATTAGTTTATTTTCACCAGGTTGATATCTCTGTGACGCATTGCCATAGGAACAGAAATAAAAGTTACTTCTCTTAAACAGGACACAATCGAGGGTAACAATTCAACTAATTCCTTGTGGCAGAGCAGAATGAGTGTAACTTCCTAGAAAGGCAGTCAGACGCAGAACACTGTACAGAACTAAGTGTGCAGCCACCTAGCAGACCGAGTAAGCCACTGCCAAGCGGGATTTATTGCTCTTGAAACAAAAGAACACAATTTTTTCTTTGCAAATTGAGACAAACTAAATTGATGTAATATGTTTTACATATTACCTTGCTGCTGCCATGCTGCTTTTAAATATTATACAACAAGATAAATTTGAATTTGTTACACACCTGTCATAAATAATGTTTGGTTGCTTTGGGATTGTGTCAGGGAACTAATTGCCCTCAACAATGTAGGTGGAAAGTTCCAAGGATAGTCTGTTTGAGTGGGGAGCCACAGCATGAATGTTGAAGGCAAAAGAGGCTGCAGATGCTGGAATCGAGTACAAATATCAAGTCAGTTCTTAGATCTCAAAACGATGTTTCTGCAGTACTTTCATTGTGAATATACAATAACATATTCATTCATTCATTCATTCATTCAGGTGTGGTCTAACCAGGTGACTGTACAACTGCAGTAGGACCTCCTTGCCCCTGAACTCAAATCCTCTCACAATGAAGGCCAAAATGCCATTAGCTTTCTTCACTGCCTACAGTACCTACATGCTTACTTGACTGATGTACAAGCACACCCAGGTCTCGTTGAACCTCCCCTCTTCCTAATATGACACCATTTTGATAATAATCTGCCTTCCACATTGTAGAATTTGCATGAATGCCAAATTCTGCGACCAAAATGATTTTTTTAAAAATTTATTAACAAGATGATAACTTAGTGAAGCAAAGTAAAAACAAAATGCTGGAAGAACTCATAGGGTCAAACGCATCTCTGAAGGCAAAAGGTATGTCGACTTACACCTTTTGCTTCCACAGCTAAGAAAAGCTCCTTATTTAATAAAGTACCATCGTTAGTTTACATTATCAACTACTTCAAGTATCTTGGACAAATGAATTGGAGAGCTGACAAGACCTTGTATCAAAAATGCTGATTAATAAAACAATGAAATTTAGGTACCTTGACTAAATCAGAGTATAAAATACCTGTTGTATTCCTTCCAAAGAGTATCAATTTGATATGCCGTGAAGAACCATGGGTTGTAAATTTCAGTTAAGATATCAATGCCATTGAATTTCCATATGTAATTATGCTCCTAAAGCTTACTCCCCCCTCCCCCCCTCCCCCTCCCTTAGTCTAGTTCAGTAAAACACTGAGTCAAGCACCAGATCACTATTCTTTATTCTTTCCAACAATTACGACTCCCTATACAATACCTAACCACCGCAGGTCCGATCCTTGTCTCTGCTTGTTCAAGCCCTTCAGCTTTGTGCAAGCAGACACCTGCAAAAGGTTACGCAGTCCAAAACACCCTCCAGAAAATCGACTCTGATCCTCGTGGGGACTACTCTTTTATAGGTCATCAGACCCTGTGGCGCGAAACTAAATGGCGGTGGCAGCCCTTACAAACCAATCACAAATATTGATTACACAGTTCCCTAACCCAATTACAAAGTACCCCATTACAATGTTTCTACAGAAGCTTCTGGAATGAAGTCAGTTAACTAAAGTAATGCAATATTTTCCCAGGTTGCATAAACAATTCAAACAAGGTTTCACACTTCAACCAACCATCAACAGCAGCACAAACACTTTGCAACATTATTAACAGTATTTACGACTCGCCCTTATCTGGCCAATCCAAACCATGCATTTGCAACACCTCTGAGCTCCTCTGCAAAAGTCCTTATACATTTTAACAAAGGAAGGGACATCTGGACCTCACCTCATCCTGCATATCCATCTAGGGTCCAGACTTTCTGGCGCCAGTTCACAGCTTGCAACTTTTCACAGAAAGAGGCCAAGCAGTCCTTGCAAATGCAAAGATCCTCCATTTTATAATACCTCTAATTTGGCATGTAACCTATCTAAACAATGGGGAGAAGGAAATGAAGGGTCTATACTGCGTAATGAACTACATTTTACAACTAAACCAGAGCTACTGAACATAAAGAAGTTATTGTATCTCATTGTTCAGAGCAAGAATGAATTATACAGTTATATCAATGGTTGATATCGACAATGGCTAGCATTAGACAACAATATAGTTGATGCACGGCACTCTGTCAGGACAGAGAAATAAAGAATGAAAGAAAGGGCCATTGTTCACATAGACTTTTCACGATCAGTATTTTAACATTAAGACATGTAGTTATCATGTAAACATTAATTTTGGACATAATTATAGAAAATACAGGAGCATTAGAGCAAATAGACAACTTCTGTGTGGCAGGCTAATAAATCCCATGATGTTAAAAAGGAACATTTACAATCTGTGAAAATTGAGACTTCATGGTAGGAGGTGGGATATATTTTCCCTGAATAGATGAAGCAACAGAGTTGAAAAGCATATAACTGAGGCAGCAACGCTGAAGGAAAGAAGTAAATCCAAATTCATTGGTGGCAATGAGGTCTGAGAGAAGATTCTCAAACTACCATGATCCATAGCCTTACAAGTCATGGTACTTCAAATACCCATCTGGGCATTTTCTTACATAATTGATTATCTTTTGGGATATTTTCAGTCCACCTGAGAAATGCATGGGGCTCAGTTCAAATTTCAATGAATAACAATGCCCCTAGTAGTGAAACATTCACTTGTTACTGTACTGAAGATAGATACAAAGTGCTGGAGTAACTCAGTGGGTCAGGCAGCATCTCTGGAGAAAAAGGATGGGTGACGTTTTGGGTCGGGCTTTTCTTCAGACTGGGATTTGTTACGGTACTGTTGTCCAGCCTAGCTTTCATGCTCAATGCTCTGGAATGAGATTGGAGCTTATAATGGATAAACTAACAATTGGAACAGAGATCATTGTTTCTAGAACACCAAGGAGATAATATAATTCAGAGAGCCACATATGGCATGCTTGACTTCATTAGTCGGGGCATTGCGTATAAGAGTCAGGCAGTCATGATGCATCTTTCAGGGATATCGGTTAGGCCACATTTAGAATTCTGCTTGCCTTAATACAAGAAGGATGTGAAGGCTCTGGAAAGCATGCATAAGATGTTTACTAGAATGATGCTTGGATTAGAGGGCCTTACATATAAGTAGTGGTTGGAGACACTTGGATTCTTTTCTCTGGAATGCCAGAGGGGAGACCTAATAGTAGTATATAACATTATCAGAGGCATAGATAGGGTTGGCAGTCAGAACTTTTTCCCCAAGGTGGAAATATCAAAGACTAAAGGGGATAGTTTTAAGAGGAAAGGAGCAAAGTCTAAAGGTGAAGTGCGGGGCAAGATTTTTTACTCAGAAGGTGGTGGATGCCTGGAATGCACTGACAAGGTTGGTGGTGGAGGCAGATATAACAATGTGATTTTAGAACCTTTTAAATAGGAATATAGATATGCAGGGAATGGAAGGATATTGATCCTGTGCATGCAAATGAGATAAGGTTATCGTTGCATCATGTTCAGCACAGGCAGTGTGGGCTGAAGGGCCTGTACCTATGCTCTACTGATTTATGGTCTATCGGTAGAATTGGTGCTATCCAGTGTAATCCATCCCACTGTACTTTCCCCATAAACTGATAAATAACTTTATTCAAGTATTTAAGGTAGAAAAAAATGCTGGGGAATCTCAGTGGGTGAGGCAGCATCTATGGAGATATGGAATAGATGATGTTTCGGGTCGAGACCCTTCTTCAGTCTGAAGAAAGGTCTCGACCCGAAACGTCACCTATTCCTTCACTTCATAGATGCTGCCTCATCTACTGAGTTTCTCCAGCATTTTTGTCTACCTTCAATTTTTCCAGCATCTGCAGTTCTTTCTTAAACAATTATTCAAGTATTTATTCACTTTCTTTTTAAAAGCAGTTGTAAATTTCCTTGAAGTGTTATTTTTACTGGTAATTCCTTATCCTTACAATTTCTTGTACAATATAAAACTCTACTATCCAACTCAGCATTTTTTTGAGATAATCTTAAATTCATGCCCTTCAGTTATCAACCTCCAGCCAGGGAAATTCATTTATCTTCCTTACTTTATAACTCCTGTCATGGTTTGAAATCCTTCTATTTGATCTGCCTTAATATTCTTTGATTTAAGAACTAATCCCCTTCTAATTCTGGCTCCCCACTCCTCTCCTATGCTTACACTTAGATATATAATTTTATCAGAATTCCTCCTTCGCATTTTTTTGTTACCTTGGAAGGTTTGTTGAAGTTTAGTCTTTAAACTTTAAACAACTGATTCTCCAGTTAAAGTAACAGCAATAGCTACAATCATTTATATGCAAATTGTACAGCAGGTACAACAAGAGCAGATGAACAGTTACATGCAGAAACTCTGTAACTGCTTTCTAAGATCCTCTGCTCCCTTGTTACCTTTATGTGAATGACATTTTATTGCCAGCCGCAACATTGAAATACTTTGAATGGCATTAAGTTGTTCCATTTGTACATTAAGTCCAGATTAAATTCACTAAAGACTGTTAAAGTTTGTCCGTTTCTGTCTAAATCTTCCTTTAATGATGTGATTAGTATATGTCTGGCATTGAAAATGAGTTCTTACAAGCCTAAAGTTCCATTCCTTTAGTTGTTAATTGTTGGAAGATTTTTTTATTGTTTTTCAGAGAATCCAGGTGTTCCCTCCCTGTCTCCTGCAGCTTTTCCCTCTCCTGTGACAGGAAATGTGTGTGTGTTGTGGCTGTCAAGCTGCCACAGTCTCCCGTGAATGCTTTGTGGCAGGTTGTCTGCAGTAGCATTCTCATTAACCTGGTCTCTTTGAGAATAACACTTGATTCTGTGTATAAATCATCCAAGTGCCTTTCCTAACTTCAATTTGACTAGATTGCTATTTTTTGTTGGGGGAACAAACATAGTGGGAACCCAACAAGGCATTAATTTATTTGGGCACACGAGACACATGTTGTGAAACAAAGTGATCTTTATTGTGTTATACAGAGAACAGCTCACACGCTCCCAGAGTTCTATATATATATATATATATCAGGGCACAGCCCTAAACCACGTGACAACTTCTTCCCGCCAAACACAGTCACATGACCCTGCCAGTCCTAGGGCCGAGGGTTTGCCCAGTAAGTGGTCTAACCATCAGGTGGCGACACATGACACCCCCCCCCCCCCAGAACCAGAGGCACGAAAACGAAATGGCAGACGAACAAGGCGCTGCCCCCTCACATTCACCAACAGGGATTTAACCCGGAGAAAATTGATGGCCAGCAACGGCTACGAGACGTCAGCAACCATGAATGGCCAGGTAAAATGGCAGGAGCTAAAGATGAGCGGGACCGTGCAAACCCCATACGTCCGTATGGATGTGCCATTTGCTGCAGTTAAAGAGGGCCCCTGCTTTCCAGAACGAGTGTTGAACCCCGATGGGGGCAAAATGCTAACCTCCGTCACCGTACCAATGAGGAACCGTTGTCCCGAATGTCGGATCCAAGCGTAGAAGCAGTGTATCTGGCCGACCGCCACAGCGATTACTGGCGGCTGGCCCCGGCGTTTCCCAGATACGAGCAGGGCAGGCGGCACTGACAGGCCGTGGATCCTTGATGATAGTAACACCACTTCCCTTTGCCAGCTTCTCCCGGGACTGGCGGCGCAGCCAAACTCCTGGTGGATACAGGGCCTTGTCGCTGGGCCTTCCAAAGCACTGCCGACCCCTGATCGAGCGAACCACCGCCCTGCTGCTTGGATTCGCACAGCTCGTCCGCACGCTCCGCTAGCTGCAGGGGGTCTTCAAAAGTCTCACCCGCGAGGAGCAGGCGGATGTCGTCCGGCATCTGCTCCAGAAAGGCATGTTCAAACAGGAGACAGGGCTGATGACCGTCCATCAGAGTAAGCATTTTGCTCATGTGAATCGACAGTTTGCGATCGCCGAGACCGCCCACGTGCATGAGCCGTGCTGCTCAATCATGGCGGCTGAGCCCGAAGGTATGCAGGAGAAGCGCTTTGAGGCCCTCATACTTGTCCTCAGTCGGTGGCGCACGTAGATAAGGGACCAGGCAACCGGCTGTCTCCTGATCCAGCACGCCGACCACATAATAGTACCGGGTGTCATCAGCCGTGATACGGCAAATGTGGAACTGGGCCTCAGCCTGCTGAAACTACACTTGGGGCTGCGATGTCCAGAACACGGGCAGCTTAATGGCCTTGTCCCACCGTACAAGTTCATTCCAAGAGCTCTCCCATGTTTGCCCTGATTCGAACTCGGAGATTTACGGTAATGGCCGCTCGTCGGTACTCGGGGCTCTCGTAGACATTTTTCAACATGTTGAAAAATCTTCACGAGTCTTCCCGAGCTTACCTGCCGTTAGCGAGTCTTCCCGAGTACCTGCCGTTAGCGTTACGAGCCGCTAAGATACGTCCCCGAGCTCCGACATACCCTCTACATTCATTCTCCGTGCTTACCACGAGTTTGATTTTTTTTAAACTCAGGAGAGCTCTTGGAATGAACTCGTACCGTGGGACAGGGCCATAAGAGCGACAGCGTTCTGCTGGGCTGGATTGATGGCAACTTCGGGTTGAGCGTTGGCTGCATCCATTATTCAAATCCAAAATAATCGTTTTGGATCGTCTTGGTCACCAATATAGCGAGACATATTTATTGTGTTACACGCTCCCAGAGTTCTATATATATATATTAGGGCACAGCCCTAAACCACGTGACGACTTCTTCCCGCCAAACACAGTCACGTGACCCTGCCAGTCCTAGGACCGAGGGTTTGCCCAGTAAGTGGCCTAACCACCAGATGGCGCCACAATCTGTTTATTTACTTCTCTTTGGATAATATCTTTCTCCACACTTTACACTTAACTTCATTTTAAATTTATGATTCTAACTTTGATTTACTTGCTCAGAATCTGTCCGATCATTTCACAAATGTTCTTTCCTAGTGATGACAAATACGTTGTTTTGGATTTGTTTCCATAGATCAGAGATGCCTTGTAGAAACAGAGAAACATAGAAAAATATGTGCAGGAGTAGGCCATTTGGCCCTTTGAGCCATCACAGCCATTCAATATGATCATGACTGATCATCTAAAATCAGTATCCTGTTCCTGCTTTTTCCCCATATCCCTTGATTCCTTTAGCCCTCAGAGTTAAATCTAACTCTCTCTTTAAAACATCCAGCACATTGGCCTCCGGTGCCTTCTGTGGCAGAGAATTCCACATATTCACAACTCTCTTGATCAATAAGTTTTTCTCATCTCAGTCATAAATGGCTTACCCCTTATTCTTAAAGAGGAGAGGACATCAATTGTTTTATACTGCAATATAGGTCTATAGGACATTGCTTAGGCCCCATTTGGAGTAGTGCGTGCAGTTCTGGTAACCCAATTACAGGAAATACGTAGAAGCTTTGGGATGTGCGACGGAGGTTTTGCAGAATGCTGCCTGGATTGGAGGGTTTCAGCTACAGGGAGAGGTTGGATAGATTCTGATTGTTTTCTCTGGAACCTCGGAGGTTGAGGGAAGACTCGATAGAGGTATATAAAATTAGGAGAGGCATAGATAGGGTAGTCAATCAGAAGCTTTTCCCAGGATGTGCATGGGCTTCCAACACGAGAAGGCGTAGCTATAAAGTGAGAGGGGGAAAGTTTAATGGAGATGTGTGGGGCGGGTATTTTACTCAGACGGTGGTGGGGGCCTGGAACACATTTCCAAGGGTGGTGGTGGAGGCAGCATCAATTGTGTCCTTTGAGAGGCTTTTAGATAGGCACAGGGAAGTGCAAGGAATAGAGGGATGTGGATCATATGGATCAGTACGGGTGTCAAGGTTTATGGGGAGAAGGCAGGAGAAAGTAGTTAAGAGGGAAAGATAGATCAGCCATGTTTGAATGGCGGTGTGGACTTGATGGGCTCAATGTCCTAATTCTGCTCATATCACTTGTGAACATTAATTTATGAATGTGCAGGCAGATGAGATCAGATCAGCTGGGCATCATGGTCAGCACAAACATTGCGGGCCAAAGGGCATGTTCCTATGCTGTTAATATTCTGTAGATTATAAATGGGTAACAGATAGTCCATCCAATAATGATGGGTGCCGTTAGTTGAATGCCTATGATATTAACTGGGACAATCTAATTCTGTCAGACAAATGAGTTCTCTTAGTTATTGGTGCTTTGCTTTTGTTACTCAATTTATCAATTAAAAAAAATAATTCTTGGTTACATTCTGTCTTTGAAATTCTGTCCCATTGCCTTTGTCGGAACAGAATTTCAGAAGCAAAATGCAACAGACTCTTGGGAATATATAGCAGTTAAAAAATTGGATTGCATTTATGTTCGGTATGCTAAGGCACACATACATTTAGTGCTAACTGATAAAAGTATATAACATTTAATGAGGTGTAGATAGGGTAGACTGTCAAACACATTTTTCTACTAGGGGGCATAGCTTTCAGATGAGAGGGGAAAAATTTAAAGGAGATGAGTGGGGAAATGTGTATTTTACCTGGAGTAGGGGGTGCCTGGAATGTGCTTCTGGGGGTAGTAGTGGGGGCATATATATGATAGTGGCATTTACGGGTTATTTAAAAAGGCACATTGATGAGCAGGGAATGGAGGGATATGGATCACGTGCATATAGAAGGGATTTGTTTAAGTAGGCATCATGTTCAGCACAGGCATTTTGGGCCCCTTCCTGTGCTGTACTGTTCTATGCGCTAACACCCAGTTAGACCTTCAACTACCGCACAAACCTCTGCTCTCCCCGACCCCTACAAAAAAGAGCAAACTGGTCAAAATGAAGTTTGGAAAACCACTTGAATGATTTGAACATAGAATGTCAAAGGAGACCAGGCTCATTAGAACGTTGTTAAGGACAACCTGCCCCAGCATTAATGGGAGACTGTGGCAGCTTGACAGCCACAACACACACACACATTGCCTGTCATAGGGGAGAGAGAATATGCAGGGGATAGGGAGAGAACACCTGTATTCTCTGAAAGGGACACGGAATTGCTCATAATTATGTTGTTCTCTTCCTTTATGAACATATACTACTCACACGAACAACTTCATCAAATTATTCAAGTAAAAAAATACCCCGAGAGAGACAAGATGGCATTTTTTGTATTGATGACAATGTGACTCTGTTATCTTCCGTATTAAAAAACAATGCAACAACGTAAAATGGCTCTTCACATTATACAAATCTTAACGTGGCATTCTATGTATATCACAATTTATGATGCTTTCAAATAGGCACATGGATATACGGGGAACGGAAGGCTATGAATCAAGTGCAGAGAGAGGAGATTAGTTTATAAAAGGACATGCACACAAAGTGCTGGAGTAACTCAGCGGGTTAGGCAACATCTCTTGAGAACATGGATAGGTGACGTTTTGAGGCAAGACCCTTCTTTGGACTTATTGCTGTGGGGAGAGGGGAGAAAGCTGGAAGAGAAGTTGGGGACAAAGCCTAGAAGATGATAGGCAGGTAAAGGTATGGGGGCCATGGTTTTTGATAGGTAGATGGTTGGACAAAGGCCAGAGATGAAGAGACAAAAAGTGTGTGATAGTGTAGAAGAGATTGGAATTGTGAAGCTAGAGAAAGGAATATGGGTGGAAGGGGCAGGGAAAGGAGGAATGGGAGAAATGGGTTTGAATCCAACTTAGGGCACTGGGAAGGGAGGGATTGGGACAGGTAATTGTTAGTTCATAAGTTATAGGAAAATAAATATACTATTTGGCCCATCAAGTCTACTCTGCCATTCAATCATGGCTGATCTATATTTCCCTCTCAAACCCATTCTCCTGCCTTCACCCTCCAACCCCTGACACCCTTACTAATCAAGAATCTGTCAATCTGCACCTTAAGAATACCCATTGACGGCCTCCACAGCCGTCTGTGGCAATGAATTCCACAGATTCACCACCCTCTGATCAAAGAAATTCCTCCGCATCTCCATTCTAATGGTATGTCCTTTTATTCTGAGGCGTTGTCCTCTGGTTCTAGACTCTCCCACTTGTACAAACATCTTCTCCACATCCACTCTATCTGAGCCTTTCACTGTTCAGTAACTTTCAATAATGTTCCCCCTCATCCTTCCAAACTCCAGCGAGTACAGATCCTGTAGGTTAGTTAGTAGGTTAGTTACCTGAAATAGGAGAATTCAATGTTCACACCATTAGGTTGTAAACTAACCAAGATTAATTGAACTTGGCATTATGTTCAGCATTGACATTGAGGGCCAATGGGCCTGTTCCAGTGCAGTAATGGCTTCTAATATTTGTCAGGAGGAATGTGTTTTGTTTCTTATTGGGGGTGGGGGTGCGGTGGGTGCAGAAAAGGGAGGGGATGGAGAATCAGGAAAACTACCAAGGGAGAAGAGTCAGGCCACTCATTACAATATTTTCTGCCATGAAGATTAGGGATCCTTGCAATAGGGAGCAATGCTATCAAAATGTTTATGATTATACAGCCAAGCGTCAAGAGTCAAGAGCCCAGAGTGTAGTATTGTCATATGTACTGAAACGGTACAATGAAATTATTACTTGTAGCAGCACAACAGGTTTGCAAACACAGCATTCAATAGATAACATAATGAACAAAAATTAAATAAAATGTTCAATAAATTAAAAAAAAAATAGTGCAAAACAAATCTAAAGCCCAAAGTCCCTCGTGCAACCAAGGTAATTCGTAGTTTGGAGTTTAGTTGGAGTTCATAGAGCTCAATAGCCTGATGGTTGGTGGGAAGATGCTGTTTCTGAAACTGGACATTATAGTTTTCAGATCCCTATATCTTCTTCCCATTGGAAGGAGTGAAATGAAAGCATGGCCAGGGTGGTGTGGTCCTTGATGATGCTGGCTGCCTTTTGAAACAGTGCCTCCTCTAGATCCCTTTGATGGTGGGAAGGTCAGAATCCCTGATGGACTGGGCAATGTTATGCCAAGGTGACCTGTGCACCATAACAAACAGGCTGATTCATGCAGGCATACACATACAGACAAACAATCAAACTGGCTGATAATCCTACAGATTGATGCTTCATCTGCACATCGACACATCCCAGCCCCTCCTACAGCCTCACCTACAGCACCTCACTATTGATGTACTTTCCTTCCACCTCCACATTGAAGTCAAACCCTTCAAAGGGAGAATAATCAATAGAAAACTCAATGTCCTTCATTTCTTGTTCTGACGTGGTTTGTGAGTAACTGGAGTCAGACTAAGCACATCACCAGGCTGGAGGAGCCAATTCTCCTCACTATTGTCTGAGGGAACAAAGAGGACCCAACCTCAAGAGCAGAGAACAGAAGAAAAATCTGCAAAAAGAGCTAACTTAGGTGCAAAAGGTTTATTGTGATGAATACATTCCTTTGGATTTGTTCTGCATGTGCAGTTATTTGTTTTAGAGGAAGACAATGAATTTGCAGTTGAATCAGGGATTCATTCATTAAACATTTATATTCAGCTCAGGTGGAGTTTCACAGCAGGATACGAGGATATATTGTGCATCATGTGAGAGCTTCTGAATCTTGCTATTCCATGTTCGTGTTAGGGATTGTAGGGGGGAGAGTGACACTTGTTTGTGTTGGATGATTTTATTTTGCAGGATCCTTCTGAAAAGTGTCTCTCCATTAATAACCTGTTAAGCCAGTGCCTGCGTCCACTGCTCAGCTGGGAGATAAGGCTGTGAATGGTCTTTTCATGTCTGTAATCTTGGATAGAAAACGTTTAATGGGATATGGGCCAAATGCAGGCAAATGGGATTAGCTCAGATAGACATCTGGGCAGCAATTACCAACAAATAGACAAGTTGGAAAAAATATATGGAAACAAGGTACTGCAGATGCTGGTTAATACATCAGAAGGACACAAAGTACTGGATTAACTCACCGAGTTGAGCTGAAGGGCCTGTTTCTATGCACACTTTGACCAATATGAATTCTAACCAGGGACATGGTTTCTTGATTAATGCGGGTGTCAGAAATTATGGAGAGAAGGCAGGAGAATGGGGTTAGGAGGGGGAGATAGATCAGCCATGATTTAATGGTGGATTTGATGGGCCAAATAGCCTAATTCTGCTCCTATCACATGACTTTTTGACCTTATGACATTTTACTATGTATGCTCTCTCTTCTTGATCATAATGCTCTTCACACCCTGCACTCTTGTACTTAAGTATGATTGTGCCTATGCATAGTAAGATTATTTAATGAAATGTATGCAGAAAAATGAATGTTGCTGTACCTAGCTACTTGTGACAAAAAAGTACCATCATACTATCGAATCACTGCCTGGAATGATCTCTCAGGAGAGGTGATCAACAAGTTGGGAAACAGGCATGCATTTGGAAAGATTCTATGGGAAGGAAATTCAGTCATGGTAACTTTGACTCCCATGGAGAGATCAGTCCATGAACAAGAGAATGGCTGGAGATCTCCCCACACATCTCAGTGATGAGAAAAGCCTGAGCCTGAAAATGCCTTGCTCATCAAGTACACAGTACATCTGCACAGTACATCTGCACAGTATTGGGTAGGAATGCTGTCAAGGAAATGTCAGGTAGGCTAACATGAGTTGTGCACAGAATTGGCCATTCAATATTGACATTTGGTGCAAATTCAGTTGGAAATGATCTCCACATGAGTTATGTTCAGTAACGTTAAAATCAATCTGATCCAGTATTTATTCTCCCAAATTAGGATGAATTTTTGTCCAAGAATATAATATTTTATTTTATTGCATCATTACCAACATCCATCCATTTTAATGATTTATGACCTCCAAGTCCCTCTCATTCTCCAAAGCATTTAATGTTTTATTATTTCTTGTATACACCCAATACGTTTCCTCTTCAGTTAGAATGGAAAAAAAATGCACCATGATTTAAATTTGCAGTTCGAGTTTCTTATAAACGTAATTTAACAAAAAAGTAATCTGTGTCTTCTTCATTGAAGGGGATATAATGGGATGTGATCCTTTCGTGCACACTTTTGCTTTCAGAATCCTTCCTTGAGATACATTGTTTGTTAAATATAACTAAAACTAATTAAGTGAGCATAGACACAAAGTGCTGGAGTAACATACAGGTCAGGCAGCATCCCTGGAGAACATAGGTAGGTGATGTTTGGTGTCAGGACCCTTCATCAGACTGATTGCAGGGGTGGGGTGGAGGGAGAATTATTGCAGGGGTTTCTTTTCCCCACCCCTAAACATCCTCTTTCCATGTTTCCCAGGGATGCTGCTTGACCTGCTGAGTTACTCCTGCATTTTGTGTCTTTCCTTTGTAAACCAGAATCTGGAGTTCCTTCATTTCTAATTTTATGATTATTTTCATTTGTATCTTTAGTCATCCACCTTTGAATAGTCCAAGTGAGAATTAAAAAAAAATCCTGAATCAATTCATAAGTTTACTTCTAAGTACTTAGTGCATTGCATATTTCCTGTTGTGAACAAAACATTTCTTCTAAAGCCCCTGTCCCACTTACATGTCCTTGGCACGCTAATTACGCAACCTCGTGGTCGCGTTGAAGAGCGACGGTCCCGCGAAGGTCGCGCATGATTTCATGCGCCCGCACAGCAGTCTGGAGCGCGTGACGTCATTTGAAGATGGACACAAAATGCAGGAGTAACTCAGCGGGACCAGCAGCATCTCTGGAGAGAAGGAATGGGTGATGTTTCGCATCGATACTCTTCTTCAGTCTGAAAGAAGGGTTTTGACCCGAAACGTCATCCATTCCACAACTACATACCCCTCCGCGCTTCTCAGTGGGACCGGCACCGCGCGGCCACATGATGCCCTTGCGCCTCAATGCGACGACGAGGTCGCGTAATTTGCGTGCCAAGGACACGTAAGTAGGACAGGCCCTTAATGGTTTTGCACCAAAGAAATTAAGGATCATCAGATGAGCTTTTAGGAACACTATTAATTAAAGTTCATCATCTCATCCACATCCACTCCCTATAGATTAGGGGCAATTTACAAAGGCCATTATACCTGCAAATTCGCACGTCTTTGGGATGTGGGAAGAAAACGGAATCCCCGAAGCAATCCCGCATGGTCACAGGGAGAACGTGCAAACTCCATACAGATATCATCCTAGGTCAGGATCGAACCCGGGTTTCTGGCATTTTGAGGCAGCAGTTCTGCCAGCTACACCAGGGCAAACCATGAAGTGGTGGAATTTAATCTTAAACCAGGTTAAAAGATGTTAACAAACTCCAGCTTTTTTTATGTGCAACTCATTCATATTACAACCTTTTTAAGTTACGATGCTGGACTTCCGGTGGCGCCATGCTGAACTGAACAGGTGCAGCATTTAGCTCAGTTCCCGTAATTTGCGAATTTTCGCTTTAAAAATTGATTGGGAAGTCGGGACCGATTTTAAAAGCTTACCGGAGCTGTTTGTCGCAGTGCTGATGACGTCATCAGAAATCGCCGCGAAAATAACGGAGGTTTAAGGTATTTTTAAATGAAAAGTGCGATTCCCTGTCAGAGCCCTCAGAGATCTGTTTCAAAGCAACTTCTGAAAAAACAGTCACCACCTGAAGAAATTGAAAAACCTGAAGAAATAACTGCTGAAATAGCCCTGAAAATGACTACAAGATCAAAGGCTGAAATGGCTGAAATGGCTGAAAAGGTTTCAACGGATAAAGAGCTAGAGGACATTAAGACATCGGTGAGTGACTTAAAAAATGAACTTTTGGCTTGTAATAAAAGTATGATGGAGAGCATGATGGAGAACATGAACACTGGGAACCAGAAAGTAATTGATTCAATTGGTAATATAAATAAACTAATTGATGATGTGCATGGTGAATTATCTTTGAAAATTGATAAGGTGGAAGAAGATTGTACTAATAAGCTGGATGCTGTTCACCAAACTGTTACAACATGCTGTACTACCATGAAAGATATGCAAATAACAATGTTACAAATGGCTGAAGAGATGCAGAAAATCAAGAAGGATCATGAACGTGTCGTGGATCAGTTGGCTAAAACGTCGGATAAATGCCTTGATTTGGAAGCACGGTCAAGATGGCAGAATTTAAGAATAGTTGGAGTGACAGAAGGAGCTGAGGGGAATGAGCCCCGGGAATACACTGCCAACTTACTTAAACATATACTCGACCTGCCTGCCAAACCGAAAATAGAAGTGGCACACCGGGTACAACGGGCAAAATCAAGGGCACAAACAAAAGGAGCCTCCCCACGACAGATCATTGTGAAATTTCGGGACATTTCAGCTTTGGAAGAGGTCATGGAAAAAATCCAGTACGGAAAGATTATGATCTTTGGGACTGACACTATCAAATTTTTAGAGACTATCCCTATGAAATCGCTAAAAAATGAGAATCGTTTACAAACACACGACAGATCTTGAAAGGGCACAGGAACATTAGATACGGAATAATTTATCCAGCTAAGATGATTATTAGTTATAATGGTATTGAACGTAAGTTTAATGAGCTAGAAGCTGCTTACAAATATGCTCAAGACATTTTAAAAGATATATATGTTTAAGTAAAACATCACATCTTCAAGACAAGGTTTTTATTCTACAGACACTGGCTGAGGGAAGGTTGATAGAAATAATTTTTAAAACTTTTTAAAAGGATTAAGATGCCGGAGCTTCTCCATGTGCCGCTGTCTAGACATTCTTATCTCTTCAAGGACATTTTTGGTTCCAACTCGAGCGAAAGATGGAATAACAAGGGCGTGGCTGAATGAGGAATCTAACGAAGACGGATTGGAAAATAAAAACTCCTGAATGAAAGACTGTTAAAATTGTATCCCTATACTAATCCCATACTAATCCCATACTAACACAAAAACTACTGAACTGACATAGTAATAGTAATTAAAGTTACTGAAATTGATACATTAACAGTAATAGTAATTGAATTAAAAACAAATTGCTTAATTGGTAAAATGTAATAATCCATTGTAAGGATTGACCCCTCCGGGCAGGGGAGGATGGGGGCTAAATATAGGGAAATAGATTCATAACAGACTAAAAAACTAATTTCGAAAATATGATAGGCTGCAGTTCAAATTTTGCGTGGAAGGAGGTGAGGAGATTCAGAATCTTGGCAAATAGCCAGGTGCCTGAATCGGGTTAACCCCTTCCAACCAAAGGCTGATTAGTATGGAAGGGGAAGAAAATGTAATAATTGTTAACATAAGTAAATGGTAGATAAGATTGGAGATTAGAGAAGATTTAATTAGATATATAGATATGGTAATGGTGATATATAAAATTTGGCTTTGAATTGGTCCCAACTCCTTTTTGCAAGATTATTCAAGGGGACGGAGCTAAATGTAGATTAACAACTACGGAAGTCAATAAATGTGTAACTACCACCATTAGGTGGATAATCGGTTACAGTGTCGTCATTTTTAGACACTGTAACCTCACTTTTCTGATTTTTTTTAAATGTCACAATAATGTACACTTTTTTGTTTCTTTGCTTAAGAACAATTTTGAGAGGGATGTAACAACTGAATTTAATATTGCAAATGCTCCCCCCAACAGCCAGAGACCTAAGGTATTGGTTGCACCACATGTTTAAAAGGTATTAAATAATTTAAAATGCAAGACGATAAACAAAAGAAATCTGGAGGAATCACATTCTGTAGTTGGAATATTAGGGGTGCTAATGAATCAATTAAAAGGGGTATGATTTTAGCACAATTGAAGTCACTCAATTCGGACATAATATTTCTACAAGAAACTCACTTGAA
Source organism: Malacoraja senta (assembly GCA_038087875.1). Taxonomy (NCBI): domain Eukaryota; kingdom Metazoa; phylum Chordata; class Chondrichthyes; order Rajiformes; family Rajidae; genus Malacoraja; species Malacoraja senta. Next base: position 243,187,213 of record CM075977.1, on the reverse strand, counting down.
ACTGCAAGCACAAGCTAGATTGAAGGCAAATTGGATAGGCCAAACATACCAATCTTCATATATTTCCAAATCCAGAGGCACAGCAATTATTATTCGAAAAGGTATACCATTTAAATCGAAGAATATCATAATAGATAAGGAAGGGAGATACCTTATAGTTACTGGAGAGATTCATGCTACTCCAATTACCTTGGTAAATATTTATGCGCCTAATTTTGATAATCCCCAATTTTTTAATAAAATCCTGAATATAATTACAGAGTTTAATTATCAAAATGTGATAATTGGGGGAGATTTTAATTGTGTTTTAGATCCATACTTGGATAAATCTTCACAACAGAGCAGGGGCAACACAAAATCTAAAACCAGGGAAATCTTAAATACTTACATAAAAAATACAAATATAACAGATGTCTGGAGGATCGCTAACCCTGTCGGAAGGGAATACTCGTTTTATTCAATGGTACACAAAACTTATTCACGTATCGACTAATTTTTAGTAGATACAAAACTAATTCCCTATACACTGAACCCAAAATATCACAATAGCATAATATCTGATCACTCCCCGTTAACTTTTTTTTTTTAATTAGAAGGAATGCCTACTAATAAATCGCTTTGGAGGTTTAATCCTCAAATCCTAAATGACCCACAAGGGGAAATATATTTAAAACAACAGATGGAACTTTTTTAAAAGATTAATGATACCCCAGAGATCTCACCAACTTTACTATGGGAATCATTCAAAGCATTTATTAGAGGATCTATAATCTCATATCAAGCTTATCTAAATAAAAAGAATAAGAAAGAACAAAGGCAGTTAGAAGAACGAATTAGAGAATTGGAATTAGATAATGCTAAAGAGCCAACTATAGATAAACATAATAAAATAACAATAATGAAATTTAAATTAAACAAAATATTATCATCAAATGTCATTAGATTATTTCAAATTACAAAACAGGAAAATTTTGAATTTGGGGATAAACCACACAAACTTTTGGCTCGACAACTGAAAAAACGGGAAAAGGATCACACGATTTTAAAGATTAAATCAAATAAAGGGGAATTGTTAACACTATCTAAGGATATTAATAAAAGATTCGCTCAATTTTATCAAAACTTATATACATCTAAAGCGTTAGCAGATAGTACCAAAGATATAGAGTTCCTGGATAATTGTAATCTTCCAAAACTCAATTTGATCGAACAAGAGGAATTAGGTGCACAAATCTCAACTAAGGAAATAGAAGAAACAATAAATACATTAAAGAATGGAAAAACACCAGGACCAGATGGATTTAGTAATGAATTTTATAAAAGATTCTACGAGATAATTACACCACGGCTACATAAAATGTATACATATGCTTTTAAAGAATATACACTTCCAGAAACATTAGCGGAATCAACGATTACACTTAAACCTAAAAAAGGTAAAGATTTAGAAGATCCGGTTCTTATAGAGCTATTGCGCTGTTAAATACAGATCAAAAAATATTAGCGAAAACATTAGCTAGAAGATTAAGTAACTATGTTAGTAAATTAATAAATCCGGATCAAACAGGGTTTATACCCAAGAGATACTCATGCAATAACCTGAGACGTCTGTTTAATATAATGCACTCACATAAAACCGAAGAACAAGACTTATCAATTATTTCACTGGACGCAGAAAAAGCATTTGATCAAGTGGAATGGGATTACCTTGTCAAAGTATTGCAAAAATTTCAAATGGGAGAGAATGTTATCGCTTGGGTACAATTATTATATGATAGGCCTACTGCCAGAATATTAACTAATAATATTTTGTCCCCGAAATTTCAATTATCAAGGGGAAATAGACAGGGATATTCATTATCACCTCTGCTATTTGCTCATGTAATAGAACCGTTAGAGGAAAGTATTAGAATACATCCGAACATCCATGGGTATAATACAAAATACTCAAATAATAAGATATCATTATACGCAGATGATGTACTACTATATGTCACAAAATCACAAATCAGTATACCAAATATATTAAATTTAATAGAGGAATTTGGATCCTTTTCAGGATATAGAATAAATTGGAATAAAAGTGAAATTATGACGATTAAACCTCAAGACCCAACACACCTGTTAAAATTCCCTTTTAAAATCGCTTCAGAAAAATTTAAATATTTGGGAATTGAAATTACTAGAAAATATAAATCTTTATTTAATGCAAACTATATGCCCTTACTCAATAAATTAAACATATTGATTAAATTCTGGAAAACTCTCCCGATTTCTCTTATAGGCCGAATAAATGCTAAAAAAATGATTTTTTTACCACAAATTTTATATCTATTCCAGTCAATACCGATATATTTACCCAAGTTTTTTTTTTTTAATTGGATGCTGATATTATAAACTTTATATGGGACTATAAATCCCACAGAATCCAAAGAACACATTTGTGTAAACCTAAAGAATCTGGCGGATTATCACTCCCTAATTTTTTATATTATTACTGGGCCACAAATGTCAAAAATATGATTCACCTGTTGGACAATTTGGCCCAGCAGGTGGATTGGATAGTAATGGAGAGAGAGGATTGTTCCCCTTTTAACATAGGAGCGATCCTTCTCTCACCAATAAAAATGAAGAATACAATATACAGTAAAAATCCAATTGTTCATAGTACAATTAGAATTTGGAAACAAATAAAATTAACTTTGAAATTAAGAAATCTATCACTTCTCTCACCTATAATGAATAACCCTTTGTTTAAACCTTCTATGATAGATAAATATTTTAAAAATTGGGATAGAGTAGGAATTAAAACATTTGGAGATATATGATAATGGAAGTTTTTTTTAACATTTCACCAACTACAACTTAAATACAACTTGAGTAGTAATCAATATTTTAAATACTTTCAAATACGTGACTATTTGAAAAAATATACACGAGAATATCAAAATATGTCTCCTGACCTATTAGATGAGATAATGAATATAAAAGCGTAATCAGCTAATTTAATATCATACCTGTATAATTCCATTTTAAACATAGAAATTCCATCATCTGATGGGATTAGAAGAGAATGGGAACAGGAACTAGCTATAAAAATCTCGAAAGAGAGTTGGGATAAATACCTGTTATATGTGCATAAATGCTCGATTAACGTAAGACACACTCTAATTCAATTTAAAATTTTACATAGATTATACTATTCGAAAGTTAAATTAAGTAAATTTTACCCAAATACCTCTTCTATCTGTGATAAATGCCTAACCCAAGAAGCAACTATAGCACATTCTTTTGTTTTTAGTATAAAAATCCAAAAATTTTGGATTTACATTTTTGAAATTTTCACTAAATTATTTAAAATAAAACTGAAACTGAATGCAGAACTGATTATTTTTGGAACAATAGGTTTGGAGCTGACTTCGTTTCAAAGGAGTTTTCTTAATTATGGCTTAATAATGGCAAAAAAACGTATACTGAAATTTTGGAAAAATGCTCCCACGCCAACGACAAAAATGTGGACCTAATATGTCGGAATTGTTACACCTAGAAGATATGAGATTCCTCTTAGCAGGTAAACCAGACCAATTCCAAAAGATTTGGTCTCCATTTATCGACTTATTACAAACCTAGGGTGCAACAAAATGTTGATAATAAATGGTTTCAGGACCTGGCGAGGGGTGAGTAAAGATATGAAGTAGGTACATCCCTTTCACATTGTCCTATCTATCTTATGTTTTCTTTCTTCTTTTACCTCCTTTTGGTTTTTCTCTTTTTCTTTTTCTTTTTTTTTTAAACTATTTCTTGTGGTTTAGGTCCATATGGGTGTTCCTGGACCACTCTTTCAATCACTCACTTACTATCTTTACTAACTCTTTCTATCCTTTTCTCTTATTAAAGTTTAAAATAAGAAGTGGTACAAGAAAAGTATAAACTAACGTTATTGCAGATTACTGTACTTCTAATAAAATAAAAAATAAAAACATTAATATAAAGTTACGATGCTGGTTCGGCCTATTCTGCCTAAAGATATGGCATGAAAAAGCAGAACATCTATTCCAATCTTTATTCCTATTTACAAGATGTATCTTTGGAGTATTGCATGCAGTTCTGGTTGTCCCATTACAGGAAGGTTGTGGAGGCCTAGGAAAGGGTGCAGAGGAGGTTTATCAGAATTGACAGACTTGGATTGTTTTCTCTGGAATGCCAGAAGTTGTCAGGAGTCCTGATAGAAGTACATAAAACTATGAGAGGCATAGCTAAGATAGATGGAACCTTTTGCCACGGAAGGAAAAAAAATACTAGAGGGCATACTGTTGTGAGAGGAACAAAGTTTAAAAGAGATGTGCGGGGTAAGTTTTTTAAACACAGGGTGGTGAGTGCTGGATGACATATTGCTGGGGTTGCTGGTTGAGACAGATACAATAGTGGCATAGAAGAGATTTTTAGGTAGGCATATGTACATGTTGGGAACGGAGGGATATGGATTATGTAGGTAATCCAGCAGATAAGAGTTGGTCTTGGCATAATGGTAGGCACTGACAATGTGGGCCGAAGGGCCTGTTCTTGTGCTGTACTATTCTCTGTTCTATATTCTATGTATTTCACAGTCTACATTCTTGTTTCAAACGTGTGTCATTTCACATTGGGCACAGGGTGTGCAGCTGGTAGAGCTACTGCCTCACAGCACTGTAGACATGTGTTCAATCCTGACTTTCAGTGCTGTCTGCGTGTTGTTTACACATTCTCCCTGTGGCCGTGTGAGTTTCCTCTGGGTGCTCCGATTTCATCCCACATCCCAAAGATGTGTGGGACTATAGGTTAATTGGCCTTTATAAAAATTGTCCCTCATATGTAGGAGTAGTAGTGAAAGTGGGATAACATGGACCTAGTGTGAACTGGCGATCGATGGTCAGTGTTGACTGGGTGAGCCAAAGGGCCTGCTTCCATCCTATTTTTCAATTAATTCATTTCTCCTCATCTATTAATTCCTTGTCTATTTACTTCCTTGAAATCACTTATGTTTGTATAATTATTAACTTTTGCTATTCTGTCATATCTAAATCCTAGTAATATACTTTTGTTGATAAAAGTACAGGTTCATTACTTATGCCTGTAATGATAATGCTATCTCCCTAACTCATAATTTCTTGATTAACTTATTATTATTCTTTCCATTAATCAATTGTCTACTGATGCTGCCATGCCTATTTAAAAACGTTTTTGTTCTGTTGTGTATCCAGTGAGCTAGTTTATTCGATGCCTCTTGAAAATTCCTTTACACAATATTCACCCAGTGTCTTTTATAGATAGTAGACAATAGACAATAGGCAATAGACTATAGGTGTAGGAGTAGGCCATTCGGCCCTTCGAGCCAGCACTGCCATTCAATATGATCATGGCTGATCATCCACAATCAGTACCCCGTTCCTGCCTTCTCACCATATCCGTTGACACCGCTATCTTTAAGAGATCTATCTAACTCTCTCTTGAACACATTCAGAGAATTGACCTCCACTGCCTTCTGAGGCAGAGAATTCCATAGATTCACAACACTCTGGGTGAAAACGTTTTTCCTCATAACATTCTAAATGGCCTACACCTAATTCTTAAACTGTGGCCCCTGGTCTGGATTCCCCCAACATCGGGAACATGTTTCCTGCCTCTAGTGTGTCCAATCCCTTAATAATATTCTATGTTTCAATAAGATCCCCTCTCATTCTTCTAAATTCCAGAGTATACAAGCCTAGCCGCTCCATTCTATCAACATATGACAGTCCCGCCATCCCGGGAATTAATGTTGTGAACCTACGCTGCACTCACTCAATAGCAAGGATGTCCTTCCTCAAATTTGGAGACCAAAACTGCACACAATACACCAGATGTGGTCTCACTAGGGCCCTGTACAACTGCAGAAGGACCTCTTTGCTCCTGTACTCAACTTCTCTTGTTATGAAGGCCAACATGGCATTAGCCATTAAAGGTCCATCAGATTAATAGTCCATCAGATTGCAGTATATTTTCCAGCACAATTGGTGTCAAAGTTAAGAGCTTGCTAAATTTTAAGTACAAATTGCATCCAACGCAGATTGAGTTTGCATAATCTTTAGTACCAGTTTTAAAACACCATTTTGAAATCTGATGCCCTGCACAAAACTTCTCACACCCTCTATTCAGATCTATCACTATTATGTTTCCATTATGTGCTCCAGATTGTGGACCTTTATTCAGAGTCAGAGAGTAATACAGTGCAGAAACAAGCCCTTCAGCCCAGCTTGTCCAAGTTCCATCCAAGTTAGTCATTTGATTGCAGTTGCCTCATGTCTATTTAAACCTTTCCTACCTATATACTGTATCTGTCTAAATGTATCTTATATGTTGATATATTACCTGCTTCAACTACTTCCTCTGGCAGTTCATTCCAAATACCCACCAACGTTTGTGTGAAAAATTGCCCCCTCGTGTTCCTATTAAATCTTTCTCCTCTCACCTTAAATTTTTTGATTCCCTTACCTTGGGAATATGACTGTTCATTCACCCTAACTATTACTCTCATGATCTTATCCAACTCCATAAGACCTTTCCTCAGCCTCCTACGCACCAATGAATAGTCTTACCCTTCCCAACCTCTCCATATAGCTCAGGCCTCGAGTCATGACTACATCCTCGTAAATCTTTGTTGCACACTTTCCAACGTAATGTTTTTTTTTCCTGTTTTCCTGTGTTCCCTTACCAATGTCTATTACAATAATACATAAATTAATAAGTTTATTGTCAATTCAGCTTTTCAATGTTGAATTACCCAGTGCTGGTGGACACTATGATTAACAGTCCATTATTTGTCTAAATCTCTGTTTAAATCTACTGCAGAAATCTGGTCTATTACCTTTCTTAAATATGTTAGTAAATAATTACATGATTAGCATGTTTGCAGATACACTAACATGGGTGGTATTGTAGAAAATGAAGATGGTTGTCAAAAATTGTAGCTGGGTCTTCATCAGTTGGTCAGGATGATGAATGGTTGATGAAATTTAATAGAGTTAAAAAGGAGATGTTGCATTTTGCAAAGTCTAACAAGGGAAGGACCTACGCAGTCAGTAGTACGGGTCTGGGGAATGTTGTAGAGCAGAGGGATCTAGGAGTGCAGGTATATAGTTCCTTGAAAGTGGCATCATAGGTAGTTAGGGTGGTTAAAACAGCTTTTGGCACATTGGCCTTCAGTCCAGGTATTGAGTAGAGAAGTTAGGAGGTCATGTTGAGGCCACATTTCGAGTATTGTGTTCTGCTTTGGTCCCCATAGTATAGAAAATATGTTGTCAAGCTGGAAAGGGTGCAGAGAAGATTTACGAGCATGTTGCCAGGACTCCAAGGCCAGAGCTATAGTTTGGCTGACAAAATCACCAACAAAAGAAGGCAAGCATGTCACATGTCTTCTTTGCCACTCTATTTATTTATGTTGCTACTTTCAGGGAGCGATGGACTTGAACCCCAAGTTCCCTGTGTATGTGACTGCTCTTGACAGTCCTAACATTAACTATATATTTTACATTTGACCTATCAAGGCACAACATCTAATACTTGCCCAGACTAAACTCCAAATTTGAAACTGTTCAATAAACTGCTATGGTCTTTGACAGTCATCTTCACTGTCTGTAACTCCACCAATTTTGTGTCAACTGCAAACTTATGGGCTTGTCCCACTTAGGCGATTTTTCAGCGGACTACCGGGGACTGTCAAGTTGCCAGCAGTCGCCTGAAAAAACGGCAACTGGAACGGCGACTGTCAGAGTGGAACACACACACAAACACATCGATTCCTTCACCAGCCCATTATACAGGTGGGGGACAGGGCAAGCGGCTGGAGCGCTGTCTAAAAAATTCACACGGTGTAAAGCCAAGGTGAAACATACACACACCGTGATGAACAGGAAGGTAGGCGCAGTAAAAAGACGTTTAAAGCACAGTGTCAGTAAGTCCTTTACAAGAGGAGGGGAGAGGGGGCAGAAGGAGTGGAGACAATGCTTAAGAAGCCAGAGATACACGGCTGTAAAGCTCGGCGGACATTTAACATTACCAGTCGGTTATCCTTGGTTCTGAAAACTATTGTTCAATGTTTTTTTCCAATGAGCCAATGAAATTCACCGGTCAGCACCGGCTAAAACTTATAAGAACCTCCGAGAACCTTTGACCTCCTGGCAACCCATTAGGACCTCCTGGCGACCTACCTACGGCTCGAGAATTCTCGCTACTCTCCATGGCGGCTTCATTCTAGTCACCGCTAATTTTTCAACATGTTGAAAAATTCACGGTGACCATAATGAGGCCGCGACCAGTTCCCAGAATGCGGGAACTCATCACGACCATGAAGGTGACTCCCCGGCAACCACCCGCGAGCATGTGGCGACTGCATTGTCTCTTGCCGTAGCCTAAAAAGTCGCCTAAGTGGGACAGGCCCATTACTAAACAACCCATCCACATTCATGTCCAAGTCATATACATACAGTATATAACTCTTAGACAACAAAGGTCCCAATACAGGTGCCAATACTGGTCACAGACCTCCAGCCAGAATAAATCCCTTCCACCACTACCCTCTGCCTTTTATGAGTAAGCCAGTTCTGAATTCAAACAACCAAATCATCTCGGATTCCACGCCCTTTAATCTTCTGAATCAGCCTACTATGGGGGATTTTAGAAACATAGAACATAGAAATATAGAAAAATAGGTGCAGGAGTAGGCCATTCGGCCCTTCGAGCCAGCACCGCCATTCAATATGATCATGGAAGATCATCTAAAATCAGTACCCCGTTCCTACTTTTTCCCCATATCCCTTCATTCCTTTAGCCCTAAGAGCTAAATCTTACTCTCTCTTGAAAACATCTAGTGAATTGGCTTTCTCTGCCTTCTGTGGCAGGTTCACAACTGTCTAGGTGAAAAAGTGTTTCCTCATCTCAGTCCTAAATGGCCTATCATAGAAACATAGAAACATAGAAAATAGGTGCAGGAGTAGGCCATTCGGCCCTTCGAGCCTGCACCGCCATTCAATATGATCATGGCTGATCATCCAACTCAGTATCCCGTACCTGCCTTCTCTCCATATCCCCTGATCCCCTTAGCCACAAGGGCCACATCTAACTCCCTCTTAAATATAGCCAATGAACTGGCCTCAACTACCCTCTGTGGCAGAGAGTTCCAGAGATTCACCACTCTCTGTGTGAAAAAGTTTTTCCTCATCTCGGTCTTAAAGGATTTCCCCCTTATCCTTAAGCTGTGACCCCTTGTCCTGGACTTCCCCAACATCGGGAACAATCTTCCTGCATCTAGCCTGTCCAACCCCATAAGAATTGTGTACGTTTCTATAAGATCTCCTCTCAATCTCCTAAATTCTAGCGAGTATAAGCCAAGTCTATCCAGTCTTTCTTCATATGAAAGTCCTGACATCCCAGGAATCAGTCTGGTGAACCTTCTCTGCACTCCCTCTATGGCTATAATGTCCTTCCTCAGATTTGGAGACCAAAACTGTACGCAATACTCCAGGTGTGGTCTCACCAAGACCCTGTACAACTGCAGTAGAACCTCCCTGCTCCTATACTCAAATCCTCTTGCTATGAAGGCCAACATACCATTCGCTTTCTTCACTGCCTGCTGCACCTGCATGCCTACTTTCAATGACTGGTGTACCATGACACCCAGGTCTCGCTGCATCTCCCCATTTCCTAATCGGCCACCATTTAGATAATAGTCTGCCTTCCCGTTTTTGCCACCAAAGTGGATAACCTCACATTTATCCACATTATACTGCATCTGCCAAACATTTGCCCACTCACCCAGCCTATCCAAGTCACCTTGCAGTCTCCTAGCATCCTCCTCACAGCTAACACTGCCCCCCAGCTTAGTGTCATCCGCAAACTTGGAGATGTTGTTTTCAATTCCCTCATCCAGGTCATTAATATAAATTGTAAATAGCTGGGGTCCCAGCACTGAGCCTTGCGGTACCCCACTAGTCACTGCCTGCCATTGTGAAAAGGACCCGTTTACTCCTACTCTTTGCTTCCTGTTTGCCAGCCAGTTTTCTATCCACATCAATACTGAACCCCCAATACCGTGTGATTTAGGTTTGTATCCTAATCTCTTATGTGGTACCTATGTGGTATCCCTTACTTTTAAACTGTGACCCCTGGTTCTGGACTCCCCCAACATCGGGAACATTTTTTCTGCATCCATTAAGATTTTATCATATGCTTTACTAGAACCCATGTAAACAACATCCACTGCTATATACCCTCATTGATCACCTTCATCAGCTCCTGTACTTTTTTTTTGCACTACTTCGGATTGCACTACAATCTTTTCCCGTACTGCTGTTTTGCACTTCTTGATCGTATTTATTATTGCATTTATCGTAGCTATATGCATACTGTTTACTCATAGAAACAAGGAATTTCATTATACCCTGGAGTATATGACAATAAACAAACCTGAAATAGTTAGAGTGAGAAGTGAGAGCATTATAGTTCCAAGTGGAGGGAATTAAAACTCACAGTAATGTTTTTCCTCATTTATATTCAATTAGGATTTTTCAGTACCCGGAACACTCTTCCATTCTATTATCATTTGAAGATACTATTTAATACCCCAAGTCATTGTTAATGTTTCAAATTCTCTAATTATGTTTTAAGTACATTATGCATTCAATGTTTTATTGTCCAATCATGACAATATTTTTTTTACCAACTTGTTTTTTTTCATTACCTCTTCTATTTATTTTAATTACTTTCCCGATTACTCTTTGTTTCCTACCAACATTTGCTTTGTTTGCTTCTTCTCTCTGGTTTCTTGTTTGTTTTTGGCTTCTACTTTGGTTTAAATTCTCCCCTTTCCCAACAATGGCAGTTTCTGTAACCCACAATAGATTTTTGAACTTAATTGTAGATTTCTTATCTAAACCGTTTCCGACCATCCATTAACCGCTCCACGCCAGATCCCCACTCACCTTACCATTTTAACAGCAGTAGCATCTGCTCTCCCTGATCTGATCACGTGAGGTAGATTACTGATTTATTTTACTTGGACCAACATACTGTAACATGACCTTAAAATGAGCTCTTGTTTTTATAAATGTGTCAAACTGTCTTGAACATGAAAGTAAACAGTGTTGTCTATTTTGTTGGCTTGCCACCCATATTATGGTTGTTTCACTGTTTGGTGTGATAGCTCACAGCTTACCTTCTTTAACATCTGGTAGATGGATAGGAACAGGTTTAGAGGGATATGGGTGAAATGCAGGCTTGTGGAACTAGTGTAGATGGGACATGTTGGACGGTGTGGTAAGTTGGGCCGAAGGGCCTGTTTCTGCACTGTATGACTCTAGACTCTATCTCTTCAGCCAAACATTTACCTTCCTTGTTTGACTTTTCTAGTAATGACTAGCAGAGATAATGAGAGAAATTCATGTAAGGGTACAACTACTTCCAAAATAGCAGATTTCTCTAATTACTTAAAATTACTTCTACATGCAAAATATTGCAGACACTGAAAATTTGAAACATAAAAAGAAAATGCTGAATATACTTGCCAAGCCAGTGGAGTCTGTGGAGTGTGAAACAGAGTTAATGTTGCAAGTTGATGACCTATTATCAGAACTAGAACTATGGTTGTAAGGTGGAAATGGTTTCTGCACTCCTTTCCTCACAATGCTATTGTTCTATTGAAATTGCCATAGAAACAGTAAGAAAATTCAACCCACCCCACGCCCCAAAATGTCCACATTCTAACCATCTTGTTATCTTTGCATAACCGAGACAATTAGTTACATTTAGGATGAGTTTCTTCTTCATTGAACAGATATCCCTTTGCATTAGAACAAAACACAGTTACTCAATCAATAAGCTATAGTTGGGAAAACAGCATAGTCTTTTTGAATTGAAGTCTGTACATTCAGTCAGACCAAAACATCATCTAAACCTTTTCTCCAGATATGCTGCCTGACCCGCTGAGTTACTCCAGTATTTTGTAGGGTGCGTCTTAGATACATTTGAAGCAAGGTTGATTGAGTAAATGAAAAAAAGATAATGATTATGCTGCTATCTTTAGATGAAGAGAGGTGCAAGAAGGCTCAATTGAAGCACTAAAGTCAATAGACAATAGACAATAGACAATAGACAATAGGTGCAGGAGTAGGCCATTTGGTCCCACGACCAGCACCATTTACTGTAATCATGGCTGATCATCCACATTCAGTGCCCCATACCTGCCTTTTCCCCATTGAATTTAATAGCCTTTACATTTTTAATTACACTTTTTTTCTAATCAGTCTTTATATATAATTAATATACTTTGTCTATTTACCCCAATATATCACCCAAGTCGTTGAACGCATTTGTTGTAGCATATGCTTCAAGTGCTCAAACTCTACATGTTTTTAAGTGTCTCGGGGGTTTATGCTTTTTATCCATGGATCACTTCAGAAATCACAATTATAATGGGGCAAGTGGTGCTCAATCTGGACAATCACCTGCACTCACCCTGTATGCTTTCCCTACATCTTTCCTTTACATCTGTGCCTCTGTGGGATCAATCAGCCTCCAGCCCTGGTCATCACGGGTTGTCCCACGAGTGGCAGTGGGCTGCGATTATTCCTCAGATGACAGATCTGGAAGCCTTCTGATGGCTTTTGAATGCATGCCGCTGGCAAGGTCCTTCCGAGCTGCTTTTAAATGCCTAATAGCTGGAGACACTTGAAATTTGTACAAAATGTCTTAAATAATTATTAACAAAAAATAATTTACATAAAATACCTTAACTTACCATTAAATCCTTTAGCAACAAAAATAAATACTAAAATAAAGAAAAGCCAACCTGTGCTTATTTTTAAAAATCATTTTGCTGTTTCTTTTAAATTGGTGGGACTGCCATTATTGATATAAAATGCTGGTGATTGGGTGTTAGTCGCATTCAGCCCCTCAGCTCAATAGACAAGAATCAAGCGTGTTTAATTGTCATGTATACTGATAATGAGACATTGGAATTCCTACTTGCAGCAGCAGAACAGATCTGTAAACACAATACACAGATAATATATAATGAAGAACATTTCAATACATAAATAACCACAATACTGGAGCTCTACTTGTGGACTTGACCTCCGAAACATTGCTGGCATTTCACTACAGGGATAACAATACTATACGATAGAATTGTATTTATCCCAGGAGGGAAATTGATCCAGTATGTTGTTTAAAAGGATTGTCATCAAAAAAAGTAAATCATAATAATCATAATTATAATAGTATTTTATTAGCCAAGTATGTTTTGCAACATACGAGGAATTTCATTTGCCATACAGTAATACCAATAAAAAGCAACAGAACACACAAAATACATTTTAACATAAACATCCACCACAGTGACTCCTCCACATTCCTCACTGTGATGGAAGGCGAAAAAAAGTTCAATCTCTTCCCTTCTTTGGGAGCCTCGAGCCTTCCGTTGACGGGGCGATCTTTGCTCTCGTAGCTGGCAGCGTTTGCACCCTCGTGTCAGGGCGATCAAACTCCTGCATTTGGGGGGAATCTCAGCTCCCACGTGGCTTTTTACAAGATTCTTACCATCTCCATTTGCACAAAAAGTAAAGTCCTATGATTCATGGCATAACAAACGTTAACTTTTAACACGATGCCACCTGTAAAGAAAAGTATAGTACCAGTAGTCATAAGCACTGGCAGGAAATGTGCATGCCTTAAGGATACTTTTCCCAGAACTCATAGACATGAGTAGACTGTGAAATCCATCCAGCTGATGAAAGACCAGTTTACCTGTCTGATTCAACCAAATCAATGGTAAGTGGTTAATATACGTGCTTAATAAAGATCAAATATAAAAGGAGTTCCCTTCCTCATAAACATTAATACATCAAAATAAGAGGGGCTGAATGTTGAGGAAAAGAATAATGCACCACATTAGTATGCAGACAAATACATTTATCCTGAAGTGATTTGTGGCCTCATGTTCATATTTTGCAATAAGCAATTTGAAGTTTAAAGTTGCGATTAGACAAATGATAAACTGTTTTGTCTAAAGGGTCTTAGCTATCAAGCTCTGTTTATAAGAATGATAGCACAATTTCTTTGAGAAACAAGTATTTCACTTTTCTCTTTCAGAAATGTAATTACATGTTGATCGAGGAAAGCTGGTGACAAATGGATTTTTTCATTTTTTAAATAGAAAACTATTTGCAGAAAGTGTATTATGCTCAAATAAGAGGCTTTTTGAGCAAGATCATGAGTTTAATTGGTTTTAAAATATGTGAGCATATGGAATCAAGAAAATTATATGAGCTAGATTAAAAACTATTTGAACCTAGCAAAACTGCATAGTGAAAGTTATTTCATTAATGTTTACATTAATCTTTTCATTTTTTCACTAGTAAAAAGGAAATATCTTTAAGATTGAGAATAACGAAAAAGCTAATAAATAAAACTGCACAGTAAAAAATTTGGAATTTTTCCTGTAAAAATATTACTCATTTTACTCATTGGAGCATATTTTTTTCTGCAGAATATTAGTATGAACACCTTCAGTTCCAATTTTACGTAATTTCAGGGTGCAATGTATGCTAAAACTCTGCTTTCCTAATATACTTCAGTGGAAAGGACTTCCTTTAAAATGTAAAGTTATATAGAGTTATACAGAAACAAAACTGGACCTGCGCCACATCTCATTAATATTCACTAAGACATCCATCTGAGCTTATCCCATTTGCCAGCATTTGGGTACTATCCCTCTAAACCTTTTTTTATCTAAGTATCTGTCCAAATGTCTCATGAGCATTATAATCATACCCACCTCTACAGCTTCCTCTAGCAGCTCATTCCATCACCCGCCACCATCTCTGAGGAAACTTTGACCCTCTTGTCCCTTGTAAGTCTTATCCCACTCACATTATGCTTTATGTCCTCTAATTTTAGCCTCACCTACTCTTGGAGAAAGATTGTGACCATTCACCTTTCCTTGTCCTGTCTTGATTTTTCCACCTCAATAAATTGACTCCATAACTTCCTTTGCTCCAAGGAAAAATCCCCCAGCCTATCTAACTTCTCTCTACTACTCAAACCTTTAAGAAGAAGTGGAAAATTGATAAATATGTGGCTTCAAGATCTTTATTGCTCCTCACTGTATCCATCCCTATAGATTAAAACACTGATTATATTTTGTTTAATGAATATGAGAGATAATATGTCAAGGGAGAGAGAAAATCCATAATATTGCAGTTGATTCGGAGATCAAGGGATGTTTTGGATTAGCTGGGGCATTTGAGTTTGAACTGCTGGTTAGGTTCCATCCTGAGAAATGTCAAATTGGATCTATATCTGATCTCTGGGCGGCCACGGTGGTGCAGCGGAAGAGTTGCTGTCTTACAGCGCTTACAGCGCCGGAGACACGGGTTTGATCCCAACTATGGGTGTAGTCTGTATGGAGTTTGTTCGTTCTCCCCATGACCGATTGGGTTTTCTCTGAGATCTTCGGTTTCCTCCCACACTTCAAAGAGGTACAGGTTTGTAGGTTAATTGGCTTGGTGTATGTGTAAATTATCCCTAGTGTGTGTAGGATAGTGTTCATTTGCGGGAATCACTGGTCGGTGCGAACTCGGTGGGCCGCAGGGCCTTTTTCCGCGCTGTATCTCTAAACTAAACTGAACTAAATATCATTGGTGCAGATTTTTCGACATCAATGGACACAGGATTTTAAAGTATGGAGAATAAAACTACTGAAATAAAATTGGAAGGTTCCCATTTACTCTACCGGGCTCAATTCCACAACTTATGCTCTGTCATGATAAATGCTTTGCATTTGGCTGTCTTTTTCCTTATTTTTGTCATCAGCAATGCTTTATGGGCCTATACATGTGATCTATGGAGGCCATATAATTTATCTTTTAAATCATTTCAAGGTTGGTGTTTTAACTCAATGTTGAAACCCTTCAGGAGATGCTAATATTGATCTAGAATTTCATCTCTTTGAAAAAGGTAAAAGATTTTGTTTAAACATGCTTAACATTCCTGCCCAATGAAATAACACTAATATCTCGTTTTTAGTTCTAAAATGCACCAATTATTGAAGTCTAAATGCTATTTTTAATGTAATAATTGACAATAACTGGACAAGGAAAAAAAGAATATCTCTTTATTAATTAGTTTAATATTGTAGAAAACTAAAATGTTATTTTGATCTCGAAGAACCATTTCACAAATGCCAAAGGGATTTTATGAAGTTCTCCAATGTCTATTAAACTGCAATGTTTAGTTTAGAGACATAGCATGAAAATAGTCCCTTCGGCCTACCAAGTTCACACCAACCAACAATCATCCATACACTAGCTATCCTACACACTACGGCCAATTTACAGAAGCCAATTAACCTACTAACCTGTAGGTCTTTGGAGTGTGGTAAGAAGCCGGAGCACCTGAAAAAAACCTATGCAGTCACAGGGAGAACATACAAACTCCATATAGACACCATCCATAGTCAGGATTGAACCTGGGTCTCTGGTGATGTAAGGCAGCAACTCTACCGCTGCACCACCATGCCACCCCTAATGGATAGGGCAATTGTTCACACCACCATGGTGCATCAGAATTTCTACTCTTCATTCACATTTAGTATTGTCTACCATTATTGATTTGTGCAAAAGGTGTTCAGGTCTACTATTGGTTGGCTTAATGGAGTTTATAGGAACCTATTACTGCGATTGAAGAAAAAGGCCTGGGAAATTGGTTACTAGGACTCTAAACATACCATTGTTTGAGAAGTGGTCCATAATTATTGCCTCCTCCAATTCTCTCAACCAACATGTTTTATATTCTTTCCACTTCATATGACAGCATTTCAAAGACAATTGGACAGGTTGATGGATAGGAAAGGTTTTAAGGGATATGCTAGCTCAGACGAGGCATCATGCTTGGTATAGATGAGTTAGGCTGAAGGATAATTTCCCATTTTGCATGACTCCATGACACTCAACTGAACATAAAATCCCATCTACAAAATGACTCGTTTTTGAAAATTTGCAGTGGAAATTAACATTTATTTTCTTTTAGTTCATATTTTGCAGACGAAAAGGTAATAAATTTAATTTTTAAATATGAATTTATAATTGGACACATTACCACAACACGAGTGAACCACAGCAGTGCATGGGACAATATTCATGTATTAACGGCACCTCAGCCTCATATTTGTTCTTGTTAGAGCACTGTTACGTTTTGTGATGATCAAATATTAAATTTTATGTTAAATCGTAAATGTAAATTTATTCCTGATGATGAACTAGGTAACCTTGCAAAACTTCAGAAAGCATGCAGCCCCTAATCATCAACCATTAAATGCACTAAACTCAATCCTTGAATGGTGAAATGTGTGATAAGTGCATAACTTCGTCTTCATTATTGCCATAATATTGCTGTAGTATTTCTTCTGGTGTGACATAATTGCAAGGTAATGGATTCATTACACCCTAAAATAAGTGAGAATTAGCTGTGCATAAAGAGTAAAGGTAATGCAAGCTGTTTTAAGTTTAAAAACTGTCAAACATTATTAAACAATCAGCTTCATCATATTCTCCAGTTGAATAATAATATTTTCTTCACAATAAACTTGAGCAATTTTATGAACTTATTTTACACAGCAAATGACTGCACCTGAATATTTCCCAAGTGCCTTGCTGCAGAAAAGCTTAGCATTTCAAATGAATGATTTTAGACTATTTATATTTGACATTTAAAGCTGTGATTTTTATGTGCAACTTTAATTTTTATTGAGAATGGATGCAGAAATACATGATTTTAATTAAAAATCTACATTAATTTGTTCCTTCCAGTCCAGGCATTTTATCAGTGAAAATTATGTGCTGACAAGGTCATCATTTATTGTGGATAGTTACCCAGCCTTGAGCTGCTTCCTTGGAATTCAGTAGTTCAGATGGTAGGGTCCGCCCACAGTGCTATAATGTAGGTAGGTCAAGGATTTTGGTCCAGTAACAAGAAAGAGCAATGATGTGTTTCCATAGGCTGTGTAAATAACTTGGGGGAGAATCAGAGAAGGTCTTCTATCTCAGAAGTTTCTAGTAGGCTTGGAACTTGTGTTGAAAAAGCATGGCAAGTTCTTGCAATACATCTTGTTTTTGGTTTATCATACAGTCTACCCTACAGCACAATGGGGTGCTAAATAAACAGGATGCTTTAATTCTGAGGATATCAAACTTCTTAAGTGTTGAACAAAATGCCCAGGGGACAATTCTCAAACTGTTGGCTGAGGCCTTGTAGATGGTGGGAAGACATTGCAAAGCCAACAGCTGAGTTCCTCAACACAAAACACACAGTCCCTGGTATTGACATCACCGGGTCTCGGGTTTGATCCTGACTACGGGTGCTGTCTGTACGGACTTTGCACATTTTCCCTGTGACTGTGTGGGTTTTCCTTCCAGTGGGTGGTCAGGTTTCCTGTCACATTCCAGAGACAGCAGGTTTGTAGGTTAATTGCCTGCAAATTGCCCTGAATGTGTAGGGTGGGTCTAGTGTGAACGTGTGATCATAGTCGGCATGGACTCTTTTTCCACACTGTATCTCTAAATCTCCACTATAATCATTTAGCTGGTCAAAATATGTTTCTGGTCAATGTTAACTCCCAGGATGTTGTGAGTGGGAGGATGAAGAGTGATCTTATAGAGCTGTATAAAATCATGAAAGGAATAGATAAGGAAAATGCAGTCTTTTACCAAGAGTGGGGGATTCAAGAACCAGAGGCCTTCGATTTAAGATGAGTGGGAAAAGATTTAATAGAAACCAAAGGGGCAACTGTTTTTGCACAAAGGGTGGTGAGTGTATGGAATAGGCTGCCAGAGGAAGTAGTTGAGGCATGCACTATCGCAAGGTTTAAATCCAATTGGACGGGTACATGGATAGGAGAGGTTTAAAGGCATATGGGCCAAACGCAGACAGGTAGGACTCATGTAGATGTGGTATCGTGGTCAGTTTGGGTAGGTTGGGCTGCAAGGCCTATTTCTATGCTGTACGACCTCCACCCAGCCAGCCGTCTACCTGTAAAGGTGGACGACGCCACTCTTGAAAACGTTGACCATTTCCCCTACCTTGGCAGCATTCTTTCCTCAACAACTGGCATCAACTCTGGGGTCAACCATCGCCTGAGTTGTGCCGGCGGAGCCTACACCAGACTCAGGAGAGGAGTCTTTTGGGACCGAGACCTAAAGGCTCAAACAGAGCTGCTGGTCTACCGAGCCGTTGTCCTCTCCACCCTGTTGTATGGAGCCGAGTCATGGACCACCTACAGCTGGCAGCTGAGAGCCCTGGAACAATACCATCAAAGATCCTTACGAAAGATTCTGAGGATCAGCTGGGAGGACAAACACACCAGCATCAGCATTTTGGAGGAAGCCAACATGACCAGCATCATCACCACAATAATGCAGCACCAACTTCGATGGACTGGCCATGTCATCCACATGTCCAACACACGCCTCCCTAAACAAATCCTGTACTCTCAATTGAAGGAAGGTCGGCGAGCCCCCGGTGGGCCAAAGAAACGCTTCAAGGACAACATCAAGGACAGTCTGAAGAAATTCCACATCACATCGAGCAACTGGGAGCACATTGCACTGGACAGGCACTCCTGGAGGAAATCCGTGCAGGAAGGAGCTGCACGTCACAAAATGGAACTACACCGTGTCGCAGGGACAAAGCGACAGCACCATAAGGAGAGAGAGAAGGGGGCTCGATTACTGCCAATCACTGGCAGTCTCCACTGCCCACATTGCACCAAGGTGTGTGGATCGTGGATCAGCCTCTACAGACATCTGCAGACCCACACGTAGATGACCCTATGGAGAGGAGAGGACAGTCACACTTGTTTTGAGTGACTGCCGATGATGATGATGATGATGATGACACCTGGACTATATTTGATGTTGGCCATGTCAAAGATTTTGGGAAGGGAGGGTATGGGCAAGTAAACTTTCTATTATTGGAGATGGTCATTTGTCTGGTGTCGGAGGCTAAAATATTTCTTACCACTAATCAATCCATTGGTGTTTGATATAGTTACACCTACAAAATAAGGCTTGTCAACACTGGGGAAACAGAGGCACTGTGTTAATGACACTTGTTTACAATATTGTTGATTTACAAAAGTACCAATGTTATAAACTTGAATCATATGCCCTACACTATTATGTAGTTATGGAAAGTAACCTAACCATAAGGCATACTTCATATACATGTTTTGAGAGACTGGCAGGATGGATGGAGATGGATTTGCTGGCAGCTGTTTTTGGATGGAAACAGGGTAATTCCACCTGCCTTCTCTCCCCACTGTCTGCCCCCTCCACCCACAGAACTCCCACCACCCCGGCTGCTCTTCCCATGCCTGCTCATTCTCCCATCACAGATGTTTCTGTAAATCTTGGCCCATCGTGTTTTTGTTAATGCCGACTTTCAAGCAATTTGGTTACGAGAATGGAATGGAACCCTGTCAAGGTAAAGCCAGTAAAGTCCGATCAAGGATAGTTCTCGATGAGGTATATAGTAGTTCAGGGCTGCTCTGTCGTTGCGGTGGGATGTTTCAGTTGCCTGATAACAGCTGGGAAGAAACGGTTCCTGAATCTGGAGGTGTGCGTTTTCACACTTCTATACATTTTGCCCAATGGGAGAGGGGGAGAAGACGGAGTGGCCAGGGTCCAACATCCTTGATTATGCTGCTGGCCTTGCCGAGGCAGCATGAGGTATAAATTGAGTCAATGGGTGGAAGGCTAGTTTGTGCGATGGTCCGGGCTGCGTCCACAATTCGCTGCAATTTCTCGCGGTAAAATGCTTTCTACGGTGCATCTACATTTCACGCTGCCGAAACATAATCACCAAGCAGTCTTATCCCGGTTACTTCCTCTTCTCCCCTCTCCCATCAAGCAACAGGTACAGATGTTTGAAAATGCATACTTCCAGATTCAGGGAGAGTTTCTTCCCAGCTATTATCAGGCAACTGAATTGTCTTCTGACCAGCTAAAGAGCAGTCCTGACCTCCTGTCTACCTCATTGGAGACTTTTGATCTATTTTTTATTGGACCTTATTTTGCACTAAACGTTATACCCTCTATTCTGTATCTGTACACTATGAACGGCTTGATTGCAATCATGTAGAGTCTTTTCACTGATTACACAGCACACAAAAAAAAGCTTTACATTGTGTCTTGTTACATGTGACAATAATAAACTAAACTAAACTAAGGTCATATATCATTTTCCTGCTGAAAATGTCATTATGAATGAAAGAAATAAAAGCATACTCTCATGTGAAAGACAAAGCTTATATG
Source organism: Malacoraja senta (assembly GCA_038087875.1). Classification (NCBI taxonomy): domain Eukaryota; kingdom Metazoa; phylum Chordata; class Chondrichthyes; order Rajiformes; family Rajidae; genus Malacoraja; species Malacoraja senta. Next base: position 243,165,836 of record CM075977.1, on the reverse strand, counting down.
ACTTTGACATGTTGCTGAGAAAGTTTTGGAAGAAAGATAGGCAGTAAAGGGTATTTATATTTGCCTAGTTTAGAATCATTAAATATTAATAGCATGGAAAATACTGAACATTCCCAAGGAGTCAACTTAAAGTAATTTACAGCTGACATTTTAACAAGGCATTGAAACATTGTCAGGTATGGAAGGAAAGTACTGTAGATGATGGCAATCTGATATAAAAATAAGACAGAAGATGGTGGAGATGGTCAAAGGGTCAGGCAGCCACTGTGGAGGGAGAACTGGAGTTAATGTTTCAGATCATCGGCCATGCATCAGATCTGATGAAAGATCTTCAAGCTGAAATAATAATTGTCTTTCTACAGATGTTCTGTTAGGGTCTCATTTGACATCTCTACAGCAGATAAAAGTCTGTTTTTAAAACATGATTAAGATTTCCAGTCAAATAAGATGAAAAATTCACCATGGCGCATTATCCAGGTGGTGGGTTTCAACATAGGCATCAAACTCGTCTGTAAGCAACTAATTTAACTGGTGTACTGGGATCAATAGTTGTTTATGGATGATTTGCCAAATCAACATCACAGCTTTTAAAATACCAGGAACTCATCTGATTGTTATGCAAGACACACAGTTATATAGATTCACAGATATCAGCAGAGGTTAATAGCATTATTGTGGGCTGAGGGCAATAGGTACTAGAAAGTGTAACTGAGATTTCAACATCCACATAACGGAAATGTTGAATACAAGAAGGTCTTGCTTGAATCTTTGCCAATGTTTAGTTATTTTCAAACTGACTTCAAATAGGCACATGATAATGCAGGGAATGGAGAGTTATGGATCATGTGCAGGCAGATGAGATTAGTTTAGTTTGGCATCATGTTTGGCACAATCATTGTATTCCAAAGGGCCCTTTCCTGTGCTGTAATCTTCTATAGATTGACATAAAGTGCCGGCAGTTACTCAACGAATCAGGCAGCATCTCTGGAGAAAAAGGATGGGTAACGTTTCAGGATGGGACCCTTCTTCAGACTCTGAAGAACTTTTCAGACTCCTCAGACTTGAGTCTGAAGAAGGGTCCCAACCCGAATCGTCACCCATCCTTTTTCTCCAGAGATGCTGCTTGACCCGCTGAGTTGCTCCAGCACTTTGTGTCTATGTTTGATATAAACCAGCATCTGCAGTTCCATGTTTCTCTACTTCTCTGTTCTATGTTCTATGGCCCCATTTGTTGAGCTATATCCAACATATATACTTATAGCCTTCTATCATGAGAATATTATTTGTCTCTTAATGAATGTGTTCTTCAAAGATAAATTCTATCCAATTTATATTATGTAAAAAAAATGGATTGTCCTTCCTTTAAGGCAAGTTTCCTTGCATAAGTTCATTTTTTAATTACTCATTACAGTACTTGGTTCTTACAGTATTTTACAACCTCTGGCATTGCAGAGATTTGTAGTTTTCCATTGCAACCAGACAATAGCTGGTTACCTGGGTGTTACCATTTCTGAGCTAGTGGCTGTGAAGCCAATGTTTGCCGCAATGCTTGCCACCTTACTTAAAATGATCGCACAAACAATATACTTGATGGATTAAAAGAGTTCTTCTTAAATCTAATTCAGAAAAGTGTGCTTACCTCAGACAAACTACATTAGAAACGACAGATTGTTTTGATAATGAATCATTACTTTAAAGGTAATTTATACCTGCAAAAACTGATGTGGGGTATTATCAGTGTTCTAATAGATAAACCTCTCATCATCCATCACCTTTCAGAATCAAAGTGAAAAGCTAAACAGGCTATTTTTAAAAAAAAATTAAAATGTTTATTACTCTATTTATGTATATTGTAATTCCTGACTATTGGGATTTTTTAAGCATTTAAGCTATTAAAAAGAATTATGGGAAATGCCAAACAAGTATAGCATACTCATTATTGCTCTGTTAACAGCTGTGTTCTATGCAAATTAAATTGTTTCTACCTCATTTGATAAAAACATAATAAATCAGAAATGCAAAGGATGGCAGTGCTTGTTAGCTGCAACTCTTGGAGCTTGCTTCTCCGCCAAACAGACTGATTATTCTAAGCAGGTCAATTGTTCTGGCTGACATAGAGTCTAAAATTAAAAGATGAAAAAGTGAAATAGACTTATTGTGAATGTAATTGAAAGCCTCAAGGAAGTCTTTAACTGCATTGTGCATGATGAATACCTTCTTCCTTATATTACTTGAGAGGGAATATGCTGTATTATAGATGGAATGCTCATAACCATGAAGTCTTCTGGAAATGCTATGATTATTAAGTTTAATGCAGCTAATACACCTTATATATGAAAACCGTTTATGACAGTGAAATATAATATCATTCACCTTTTTTCAGATGGCAAAGTTAAATGGAAAAACATGGATAACAGGAAAACTAAATGTACTCTGCCTTCAAAAAGTGATGTTTTCTCTTGGAGGGGAATGGTTGTATACATTGCTGGGTTTGGTTGGCTTTCTGAGTTTAAAGAACCCTATTATGAACATTCAAGATAAGAGGCTAGCGCTCTCACATGCATTTATACCATTTGTTTTCTTCTGTTATTTACTGAAGTCATTTTTGCAGGCTTCATTATTTAGTTCCAATCAAGACCAACGGTATATTAAATGGGAGATGTTTTTTTTTAATTCAGTCAAGGGATGTGGCTTTGGTGGCTGTGTCAGCATTGAATTGCCCAGACCTAATTACTCTTGGGAAGAAGGTGCTGAACTGCCTTCTTGAACTGCTGAAATCCTTGAAGTGTGGCTCAATCCACAATGCAGCTGGAGAAGAAGTTCCAGGATTTTAACCCAGCAACAGTGAAAGAACAGCAATATGTTTCCAAATCAGAATGATGAGCAGCTTGGAGAGCAATTTCCAGGAGGTAGTGGTCCCATGCTTTTGCTGCTCCTGTCCTTCTAGCTGGTAGAGGTCATGGGTTTGTAAGACTGTTTCTGAGGAATCTTGGTGAGTTGCGGCAGTGCATCCTGTTGATGGCAGAAACTGGAGCTAATATGTCGATAGTGGAGTGGTTGTGGATGGGATGCCTATCTAGTGGCCTGGTATGTCCTGTGTGGTGTCAAGCGTCTTCAGTGTTGGGCCTGGAACGCACTGTCAGGACTGGTGGTGGAGTCGTGTAAGAGGCTTTTAGACAGGTACTTGGATGTGCAGGGAATAGGGTGATATTAATTATACACAGGCAGATAAGATCAGTTTAACTGGGCTTCATATTTGGCACAAACATTGTGGGCCGAAGGGCTCATTCCTATGCTGTACTTCCCTATATTCTATTGGTGGAGTGCACTCATCCAGGTAAGTGGAGTGTATTCCAACACACTTCTGACTTAAGGCTTGTAAATGGTGGAGAAGGGAGTTAGGAATTGAGGTAATCGGCTCAGGATTCCTCGCCCTCTGCCCTGTTCTTGTAGCCACTTTGTGTATATAGCTACTCCAGTTCAGTTTCTGTGGTGGGCCAATTATTTTTTTTGCTTCTGTCAATGCAAAACTCAGTGGCACATAAAGCATGGTGGTGAAGTGGTGTGGAGAGTTCAGGGTGGTGCGGTGGGGAAAGAGGGAAGTTGCTGAGTGTGGTTGCAGAAGGGCAGGGCATTAGTCAGACTGGAATCAGGACCTCAGAGTCAGTCACCATCCATCCAGCAGATTCGCAGTTGAGTGGTGGTCAGTTTTGTGATTGAAAGATGAGGGATTATGATATGAGGGAGAGGGTTTGGGCAGCTTGCAGAAATCTGTTTTGGTAGTCTTTTTAGCTTAAAGTGTACTTACTCGAATCTGTTTCTCAACACTGGCCACCATTGGGTTAGAATAGCTCGTAATCTTCCAGGTAGATCCCCTTTAGTGTCTTGTAGTGTTGCAAAAGCTTGCTTCTGGTCAATTTTACTAAGGGCCAGGCACCCGCCATAGAATTTTCGTTGAACTGTGATCCTGATATTGATTGCATGCCATCCAATATCACAGTACAAGACCTGCTACTGCTATGTGTTGTCATGTCAAATTACGGAGGATCTGGAAGGAAAGTTACATTCTCAATATCCTTGTGATGTTACAGTTTTATTGAACAAAAGATTTTTCATCAAAGTTCCACCACACAGTACACATGAACTTTGAACTAGTATTTTTAGGTGAGGATTTTATACACCATCACTGACTTCAGATCAAATTCCTCCACCTTACTTTCACATCGTCATGCTTGGCGCACATGCCCAAACTATTACTCCCCCCTCTATGTCATGAGCTTTCAGAAGCAGCAGAGGATCTTTCTAAAGGGAACTTCATCTTCCCTTCACCCTCCCTTCATCCAAACTGCATGCTTCAATGTATTGCTTGTCTTTGCCATGATAATATTCTGCTGTCAATGACTGCTGATAACACATACATTTCTCTGTGTTGGAGAACTTTATCTCATCTCAAGCAGATGGAATGCCAGTCTTTAAAGACTTTCTTCAAACAAGTTCTAAAGATTGAAAGTTCTGACACTTCCTTCTTTGCCAGATCCTTGATGTTATCGACCACCTACTTTCACATTCGCTTTACCTCAACCGAGAAAGTTTTTTTCAGTCTGTTATCCAATACCTTTTTTAATGAACATCATAAATTTAATATTCCCCAACACCATTCTTTTACCAAGTGCTGGACACAAAATTCACATCTAATACCATCAAAACTCATGCCAGATGTGAAAAATATTTTTCCACTTTCACAATCCCCTTCAATGACTATTTTCAAATACAGATGTTGAGCATATACAGAGCAGAAACAGACCATTTGGCCCATCTGGTCCCAGTCGTCATTTGCACTATAAACAAACAGTTTACTATCCCCACATCTACCCCTATCACCTTCACCTTCTATACATTTCTTCTTCATATTTATCAAGCTTTCCCTTATACAACTTTGAAAATATTTCACTGCAACTGTCTGTTGTGATAGCAAGCACAATAATCTAATTACCGAAGTTCAGGGTGCATTTCCGATTTGATTTATTCTTAACTTTCAATGTTCATGACATTTAGATGTGGCTGCTCATAGAAGAATAAATACCTTCTCAATGTTCACCCTATTAAAGTCATTCATTATATCAAAATTAAGCCTTTTATTTTTCAGTGTTAAGATCTCAGTATGCTCTGTCTTTCCTACAATATGATATGATACGATAGGATACATCTTTATTGATCTGCATAATTACATGAAACATGAAATTAGACTGACGAGTGGAAAGGATTGGGGATGTGCAAAGATTGGAGAGGAGTAGATTGTGAACAGGAAGGGAGAGAGGACCATCCCCTGTGGGGCCCCTGTATGTCGCCTATTCCTTCGCTCAGTCTGAAGAAGGGTCTTGACGCGAAACGTCGCCTATTCATTCGCTCCATAGATGCTGCCTCACCCGCTGAGTTTCTCCAGCATTTTTGCCTACCTTCTGTAGTTCTTTCTTAAACATCAAGATCTCCATGTAAGCAAGTCCTATTTGCCCATATTTGGCCCATATCCCTCTAAATATTTCCTATCCTTGTAACTGTCTAATGTCTTTTAAACATTGTTATTGTACCTGTGCCAAATACTTTCTCTGGCAGCTTATTCATAAATGCATCTACCTTATTTCCACTCATTTCCTCCAATTTACACATTGTAACCTCCACCATTTTTGTTCTTTGACAACCAAAATCCAACTTCCCCACCAACTTCCAGAGGCTGAGATTCATAGTCCCCACTAACAATAACTTGATAACGGTGGAAATTGGAAGAAATATTCTGCAAATGTCAACTTTAAAAGTTGTAGAAGCTGTTTGTAACTGCTTATGAATGTTTGAAAGTAATGTAAAGATGATTATCCCATTTGGTGAAAGGATAATAACATATCAACATGATTGTTCTTTGAGGCTAATTTACAAAAAGTCATCTCTAAATTTGGGGGAAAAACAAAAGAACAACATAACACAAGTGAAAAGATTGTTTCGTGAACTTCAGATAGAAAATGCTTGGAAATACAGATCAGGTCAGAAAGCATCAGTAGAGCAAAGAAGTAGAATTTACAATTCAGATCTTTCATTGGATCTGGGAGATGTTGCAGATGAACAATTGGGTCACAGATGCATCTTTATTTCATCACTTTCTCTCATTATTACCTCCTTCTGTTACACCAGGATTATTTCTGTAAACTCATTATCTCCTCTCATCTACTTCCTCACAAACCCTTCTCATTCCCCCTCATACCATTCCAAACCATTCCATTTCCCTGGACTATTGAGATGTACATACGTGGCTTCCAGCTCTAACAAAAGGTGATCGACCTGAAAGAAAAGAAACCATCTTGTTAATGATTGTTGAAATCATGTACATTGCCAGAATAAACCCATATGAGTTCATTATTTAAAAAATGGAATGTCATGCACTGATCAAATCATTAGACAAGAATGTATAATTGCTGGAGGGATGTGGCTTACAACTATGGTGGAAAGGAGGTGAATGCACAACATTTGTCTAGAACATGAATCAAACTGGTTGGCAAAGTTATTTGGATTAAATGGAGTTTTGCCCCTTTAACTATGTCTGGTAAAAAAAAGTAGGTCACAATGTTGTTACAAGTACAATTCAAGCCTGTTAATTGGGATGATTCAATGGAAATTAAATCATTGAAAGCATCAATACCAATTTAAATGCACTCAATCACTGATCTGTCCTCTGTAAATGAATATTTTATATTAACCAGTCTCAGCAGCATTGACAAAGATGTCTGCTGAATTAGAATTAAATTTGAATGTTCTCACCTTCTGCTATTAATGTATGTCTTTAGATTTCCATTTCTAGCCATTTAGACGTAATATCTGAAAGCAATTTATGAAAACATCATCATCCCTTGCAGCAACTTTTATTTGGCTAATCATGTTCAACTAATTCCATAAGGTTAATCTGAAGTTTATTTTTTGAAATATTTAACTTTTAGCTAAATGATGTTTAGAAGCAATCACACAATTAATGGGGTTTTTTCACAAACTGTTTGTTTCACAGAAGCGACTGCAGCTAATATTAGAAGTAAGGTATTACTTCCAGTACAAATCTAATATTGTTCATTCATTTTCAGAAATAGAAATGGTGTCAACCTTCACATCTGATACCTCCTGTAATGTAAATATAGCAGCAGTATTCAGTGTGTTATTTCCCCTCCACATTTTCATTTGCACAAGTTGCAATACAATGTAGTCTACACATATGCCAAAATGTGTTGTGTGGTTAGGTTAGGCATGCCAGCTTGTTGATGCCAAAGCCAGCAACTCTTAACTGTATCTGGACTCAGCAATCAGTGAAATTAATATATTAAGTACAGATCAAGACAATAAGGTAATACTCTACAATTTTATGCGCATTGAATTTCTCACTGGAGTCTATGGAAAGTACCTTCATGGAATTATAAAGTAACACAGCACAGAAACAGGCCTTTAGCCCAACTTGTCCATGCTGATCAAGATGCCCATGTACTTTAATCCCATTTGTCCGCTTTTGGTACATATTCTTTTGAACCTTTCCGATCCCTGTACGTTTCCAAATGTATCATAAATGTCTCTCTGCATAGAGAGGATGTGGAGAGCATGTTCCCACAAGTTGGTAAATCAGGGACAACAGGGCACAGCCTCAGAATAAAAGGATGTCCATTTAGAAAGACTAGACTAAGTGGCACCCGTTGGGTCCCAGTCACACGGTAGCCTGGTCCCCCAATGCAACCCATTCCCCAATGCAATATTCCACCACTCATCTGTTCCCCCAACACAACGGCGGGAGCGTTCTGTAGCTGGGTGACGGGGACGGCTTTAGGTGGGGAGCAACCTGCAGGCAGGGGAGGGGACGGCTTCAGGCGGAGGTCTGTGGGGGCTGGTGGGGGGGAGGGGGGTAGGTGAGGGTGGGGGTGGTGGAGGAGAGGGGAGGGTGGAGGGGAGAGGTGTGGGGCAGGGGTGTGGGGGGTGTGTGGGGAGGGGGTGTGGGGGGGGAGGGTGTGTGTGGGGGGAGGGGGTATGGGGGAGGGTGTGTGTGAGGGGGGGTGGGGTGTGGGGGAGGGGTGTGTGGGGAAGGGGGGGTGTTGTGGAGGGGGTTGTGGGGGTGGGGCAGTGAGGGGGAGTGTGTGTGGGGGAGGGGGGAGTGTGTGGGGGAGGGGTGTGTGTGGTAGGGGGGGGAGGGGTGGGGGAAGGGGGGTGTGGGCTCAGCGACTCCCGGCCCCAGCTCTAACTGCACTCACCGGCTCCAGGACCCGGCTCCGGACTCACTCAATGGCTCCCGTCCCGATGCCTGTCGCACTCAGCGGCTCCCAGCCCCGGCTGAGGTCATCGGCGAACGCAGACACCGAACGCCGCCCGCAAACGCAGCCCCTGTCCACACTCCGCTCCTTCAACTTTATTCTCGCCACCGGTGACTGACAACGGGTGCTGGAAGGGGCGTCGCCACCCCGGCGAATGACAGACCAATAACATTTGTAATATTTCACCGATCAGAATACAACTTGATGCACTTGCAGCACAGGGGAATGGCGAGTAAGGTGGCGAAAATTGTAGCGCTATCGGGTACCGTTTTTGCGTAAATTAAAAAACAACGCAAACCAGAAGAGGACAAAATGAGAGTTTTATAAGTAGATAGATAAGGAGGAATTTCGTCTTTAGTCAGAGGGTAGTGAATCTGTGGAATTCATTGCCATAGATGGCTCTGGAGGCCAAGTCATTGGGCATTTTCACAGCAGACATTGAGAGGTGATTAGTAAGAGTGTCAAAGGTTATGGGGAGAAAGCAGGAGAATGAGGTTGAGAGGGATTGAATGGTGGAGTTGACTAGATGGCCTGAATGGCCTAATTCTGCTCCTATGACTTATGAACTTATACTTGTTGCTGTTGTATCTGCATCAACAGTTTTATCTGGCAGCTTGTTCCGTATATGCACCACACTGTGTGGAAAAAGCTGCCCTTTTGAGCTCCTTTTTAAATCTTTCCCCTTTTGCCTTAAACGCATGTCCTGTAGTTCACAATTCCACTAGCCTGGGGAAAAGATTGTGCACTCACTTACCTACCTCCTCATGAGCTCAGTGTTCCCAGCTCTATGGAATAATGGGCATGTCCCACTTAGGCGACATTTTAGGTGACTTTGCAGTCGCCACATGGTCGCCACATGCTCGCGGGTAGTTGTTGGGGAGTCGCCTTCATGGTCGTGAGGAGTTCCCACATTTTGGGAACTGGTCGCGGCCTCATTATGGTCGCCGAGAATTTTTCAACATGTTGAAAAATTAGCGGCGACTAGAATGAAGCCGCCATGGATTTTAGCGAGAATTCTCGAGCAGTAGGTGGGTCGCAAGGAGGTCCTAATGGGTTGCAGGAGGTCGAAGGTTCTCTAAGGTTCTCGTAGGTTGGTGCCGGTGCTGACCGGTGAATTTCATCAGCTCATTGGGGGGAAAAAAAGGTAAGCAGTAGTTTTCAGAACCAAGGAACCGACCGGTAATGTTAAATGTCCGCCGAACTTCACAGCTGTGTACCTCTAGCTTCTTAAAAGTTGTCTCTACTCCTTCTCCCTCCTTCTCCCCCCTTCTCCCCCCCTCTTTTAAAGGACTTACCGTACTGTGCTTTAGCCGTCTTAATTGCAGCGCCAACCTTCCTGTTCATCGCGGTGTGTGCCTGTATCTCCTTGGCCTTGCACTGTGGGAATCTTTTAGACAGTGCTCCCCCACTTGCCCTGGCCCCCGCCTTTAGGATGTGTGTGTGTGTGTGTGTGTGTTCCACTCTGACAGTCGCCGTTCCAGTTCCCGGCAGTCCGCTGAAATATCGCCTAAGTGGGACAGGCCCATTAGGCTCAAGCCAGCCCAACCTCTCGCTACAATTCAGGTTCTCAAATCATGATAGCATTGTTGTCAATTTTTTATGCATTCTTTCCAGATTAATTATTTTTCCTTTATGGGGTAAGCACATTTGTACTCAATGTCCCAGTTGCAGCCTCACCAACGTCTTATTCAATTGCAACATAACATCCCAACTCTATACTCATTGCCTCACTGATGAAGGCCAAAGTGCCAAGCACCTTCTTCACAACCCTGATTACCTTTTTGTCACAATTTTCAGGGACCTATGTACCTGTACTCCTCAGTCCCTGTATTCTGCAACACTCCCCAGGGCCCTACCATTCTCTGGAAAAGTCTTACCCTGCTTTGACTTCCCAAAATGTGACAACTAACATTTACCTTAATTGAATGCCATTTGCTATCAAATTTCCCACTTGCCTAGCTGATCAAGATCCCGCTGTAATTTTTGAAAACCTTTGTTATTATCTACAATACCACCTATTTTAGTATAAAGTCTTAACTTCTTGGTTTCTCTGGAGTTAATTAAACTAACTGAATCCATCCTTTTTTTTTTAATTTTTTTTTTTTATTAGAAGCATGTATACAAATAATAGTAAGCGACAATTAAATTACAGATTTCTTACATAGCTTTTTTCACATAGGATTTTTCCAAATATTTCCCCTCTCTGTGATAGATGTCAATTTCAAGAAGCCAACTTAACGCATACTTTTGTAACTTGTATAAAAATTCAAAATCTTTGGGTGGACATTTTAAAAATTATTTCTGAAGTTATCAATATCCAACTGGACCCAGAGCCAAAATTAATAATATTAGGATTATCAGAACATAGTACAAACTTTATGATAAGTCAGAGACAATTTCTTGATTACAGTCTAATAACTGCGAAAAAATTAATACTAACATTTTGGAAAAAACCAGCAGCCCCCACATTTAAAATGTGGATTACATATATGACTGAGACCTTGCATTTGGAAAAAATAAGATTTGTCTTAATTGACAAAACAGAATTATTTGTTAGAATTTGGTCTCCATTTATTGAATTTTGAAAAAGTGAATTGGTTTAACACAAAATCAGGGTTGAAACCTGAGTTTGGGATTGGATGAATAGTTATACTCAACATTTCCTGGATCTATCTCCACAATCTTGTTATTGGTAGTTTCCTTTTGCATCTCCTTTTTTTCTCTATTAGTTTCACTCATCTTTTTCTTTCTTTATCTTTATTCTTTAAAAAAAATGCTTTAAAAAAAAACTGAAGCTATGTAACTGAATCCACCCTGATTATTATTAGCTAGGCCTGGCCTGACTACAGACACATGGTGGGAATGGCAGAATAAGTGCACAGACAAAGAGGTTGAAAATTTGTTTGAAAGCATGCAATTATTAAATCTTCTCAAAAAAAGCAGCACAGTGGCAAAACTGGTAGACATGCTGACTCACAGCGCCAGAGACATGGTGTTATATTGTTACAATTGAAATTGGGTTATAGCATGCAATATTACCAACTACTTCTTCTGGACCACCCATATCGAAGCATGGACCAAGAAAGCACACCATAGCCTCTACTTCCTATGAAGGCTTAGGAAGTTTGGCATGCTCCCAACAATTCTCACCAGATTCTATAGATGTGCCGTAGTAAGCATTTTATTGGGATGCATCACAGCTTGGTTTGGGAACAGTTCCATCCAAGACCACACAAATTTGCAGCTCCCTTCTATTGCCTCCAATTATACCTCACGCTGCCTCGGCAAGGGCAGCAGCATAATCAAGGATGAGTTGTACCCTGGCCACCCCCTCTTCTTCCCTCTCACAATGGGCAAAAGGTATAGAAATGTGAAAACACACACCTCCAAATTTAGGGACAGCTTCTTCCCAGCTGTTATCAGGCAACTGAACTATCCTACCACAACCAAAGAGCAGTGCTGAACTACTATCTACCTCTTTGGTGACCCTCGGACTATCTTTGATCAGACTTTACTGGCTTTACCTTGCACTAAAAGCTATTGCCTATTATGTACTGTATCTGTACACTGTGAATGGCTCGATTGCAATCATGTGTTGTATTTCCGCTGGCTGGTTATCATGCAACAAAAGCTTTTCACTGTACCTTGGTAAACGTGACAATAAACTAAACTGAACTGAAGTGCATGAAGTAGTTGAGTCATCTGATTTAGATGGCATGAATAGTTGCATGTTATAACCCAGTTTCAATTGTAACAATGTAACGCTTGGATTCGGATATTGGCCGTACGGAGTTTGCACGTTCTCCCTGTGACCGCGTGGGTTTCCTCCAAATGCTCCGGTTTTCTCCCGTATCCCAAAGTCACGCAGGTTCACAGGTTAATTGGCCACTGTAAATGCTTCTCGTGTGTATTGAGTTGATGGAAAGTTAGATAGCATAGAGCTAGTGTGCATGGATGATCAATGGTAAGCAGACTCGTTGGGCCGAAGGACACACTGTATCTCTAAATTAAACCCAGAGCACAAACCCTTTTTGATATTTTGATGCAGTTTAAAACATATCAGAAAACTCAATTACTACATAAAATGCAAAAAACATTTAATGCTGCTTTGGCAACCACTTCACTCACATGCATGGATGTGCCCTTCTTGTGTCTGGTCCAACCAAGTGCAGGTTCAACAGGCAGATTTCCCAGCATGAGGAATTCAGTGACAACATGTAGTCGGCAACATGCTGCCACAATGCAGTCAGTAAGATGGAGTGCATACATGGTAATGCTGAATGGTGGTACCTATACAGGGACATGTCAAATGTACAGTATCTGTAATTTATCAGAAAATCCACAACATGCAAGACATTTCTATAATTCTCGTATTTACAAAGAGAAAGGATGCTTCTGTGATGTTCAAGGTGAAACATCTTAATTTAATGGAACAAAGAGCATACATTCAAACATCTTAATTTAATGGAACAAAGAGCATACATTCAATGTGCCATCACATACAATTACTCAGTAATTATTTTTATTCAAATCCGTTGTACATGGAGGATCAAACATAGACCATAGAACAGTACAGCAGAGGAACACGCCCATTTGCCCCAAATGTCTGTGTTGAATATGTCAAACCCAACTGTTATTTGCCTGCACATGATCCATATTACTCCATCATACATATCTATGTGCCTATCTCAAAAAGGCTTAAATGTCACTATCGTTTTGGCCACTACCACCACCACCCTTAGGCACTCACCATCCTATATGTAAGAAAACTTGCCCTGCGCACCTCCTTAAAACTTGCCCCGTTCAGCTTAAACCTATGCCCTCTAGTATTTGACAATTCCATCCTGGGAGAAAAGTTATGACTGTCTGCACTATCCAGGCCTCACATCATTTTATATACTTCTATCAATTCTCCCCTCAACCTTTGGTGTTCCAGGAAAAACAATCCAAGTCTGTCTAACCTCTCCTGCAGCTAATACACCCTAATCCAGAAATCATTCTAGTAAACATAGACATTACACCAACCACAATTAACAACTCACTAACCCACAGTCTTTCCGTTTTGAAGATATTTTCAACAGGTATTTTAGGAAGATCAAAAACTTAGAAAATGTGACTTCCTAATGGGTGCACATTGATTATGTCAGACAGAAACAATCATGTCAAGGTATCTACTGGCAATACTAAGGACTGACGCTGGGATTGTAGTCAATCCTAACACGTTGTAGTCAGTCAAACCTAACACGTAAAGAGATATCAGATACTGCAGAATATCAAAACTTTCAACCAATGGAAAACATTCAGTCCAAACAGAACAGCAAAAACATCCAAAATAAATAATTCAGCTTACTTTAGGAAGTAGCGATCATGTGGGGTACGGAGGTGGGAGTGCCAAATGCTATTGATCACATGCTCATAGACTAGCATGTCTACATGTTTTGTCAGTATGCACTAAGCACATATGTCCACATTAGAACCATATCCCTCTCTGATTTCCTACTTAAATGACATAGGATTTGCACGCAGTAATTCAGCTTGATTCCACTATCTCCTTTGGTAGCATGTTCCAGGTATCACCACTCTCTGTGTAAAAAATACCCCACCTCAGATCCCCTTTAAATTTCTTCCCTCTCTGTGCTCTCTTGTTTTTTCCCCCCCTACCATGGGCTAAAAATGTTGACTACGTATCTCGTTGATACACCTTATTATCTAATATACTTCTAAAAAATCACATCTCAGCCTTCTTCATTCCAGGGAAAGCAAGTCCAGCCTATACAATCTCTCCTGATAACTGAAGTTTTCCAATCCAGGCAACATCCTGGAGAGTGAATGAATGAATGAATGAATGATTAAGTTTAGTGGCCAAGAATTCACATACAAGGAATTTGCCTTGGTGCTCCACCCATTAGTGACAACGATACATACAGTGATGGTTCGGAATGACACATAAAAGATTAAACATTAATAATAAAACATTATTGATTAAACATGTGAATTAAATAATATACCAGAGCAAAGGAGGCTACAGATTTTTGGTTATTGAGTAGAGCTACTACTCGTGGAAAAAAGCTGTTTTTAAGTCTGTCTGTGGCAGCTTTGACAGTCCGGAGTCGCCTTCCATAAGGAAGTGATTCAAAGAGTGAGAGGGGTCAGAGATGATCTTACCCGCTCGCGTCCTGGCCCTTGCAGTGTACAGTTCGTCAATGGAGGGAAGGTTGCAGCCAATAACGTTCTCAGCTGATCGGACGATTTGCTGCAGCCTCCGGATGTCATGCTTGGTGGCTGGGCCAAACCAAACCATGATGGAGAAGGTGAGGAAAGACTCTACAATGGCCATATAGAATTGGACCATCATTGCCTGTGGCGGATTGTGCTTCCTCAGCTGCCGCAGGAAGTACGTCCTCTGTTGTGCCTTTTTGACTGTAGAGTCGGTGGTGGCCCCCCATTTAAGGTCCTTGGAGATGATGGTTCCCAGGAACATAAAAGACGTGACTGTGGTGTTGTGATGTTGTGGATAGTGAGTGGGATGAGGGGAGGGGGAGCTCTCCTAAAGTCTGCAATCAATTCCACTGTCTTAAGAGCATTGAGCTCCAGATAGGCACAAAAAACTGGAGTAACTCAGCGGGACAAGCAGCATCTCTGGAGAGAAGGAGACCCTTCTTCAGATTCTTCAACATCCTGGTGAATCTACTCTGCACTATCTCCTCAAGGAATAGAATATGCTTTTATGAATGATGTATAATGTCATCATTCATAAAAGCATCAGGATTTTCACACAATATTCCAAGTGTGGCTGAACTAGTCTCTTGTCAAGTTGCAAAATAATTTATACTCTATTCCTCGACCTATGAAAGCAGGAATGCATTAACACCACCTTCACCACCTTGTTGACCTTGTCAACCAATGTTGACACTTTCAGAGAATTATGGATTGACCTTCTAGGTCTCTCTGTTAAACAACATTTCTTAGTTCCCAGCCATTTACTCTATATGTACTATTGTAAATTCTCATTCTAAGCTTCACCCAATCTAGTTTCAGTCAAAAATCACTGAATCGAGCACTTGAACAACTAATCTTTATTTTGACAAAACACAATTACAGTTCAACTACTGTACTTATCCCACCGCAGGTTTGATCCTCGTATCTGCCAGATCAAGCCCTCTAGGCCTCGCTCAAACAGAGACACTCCAGGAAGTCATGCAGTCCCAAGTGCTCTCCCAGAAGATCGATTCTGGACCTCGTGGCAGTGGATTTTTACAGGTCCTGGGTTCTCGAGGGGCCGAACCACATGGGGGTGGTCTCTGAATAATCCAATTACAGATACCGTACATAACAGATATTTCCCATACGCAATAATACAGCATCTTAATACATTGTATTCAAACAGGACTTCTCAAGGAAGCCAACTTAGAAACATTTACCCTGATCTACAAGAAACCCAGTCAAGGCTCAATACCTCATCCAATCAACACTCGGCAAAGTAGAACTCTGCAACATTATTTACTATTATTTACAAGGTGTATGTCTGGTTAGCAGCCATCCAATCCATTCTATGCATTTTGCACCTAATTGACAGGGTCTGCAGATAATCTTATTCTTTTCTTGCAACTTGTATCTAGGCTCTAGACACACTGGCACCACTCCGCAGCTTGTCCCAGTTCTGCAAAGAGCAATTCCCAATTGACCAAATCTCCCAGCAGCCCTGAAGCTTTTACCCTATTTTAAAGTCCTAGCCTCTCCAATTTGGCAAGGATTAACACTATCACTATTTGACTTCCTAAAATGCACCACCTTGACCCATGAAGATGACAAAATTTCCAGTGAGGCCCTTAGCCTGGGATTTTACTTCGGAGTCACGTGAGTGACTACGTGAAGAGCCCGTCAGCACGCATGCGCGTCATTACGTCTAACGCATGGCGCTGCGGCTGGCTGGTAGGCGCGTCGCTCCAGCAGCGGTAAGTTTTAAAAGAGCTCCAGGTAAGTTCTTGAACTTAGTCTGCGGTCGTTTGTCTTCCGTTCTTGTTGCAGCTTCAAGAACGGACAAGCATGGATAAGGCGAGGGTGAAGTCTCGACGGGCCGCTGGGAGAACCGCTTCGGAAGACCGCGGGAGTGCGGTCAGCGGGTGGCAGTCCGTTTCACCAACGCGGTCGCTGACACCACAGCCAGCGACTTTGGGCTCGGTGCCCATGGAGAGCACTGTGGCTACCCCGCGGGGCGGGAAAGCCAAGTGCAAGTCCAACAGGCTGGTTGACTCGGATGAGTCCGGCCGGGAGGGTTCGCCTCCTCCAGCGGTGAGCGTTGTCGGACGCCTTTCCCGAGTGGAGCATCTTATGGAGAAGATGCTCCAACATGATATGCTCCACGGTCGGGAGTCATATCAGAGCGGGTCTCGGGGGCTCGCAGCAGCGCCTGGTGCAGGGCTGCATTATGTCTCCCCATCTGAGGATGGGAGTGTAAACCACCAGTCCTGGGCGAACTCACATTGCACTGAGATGCTGGGGGAACGTCCCTCGACACGGGACCCACGAGAAGCAGAGGTGCCAACCATGGTCTCCAAGTTCACAATGCCGTTGCTAGTTGGGGAGCCGCTGGATGAAGAGCTGGCGGCCAGCATTAATTACCTCGCTTCCCACCAGCTTCAAGAGCAGGTGATGATGGAGACAGCCATGAGGTACCACACGCCCAGCAACTGCGCCTCCCTCAAGGTACCGTCGGTGAATAGTTCCATTTGGAGCTACATTGGTGGTGGCACTAAGACCCAAGAGGTCAAATTACAGAGAATCCTGAATCTGCTGGCGTCGGGGGTGACAGCATTCGCCAGGTATGTGGACGGCAGCACCTTATCTGAGACGCAATGGGACACAATGGCATTGTTGTGCAATGCACACTTTGAAATAAATTGCTTTTGCAAGAATGCCATTCGTCCTGTTCTCAACTCCAAGTTTGCGGAGTTGTGCAAGTCCACTAATGTGCAGCCGCCCAATTTTCTGTTTGGGGAAGACCTGTCCAAGCAGGTGAAGGACCTGGACGACGAGACGAAGGCTGTGGGGCTACTTCGGGCTCCACCAGTGAGCAAACAGTCGTCGTTTCGACGCCAGCACCCCTATGCCTCTACCTGCACCAGAGATCTGCGGAAACCACCTCCAGCTCGAGGACCGAAAGAACCGGCCGGAAGTCTTTTTTAGGACATGGCCCAAGCCGGCCGACAACGAAGATGCACAGCTGGCGCACTCCAGCACCTCAATTCCCCAAGCAACGGGGGAGAAAATGAACATCCAGAATCCACCAATAACTACGGAGGTAGGTGGGTCTGGTTCGCTATGGAACATACAGGGTGTGGGTCTATCGCATGTTGGTGGTAGGTTACGTTTCTTGTTGCATGAATGGTGGTGGATAACATCTGACTTGTTCATACTGCGCAATATAGATGGGTTCCAAATTGAGTTCTCTGGCTCACTGCCACCCACGCAGCATGCCCCAAACCATACCTTTGTTCGTTCAAAACAGGATGGTTTGGAAGTTCAGGCTGAAATTGAGACATTATGTGCAAAAAGGTTAATTGAAAAAACAAATCATGAACCTCACCAATTTGTATCCAACATATTTACCAGGCAAAAGAAGGATGGGGGGTGCCGCATCATCTTGGACTTGACCCAACTTAACGCCTATGTGCAGTACAAACATATCAAAATGGAAAGCTTTGTTACTGCCAAACAATTGATTTCCAAGGGATGTTACATGGCATGCATTGATCTCAAAGATGCTTACTACTCGGTGCCTGTTCACAAGGACCACAGAAAATACCTGAAATTTAACTGGATGGGGCAGCTATGGCAGTTTAAAGCGTTGCCTAATGGGTTAACCTCAGCTCCCAGGTTATTCACTAAAATATTGAAACCTGCCTTGCGCTATTACGAGCTCAAAAACACATAGTAATGGCTTATTTGGATGATATCCTCATAGTAGGAAAAACTCTGGTATTGGCTATTTCGGCAGTCTCAGCCACCAAGCTCGTGTTTAAGCAGTTGGGGTTCCTAATTCACCCAGTAAAATCCAGGTTGACACCATCCAGAGTTATGGATTATTTGGGATTTACTATTAACTCCAATCACCTGTCTGTGACTTTGCCTGAGGGCAAGAGATTGAAGTTAATAGAAGCCTGCAATCATCTTATTTCGCAGCAGCTGCCTTCAATTGGGGAAGTGGCCAGTTTGATTGGGAAATTGGTGGCTGCTTTTCCAGCAGCTAAATATGGACCTTTGCACTATCAGCAATTACAAAGAGCAAAGGTGCAGGCACTCAAACATAATTCGGGCCACTTTGACAGGGCTATGCAATTACCGGCTGAAGCTATTGCCGAGCTGCAGTGGTGGAAAGCCAATATTTTGCATTGTTCTGGCAATATTTCGATCGAAAGTCCTTCTGTTGGTTTACAGACTGATGCCAGTGCTCTGGGATGGGGTGCCACTGACACCGTTTCTAGCTGCGGTGGCAGGTGGAATGTGCATGAGCTATCTTTTCTACAGGTGCATGGTATTAACTATTTGGAGTTGCTCGCAGTCCGCTATGGTCTGAAGGCTTATTGTGGGCACATGCACCATCTGCATGTTCAATTACAGATAGATAACACCACAGTGGTGGCATACATAAATCACATGGGTGGAATCAAATCAGTATCCTGTGATAAATTGGCTAACCTCATTTAGCACTGGTGCATCATTCGAAATATTTGGGTTTCAGCTACCTACCTCCTAGGTAGGTTCAACACGGTGGCGGACACCAGGTCACGTAAATTCAATGGCAACACAGAATGGATGTTGAATCATAGAGTGTTTAAGGATATTGTTTCTAAGTATGGAACACCGGATATGGATTTGTTCGCTTCAAGATTAAATCATCAGTTACCGAAGTATGTTGCATGGGAACCAGACCCAGGGGCAGTAGCGGTAGATGCGTTCTCGCTACATTGGGGTGGAATGTTTTTCTATGCATTCCCCCATTCTGCCTTGTCAGTCGATGTCTGCATAAAATTCAGCATGACTCTGCCTCCGGCATTGTGGTAGTCCCTGACTGGCACACTCAGTCATGGTATCCTCTTATCCTGGGCATGGTTGTAGAACCTGTCATGATATTTCCCAAAAGCAGGTCTCTGCTATCTCATCCCATTTCTGGTGAAGTACATCCTCTGCATGATCGGCTGAACTTATTGATTTGCAGGTTTTGAGAAGACCTTTCCTCGGACTGGGACTAGCTGATCGTACGGTGGATGTGCTAACTGCGGCCTGGAGAAACAGTACCCCAAAACAGTATGCCTCATACATAAGGAAATGGGAAGTGTTCAGTGCGCAGTCCGATATCTCATATGACGCAGCGCACATTACGGATGTTTTGGAGTTCCTCTCGAAATTGCATTTCGATGAGAAATTAAGCTATAGTTCTCTAAATTGTGCCAGAAGTGCGCTGTTGTCATACTTGCTGCCGAGTTCAGAACACCAGTCTGTGGGGTCTCACCCTTTAGTATCGAGGTTCATGAGGGGAGTCTTCAATTCGAACCCTCCTAGGCCCAGATACACCGAAATTTGGGATGTAGGGGTGGTCCTAACTCTACTTCGCTCATGGTCTCCAGCTACATCCCTGTCTCTACTCTGGCTCACGCACAAGGTGGCCATGCTCATGGCTTTAGTGTCAGCTCAAAGGGTCTAGTCATTGCAGAAGCTACGTCTGGACAGGATGCTCACCTCTGTCAGTGGTATCACCTTTTTTGTGTACGACACTATTAAACAGAGTAGACCAGGTACTTCGGGTCTTAAGTTACAGTTCATGGCATACACTTTGGATCCCAAATTATGTATAGTTGCTCACCTCCAGCAATACATCAAGATCACCAAGGGGCTTAGGGGGTCTCAGTTAGCATTATTGGTCAGCCTCAAGAAACTGCATAAGAGGGTTTCAGCTCAGACCATTTCCAGGTGGCTGAAACAGGTTCTGGCAGATGCTGGGGTTGATACTGAAATGTTTAAATCTCATTCCACCAGGGCTGCAGCTACGTCTGCAGCGAGGGTCATGGACGTCCCGCTAGACCAGATTTTATCGGCCGCAGGATAGTCCTCAGAACGCACGTTTCAGACGTTCTATAACAAACCCTTAGCCAGACCGAGCGTGTTTGTGAACTCAGTTTTAAGTTTGGGTTTATAGACCCTCTCGGGTAGAGAAGTTACTATTGTTGTTTTCTTTTGTACATTAAATTGTCAACTTGTTTCATTTATGTCATGACTGAACAGTCTTTTTTGTCCACTCTCCATTGGTCAACCATACAGTGTGTGACGCATGGACTCGTTCCACGGCATGAAGTCACAGAGCTTTAAAATCTTCACGTAGTCACTCACGTGACTCCGAAGTAAAATAGTAAGATTAAACAAGAACTTACCAGTTTGAAGTTTGATCTTTATTTTATGAGGAGTTACGATGAGGGATTAGGTGCCCTCCGCTCCCAACCCCTCCTCATAAAAGTCAGCTGGTAGTTCTAATTTCTCGAATCTTACTATTCTCAGGTCAATGTTTGCTGTCTGTGACTCCACACCGCTGCTTTGAAGGATGACGTGCATGCGTGCTGATGGGCTCTTCACGTAATCCCTCATCGTAACTCCTCATAAAATAAAGATCAAACTTCAAACTGGTAAATTCTTGTTTAATCTTACTATTTATCCATCATTTTGGGATCTTCACCTGTGGCTAACCAACATGCAAAAATCTCCACCAGGGGCTAACATTTTCTTCTCCTGTTTCCCATTGTATACTGGGATGGATATCATTCATCCCTAAGGTTTATCTAAATTTCTAGTACCTGAGATGTAAGAATCTCCATCAGGACCTAGCATTTTCTTCCCTTGAAATAGCTATCATTCATTCATGGGGGTTTATCCACCAAGAAGTGGTGCAGGACATCTAACACCTCCTCCTTCCACATGCTGATGTGCTCCAGATAATGAACATATCCTTCATAAACTCACTATCATCCATACCGTCCTCCTTAGTGAAAACAGACAAGAAATATTTATTTGGATCTTTGCCCACAAATACTGCAAGTGGCATTTTGGAAAGTTAAGAGATCTTATAATATCCAATACCCCGTGTGGCTAAGCATAACCTATATGTTAGGTGTTTTAATTTATTGTTCCCCTAACGCATTCAAATTCATCTGGTTGTTCCACTATATTCATGAAAATATCACCAAAATAAACATTTTCACATTTATTTTAGCTTTGATGATTTTCTGTCAACAGTATTTTTCAGCTTGTCTTTAAAATATGGCTTCAATTTAATCCATTCAATATTTTGCATTTTTATTTCAATTAGCAGTCCCTCATGTGGGAATTTGCTGACTTCCAATAGCCCTCCAGAATCTTTAGCCCTGAATTTACTGACTGGGTTAATAGCCTATGAGTCTGCCAAATGTTAACAATAGTTTAGATAGATGGTTGAAGGAGGATAAAAGGATATGGGAATAGGGAGAAGCACTGGGGATTCAGATTACTGCTTGTACCAAGGACAAATATCCTTTTGAAAGACCGGTTTCTCCACTTTAATTTATATGTAATCCTGTGTAATCTGGTGGATTTTTTCTGAAATTCTCCTGTGCTATTTACAGTAAGTGATGGTTTTAGCACCTTAAGTAAGTAGCTTTTAATTTCACTCAGATTATTAATACACTTTAATAAATCCTTTCTGATGTAGATTAATAATAACAGGATCGAGGCACTGGCATACACACATTAATAGTAAGATTAAACGAGAACTTACCAGTTCGAAGTTTGATTGTTATTTTATGAGGAGTACGTTGAGGGACTACGTGAAGAACCCCGCCAGGACGCATGCGTGTCATTCTTCAAAGCAGCGGTGTGACTGAACATAGTAAGATTAGAAAAGAAGATACCAGTTGAGTATATGATCAAGGGTGGGAGCGGAGGGCACGTATTCCCTCAACGTACTCCTCATAAAATAACGATCAAACTTAGAATTGGTAAGTTCTCGTTTAATCTTACTATTTTACTTCGGAGTCAGGTGAGTGACTACGTGAAGATTTCAAAGCTCTGTGATTGCATGCCGTGGAAACGAGTCCATGCATCACATCTGCCTTAATGACTATGAGAGGAATTGTGTTAACATGTTTAGACATGAATACGACATTGAAATCCATGATAAATTTATTAACACCAAATTATAGCCCCTATTTATGGGGTGAAATTATATTACAGAACCTAAAATTGTTTCTGCAAACGTTCCAGGTTTAATTACTGGTTTATGATAAAATAGTTGGAAAGTTTTCTCCCTTGACCATCCTGCTGTCTTGAGGATTTGACCCATCGGAACATCCAACTGCATAGCTGCCGATGTAGCTGCAGCCCTGGTGGAATGAGATTTGAAAATGTTAGTATCCACCCCAGCCTTTAAGAGAACCTGTTTCAGCCATCTTGAGATGGTCTGGACCGTCACTTTTTTGTGAGGTTGCTTGTGGCTGATTAATAGTGCCATCTCTTTGCCTCTGATGATTTTCGTGTTCTCCATATATAGCAGTAAATGTCTTACTATACAGAGACGATCATCTGTCGGTTAAGCCCTAAATTCTATATTGAGGCCTGCTGACCCCTGTCTGTTCTGCTTGACTAATTCATAAATATGACACGTTATATTTCCAGATGAAGAAGTCACGTTGTCCAGTCTTAATTTATGTAATGACTGTACCCTTTGTGCCGTGACCAATGCCATCAGCATGACTGTTTTCAGTGTCAGTCTTTGTAGGGACAGAGTTTTTGCTGGAGACCAATTCCTTAGCATAGTCAGGACAATACTCACATCCCATATTTGGGAGTACCTGGTTCTTGGGGGATTGATATTAAAAATTCCCCTCATAAGTTTTGTTACTAGGGGGTGAGTCCCAACAGAATGACGCTCTGTTCCTTGGTATAGATATGTTGACAGGGCACATCTGGCGCAGTTGATGGCACTATAACTGAGCCCCTCATCGTAATGGAGGCCTGCCAGGAATTCCAGAACAGACAGGATGTTCATTGATCTGTAGGTGATGTTGTTTCTGTGACAGTACATCTCCCATTTCCTGATGTATACCAGGTACTGTTTTTTGGTGGACTACCTGTGGGCCGCTGAGATAATGTTCACTGTTCGGTCCGTCAGTCCCAGTTGCAGTAGAGGTACTTTTAGACTCTACAAATTAAAAAGTTCATATGGTTATGACATGGGTGGCTTTCCCTTGTTACGGGATGAACCAGTAAATCTGGTCTATGCCAGATGGTGATGCATGGTTCTAATACCATGTCGAGTATCACAGGGAACCATGGTTGAGTAGGCCAATCGGGTACTACCAAAATACCAGACGCAGTCTTGCTGTATTTTCCTTAATACCCGACTGATGAGGCAGAAAGGAGGGAATGCATAAATAAACAATTTCCCCCAATGCAGCGAAAATGCATCTGTCGCCGCTGCCCCAGGGTCTGGTTCCCATGAAACATAGTTTGATAACTGGTGATTAAGCCTGGATGCGAATAGATCGATATCTGGTTTTCCATACCATGCTGTAATATCAGCAAATACTTTTTTATCCAACATCCATTCGGTGTTTTCATTAAATTTGCGTGACCTGGTGTCTGCCACTGAATTTAGTTTACTTGATAGGTAAGTGGCTGATATCAAAATATTTTTCTGGATACACCATTGCCAAATTGTGTTGGCCAGATTGTCACATGATATCGATTTGTTTCCACCCATGTGGTTGATATATGCTACCACGGTGGTATTGTCAATCTGTAGTCTAACATGCTGGTGATATAACCAAGAACAATATGACTTTAGGCCATGGAATGCACCCAACATTTCCAGGTAGTGTATGCCCAGTGTTTGTAATAATGACGCCTCCTGTGCAGTCCATCTGCCTCCACAGCTGGAGATGGAATTGGTAGCACCCCAACCAAGTGCACTGGCATCAGTTTGTAGCACCATAGAAGGGTTTCTGATAATGATTGGATTGGAACAATGCCGAATGTTACCTTTCCACCATTTTTGTTCCATTATGGCTTCGATTGTTAGCTTCATTGGTCTGTCAAAATGACCAGCATTAAATTTGAGTGCTCGTATTTTTGCCCTCTGTAAATTTTGATAATGTAAAGGTCCAAATTGTGTGGCTGGAAAGGCAGCCACTATTTTGCCAATTATTCTTGCTACCAATCTGATGGATGGTTTACTGATGTCAATGAGGTTATTGCAAGCCTCTATTCAGGCTATAGCCTTTTCCTTAGGCAAAGTCACCGACATGTGAACTGAGTTAATGGTGAACCCCAAATAATCCATTGTGGTGGAACGGTTTAATTTAGATTTAACTGGATGAATGATAAACCCCAGTTTTTCAAATAATTGTTTTGTGGCTGTTACCGTTTCTTTGGCCAATTCCAAAGTTTTGCCCACAATGATTATGTCATCTAGCTATGCCATCATCATGTGTTTTTGTTTCCGCAGAAACGATAGGGCTGGTTTCAAAATTTTAGTGAACAGCCTAGGGGCTGATGTTAGCCCATTTGGTAGTGCTCTGTACTGCCAGAGCTGTCCCATCCAGTTGAATTTTAAATAACATCTGTGGTCACCTCATATAGGGACTGAATAGTAAGCATCTTTTAAATCGATGCTAGCCATGAAGTAACCTTTGGAAATCAATTGTTTAGCAGTAACAAAGGTTTCCATTTTGAAATGAATATATTGTACAAAAGTATTCAAATTTGTCAAATCTATGATGATGCGATAACCACCATATTTTTTGTTTTTGGTAAAAATATTGGACACAAATTCCAGCGATTCGTGTTGGGTTTTTTCAATTGCCCGTTTTGCGTAAAGCCGCTCTAGTTCAGCATGTGCTTCTGATTTTTCTTTACCTGAAAGTACGAACATTCGGTTCGGTACATGCTCAACTGGAGGGCTATGTTTGTGTATAAATTATATGGTATATCCCTGGACACTGCTTAAAATATAAGTGTCTGTAGTCAACATACTCCATTCATCCAGAAAGAAGTGTAATCTCCCACCAACCTCCATACTTCCTGCAATTCGTAAGGAACCAGACCCACCTACCTCCATAGATACCAGTGGCTGGTTTACTTCCTTTTGTGAATCCTTCGTGGAGGTTGAGGCGCCGGTGTCTGGGTTTGTGGTTGGGTTGGCGTTGGGGGTTTGCGCATCTTCCTCGAAGGCCGGTCTGGGCCATGGCCTAAAAAGGACCCATGTGCAGTGTACCTGGCCTTTGAGCTTTCACCAGTTTGTCTTGTTCTACTGGTGGGTGCATAAGGGTGCTGTTTATGACCATAGTAGGGTTTTGATGATGTCGCTTTGATGAGCCCCAGGGTTTTTGCCTCCTCATCAAGCTCTTTGACTTGTTTGGATAGGTTACCTCCAAATAGTAAAATTGGTGGTTTTATGTTTCCAGGTTTGCACAGACCTGCAAATTTCGGGTTTAAAGCAGGTCGGATGGCACTCTTCCTGATGACGTTAATTTCGAATTGGGTATTACAGAGGAGTGCCAGTGCATCCTGTTGATTCTGCGACATCTCCTTTTCATCTACTGTCCGGGCGAAAGCTGTTATTCCCGTTGTTAGGAGCTTTAGTACTTTTTGGAGTTTGACATCCATGCCTCTAACTCCTGCTCCGACGTGTTTCCATATGCAATTATTTACAATGGGAACATTCAGGGATGTACAGTTCCCTGGTGGCAAATGTCTTGCCGTGGTGTCCAATACAGCCTGTTCCTGTAGCTGCTTAAATGACATATAGTCAATACTGGCAGCTAGTTTTGGTTCCAGGTTTTGGCCAGTTTGGTCTGGCTGTATGAATTGGGACACCATGTCCAGTAGATTTTGGTCTTCCTGCACCCCTCGCACACTTGATGTTTGTTCTGGAAACCCCTCTTCAGCTTTGGAGCATCCTTCTTGGTTTTCCTCGTTTTGTCCATTGACTCTACACCTGTAAGACAGGATGTAGAAAACAAAAAGAACGCAGAGTATCACTTACCTGTAGTTCCCGGCTTTTAAACTTTGCCGCTGAGGGGGAACGTCGTTCCACCGTGACTGTTTCGCAATGTGTGTAGCGATATATGACATGCATGCGTCCTGGTGGGGTTCTTCACGTAGTCACTCACGTGACTCCGAAGTAAAATTACATAAACTTTTTTTTTTATTCCTTGTTACACATAGCGCATCCCCTGCAGATCTATATTCTCACAGGTACATGCTACTACAAAGTCCCGATGTTTATTTTTTGGGGGGAATCCATGTTGATGTATAATGTTCAAAGATAAATTCTTGTTTTTGAGCTCAGGGTATTCTGAAGGGATTCTGCTAATCTACCATTGAGAGGATCCCAGTAATCTGCTTCAGGGCTCTGCAGAATGGGAGAAAGTGTTTGGGATCATTTAATAATTAGATCTGAGGGGGCTGGATCTAGTCTGATGTAAACAGTTTAAAAGAGTTCAATTTACAATTGTGAAAGAGATTAATTTAGAGGGAAATTAAAGAAAAATGAAATGCGGAGACCTTGCAGGTTTGCTTCAAGAGACTATATTGCATGATATCATGGAGAGATGGCGGCAGTTGACTGCTCACAAGTTCCCTGACTTCATAGCAGAATTAGCTGACAGTTTTACTGTGCAGTAAACAACTTTTGTTTTTTGTTAGATACAACTATATGACAATAAACTATCTACTACATGGGTACCAATTATTTCATTAGTCATAACATACTTTTTGTTTATGTCAATCTTATTCATCAACAGATGGTTAATACAAGTCAAACACAATACAAGGGCATCTTGACATTATTCTATCTCACCTTTTAGGCGGACCGCGCACCATCCCCTATCCGAGCCAATCATCGCCCCCGTTTACTGCAACGTATCTACTAGCGGTAGGGGGCGATGGTGGTCTAATGTAACAGACTGCTGAGAGAAACAAACTTCCTTATCTCTGTCTACTATTCATGTTTACATTTACCATCCACCCTTCAACACATTCCTAGTCAAGAGGTAATATGTCTAATCTTACTTTGCCAATTCCCACGGACCTCTTCCACACCTGGTCAACGAGAGATGCCAATTGTCACATCCAAACACCCTTTTGTTACCTTGTTCAATTCCAATCAAAATTAAGTAAGAAAGGATATTAATATTTTCTTCCACCGAATATGAATTGTTAACCCAGAAGAGCTAGGAAACAAAACAAAATGAGAGCTGGAAGCATAAATTCAATTTACAGCATTGAAGGATGTGGATGAACAGAGAAAGCAATTGTTTAAAGACATCATTCTGTAAAAGTTTAACAATTAGATTATTGGATTAGCAACCCAACTTCTGGACCATTGAGCTAATGGCATCTGGGGAATTTAATTGAAATAATTAAACAAAGTGGAATAAAATGTAGTTTCAGTGAAAGCAAACTAGTTGTTGTAGAAACCCAACTGGCTTGTTAAAGAGATGGAGAGATGGAGAGGTGGAGAGGTGGAGAGGTGGAGAGGTGGAGAGGTGGTGAGGTGGTGAGGTGGTGAGGTGGTGAGGTTGCTGCGGTTGGTGCGTTTGCTGCCATTGCTGCCTTACACAACCAGAGACCCGGGTTCAATCCGTGCTGTCTGTATGGAGTTTACACCCTGAACTGCATGGATTTGCTCCGGGACCTTTGGTTTCCTCCCACACTCTGAAGACGTACAGGTTGGTAGGCTAACTGGTTTGGTAAAATTGTCCCTAGTGTGTGTATGATAGTGTTATTGTGCGGGGATCACTGGTCGGTGTGAGCTGAAGGGCCTATTTGTAACTAAACAAACTTAAACTAAACCAGCCTACATATCACTCCAAATACACCAATTTTCCTGTCTCTTAATTGCATCCTCAATATTTAACTGCAATAAGATCAGGCACACCACTCACATCAATAACCTGTGCACAAATAAGGGTGCGCAAAATAAAGAAGTCATGATCATTACCATCAGTGGCACAGATGCATGGCAGTAGAGTTAGTGCCTTACAAATGACCCAGGTTCGAACCTGACTATGGGTGCTGTTTGTACGTTCTCACTGTGACCTCGTGGGTTTTCACCAGGTGCTCTGGTTTTCTCCCACTTTTCAAAGATGTGTAGGTTTGTACATTAATTGACCTCTGTAAATTTCCCCAAGTGTGCAGGATGCAAAACTGGGATAACATAAAACTAGTGTACGGGTGATCGCTGATTAGCATGGACTCAGTGGGTCGGGTGCCTGTATCTACATTGCATCTCTAAATGAAAATCATTTAGAAGGAAAAGTTCAGCTGAATGTTGGGAATGTCATGACCATTATATTTCCCTCCAAGTAACCAAACATCTATACTAGGACCACATCTAGTCCAGAGTTACAGTTGAGGAGTTCTTTGATGTGTTTCTTCCAGCAGACACTGACTGGCTCTCTGCCCTTTAAATTGTCACTTCTATTTTTGACTCTCAGCAAGGTTGGGCATTGGGAGTTTGGTCCAATGGTCAGGTTTTACAGTGCTGAAGTCTTCATACATGTCTTGGCTTATAGTGAGATACTGGGCCTATTGTGCATTTTATCACTCATCATTAGTTCTTTTGGTTCTGGATTTTCTATTAAACATCAATCATCAGAAATCTCAAGAGCTATTTTTTGTCCCTGGATGAGAAAATACCCTAACCCACCACCAAAACAGGTGATCTATCTTCCCACCTCCCCCCTATCCTCAGCCAAGTTCCCTCTCAAGGACTCCGTCTTTCCTGTGGCAAAGTTTATGGTTCCACATTGACCTCATCAGTCATCATGGAACCAACGGACTGGAGTGAAATCAAGTAATTGTCGACCTTGAGGGACTACCTGAGATGGCATCAACTTAAGGGCATGGGTAATGGCCAAAGAGATTTATTGGGCATTTGAGGCAGAACTTTATCACCCAGAGGTCTTTGGAATCTGAAATGCATTGCCCAAGTGGGTGATGGAGACCGAATCTCTTGTTTTGTTTGCAGTCTTTTTTTTCCTTCTTTTTACTGTCTTGCAGAATTAACATGCAATGTATGTATAATTTATGCATAGTTAGTTTTTGTTTGTTTGGCTGAGTTAAGAAGCCCATGTGTGGCCAACAAGATTTCCCTTGCCCTGCAGCTCATCATACTTTTGCAAAAGACAATAAACTCAACTTGAAGGTAGACACAAAATGCTGGAGTAACTCAGCGGGTCAGGCAGCATCTCTGGAGAGAAGGAATGGGTGATGTTTCAGGTCGAGACCATTCTTCAGACCCGACCCAAAACGTCACCCATTCTTTCTCTGCAGAGATGCTGCCTTACCCGCTGAGTTACTCCAGCATTTTGTGTCTACCTTTGATTTAAACCAGCATCTGCAGTTCTTTCCTACACATAAACTCAACTTGACTGGAATTAAATAATTCAGAAATATTTAGATTTGGATAAATTGCCAGGATATAGAAGGCTGCAGATTATGTATTGGTGGTTGGGATCAGTAAAGGTGCATTTTGGGTGGACTAGTAATGTTAGGATTTACACAATGAATGGTAGGATCCAAGTAAGAACCATGGAACACAAGGGCCTTGTACATATTTAAAATCCCCTGAAGGCAGCAGCACAGCTAGTTAGGGTAGTTAAGATAACATAACATATATTTGTCTTCATTAGCTGAGGCTTAGAATATAAAAGCAGAGAGGTCATGGTAAAACTTCATAAAAAAATTAGTAGGGCACAGCTGGAGTACTCTGTCCAGTTTCGATCATCAAACTAAAGGAAGGACATGATTGCCCTGGAGAGTGCAGAGGAAATTCACGAGGATTTTGCGTGGTATGGAACATTTTAGTTATGAGGAGAAAGACATAGGCTGGGCTTGTTTTCCTTTGAGCAGAGATGGCTGAGGGCAGGCCTGAATGAGGTATATAGATAAATGAGGGATATATGTAACCAGGGGAAACTGTAAGAAACATTTTCCCATGGCAAAGGTGTCTATATCAAGGGGGCAGATGAAGAATTGTTTAACTGAGAATTTTGTTGAAATCTGACTGATATGATGGTGGAGCCAGTTACTGTCATAACATTTAAGAAATATTTTGATTAGCACCATTATCGGAAGGGTTGGGACTTTAGAGATGGTGCAGTAGAGGTTTACCAAAATGTCACCTGGATTAGAGCGTATTAGCTATAAGGAGAGAAGTAGAAATAAGGAACTGTAGGTGATGGTTTACCAAGGAAAGGCACAACATACTGGAGTAACTCAACATAGGTAGCATCTCTGGAGGACATGGATAGGTGATGTTTTGGATCGGGACCCTTCTTCAGCCTTAGAATGTTGGAGACAGGAGAAAGGGGTCATCACTGGGAGAATGTTAGGGAAGGGAGAAGGGTCCCAACCCAAAACATCGCCTATCCATGTTCTCCAGGGATGCTGCCTGACTTGCTGAGTTATTCCAGCATTTTGTGCCTTTCCTAGCTATAAGGTTGGATAAACTTGGATTGCTTTCTTTGCAGCATTGGAGGCTTAGCAGAGACCTGATAGAAGTATATAAAATTATGAGAGGGGTATATAGGGTAAATAAACTCAGGGTGGAAATGTCAAAGACTTGAGGACATAGCTTTAAAGTAAGAGGCACAACATTTAATGGAAGGTAGACAATTTTCCAGCATCTGCAGTTCCTTCTTAAACATTTAATGGAGCTGTATGGGGCATGTTTTGGTGGAGGCAAAGATGATGGTGGCATTTACTAGGTTTTTAGATAGGTACATGCATACACAGGGATTGGAGGGATATGGATCACATGCAGCCAGAGGAGATTAGAGATTAGTTTAACCTGTCTTCATGTTTGGAACAAGATATCCTGTGTATCCAGGAGTCAGATTTTGTTATTTTTGCCCTTCAGGCCAGACGTATGCTTTCCCGGCTAATTTTGGACTAACACTCACTCTGTTTACATGTACAATGTTTCCTCTTCCATGTCAGGTCAAAACAAAGCAGTGCCTAACATTTGCTTTTTGCTGCTAAACTATAATTGAGCATCATAAATCCTTATAAAGATCAACAATGTAAAAAATAACATGTGGGGCTTGCCAATCTGAAAACAAAGGCACCACACATCCAGAACTGTGCAATTCCCACTTGCTTATTCTGCGTAATCAGTGCCATGAAAATAATGTTGCAGTGTTACTGTTTTAATGCAAGGTTCTGCAGTGCAGGATGAAGAATGCTTTCGCACATTAGGATTGCCAGATGGCCCTACATCCCTACACTGCTAATTCAACTGAAATGCTTCTCATAACATGGAGAAATACCAGTGAAACAGTTATGGTATCTCTAACTGTGAGACAACCTAATGAAAGGATGCTAGAGAACAAAGTTAATCAACTACAGTACATAAAAAGACATTTTAACATCTTATAAAACAATGGTATTTTCCGGTGGAGTAATGGGTACAAACCACCACCAAAAATATAGTCACTTGGGAGAGGAATCACAAGGCTGCTGCTCTGTGTGAAATAGCAAGGGGAGAGATTTACAATTAAGTGCTTCTAAACTGAACACGATTTACTCCTGCACTGCTAGTAACTCTTATTGACTACTGATGTATAGCAGCACACAAAAATACCTTGCAGCTTTCCTTTGCTTCTTATTTTTAAACCTAACCTGGTTTATTTTGTAAAGAGCATTTCTCAATATTTCAATGTTTCAAATAAATCTTTAGAGACCTGAACTAATGCACAAATAAAAAGACCAAAGTAACATCACCTCCGGTCACATTCGCTCGTCGTATTCTTTATCATTGAGCATATTTCTTTATTTAAAGAGCATTTTGTTTTCTTTTCAGTGTTCTTTATTTATCAAAAGTAACTGGAATGTACTTACAGGAATGCACCTTGAGAAAATGAAGGCATATTGCACTCCTGATTCAATATTCTTACAACTTATCATGCGGAGAATTATTAATTGCATTATGCACCAATTCATTCAAATTTGCCGTGATTATGTGAGGTTAATTGATATTCAATAAACATTGAAAATATTCACCCCAGAATTAGTGGCCCACACTGTTCATAAGGCTACTCATCTATTATACGGACATGCCACAAAGCTGCCAATGATTTTATATGTGTTACTTCAGCTGTGTGCAATTCGCACTCAGTTAGCAGACGTGAGAAATCGGGCAGAAGTAAAGCAGAAACAGAAAATATTGGAAACACTCAGCAGGGCAGACAATAAAAGGTCTCAGATGAAAAGTCTCAGAGCTGAAATCTTAATTGTTTATTTTATCATAGATGCTGCCTGACCTGCTAGGAGTCTATGATTTTCTGTTTCTATGATTTTCTGTTTTATTTCAGATTTCTTGTATGTATATATATTTTTTATTTTGGAAGAAAAATGGGATTTGATTTAATACAAGAAAGAAGCCCCAATCACAATGATGCTTCTGGGAGGTGTGATCAGGTCTATTCAGCCATGAGCATATAGTCCAATATTTGTATTCCACATGCTAACCGAATAGTTAATGGTCGACGCCACATTGCTTTTGGGTCTTCAATGCACATGGCATGTCCAGGCACCTCATGCAGAAATGAGCCAACACAATGAAAGTGAGGCCAACTTCACCAAAGGGAGACTGGCTTATTGTTCCTGGATCTACCTTGTGCCTCCAATTAGTACATTCATTTTTAGATGTTAACTATTAGCTGCACAGAACCTCCAGTACACCTGCTCTTCCCAAAGCCACAAAAACTGAATATTAGACTGATGATGACCCTACATCTCCATTGCACCTGTCACGACACTTACACCTACTGTTCTCTACCTGCCCATTCATGCTCCAACTAATCCGCTAAGTTCCAATACCACTTTGATTCCCACATCCCCACAAGGATTAGGTAGACAAAAATGCTGGAGAAACTCAGCGGGTGAGACAGCATCTATGGAGCGAAGGAAATAGGCAATGTTTCTGGTCAAGACCCTTCTTCAGTGCGAAATGTCACCTATTTCCTTCGCTTCATAGATGCTGCCCCACCCGCTGAATTTCTCCAGCATATTTGTCTACCTTCGATTTTCCAGCATCTGCAGTTCCTTCTTAAACAATACTTCCATCTTAATGCCCCCACCATTTTGTTATCTCACCAATATGTCTCCATTATGGGGCTACCTTTTTGAAATTGAATAAGTTTTTGATTGAACACCTACTTCCACCAAATTTTTTTGGAAATCCAGAAAAATTGCTAAGCTTTGTATTTTCACAGCAAGAAGCACTCCCACTGATAAATGGTGTCTGTGGCTGTATCTTAGGCATTGCCTCAGTGGTGGATGACTGTTCTACTCCAGCTTTGATGAGTGTAGGATGTCTGTACATTAATTATATTAAGATTGCCCACCATGGACTTGACGGGTGCAAGTCCTGCCACAATGACAAGGAGGTCATAAGTCAGAAGGTTTTAAGGAATAGGAATAGAATTAGGCCATTCAGCCCATCAAGTCTCCTCTGCCATTCAATCATGGCTGATCTATCTCTCCATCCTAACCCAATTCTCCTGCCTTCTCCCCATAACCTCTGTCACCTGTACTAAGCAAGAATCTATCTATCTCTGCCTTAAAACTATCTACTGACTTGGTCTTCACAGCCTTCTGGCCAAGGCATTTGGAGACCAGACCCTGCTACCTCACTTAGTTTCCATATGAATGTAGCACACATGTACATATACACATACATACATATATGCCCAGATACATACATACAAAATACATACATACATACACACAGATACATACATACAAAAATATACTCCAACCACACACACATATACTTCCACGCAAACATTCTCTAACTCCACAAACACATGTTTACACGCACGCACATACACACATATGCTCACATTGTTAAACTCATCACATCTACACATGTGCAATGACTGCACACACCTGCGTGTACACAAAAACACACTTTGATCACACTCACAGTTACACATAGACACGTGTGTACTTAAACACACACATACACAGTCCGAAGAAGGGTTCTGACCTGAGATGTCACCTAATCCTTTTCTCCAGAGATGCTGCCTGATCCGCTGGGTTATTCTAGTATTTTGTGTCTATCTTACACACACACACTAACCACACACAAATTATCTTGCCCAAATCCTTGTCCTTAGCCTGAAAATCACATGCTGAGACCCACCAACTTGGCCGTTGGGCATCTCAATTTACTAGGCGGGTGGTTGAACATCAATGTTCCTGGAAGAATCCCAGGCTGTGGTCTGTCTAGACCATATCTCTAGGGGTGGTCCTGAAGAGGGAAGGAGGCTGCAGTCAGGTGACAAGTGGAGGTTGTGGCTTTACACTGGGATAGAGTAAGTGACTAACAGCTGGAAAAAGGGGAAGAGGATGGAGGTGAGGTGTTGGGGAGAGCGGGAAAATCGAAAGGGGGAAGGGGGAAGGGGCTACTGCAGAAGGAGCTGTAATAGGAAGAAAAGATGTGGAGGAAGGGAGATTGAGGGAGGGGGTGCTGAAGCAGACAGAAGATTAGGTGGTGCAACGATGTAGCGGAATATTTGCCTCACTGTTCAGATGGTTATAAAGGACAGAGCAAGCATTTTGGAGATTTAAAGTTTCAGAGATAGTGTTACAATCTAACCGTAAGCACAACTAGTGCCACAGTTGACCGGCTACAGAGTACATATGGCAGAAACAAGGAACTGGCAGATGATGGTTTACAATAGGACACACAGGTCAGGCAGTATCTCTGGAGAACATGGGTAGGTGATTATTTGGATCGGGACCCTTCTTCAGATTCTTCAGAGAATGAATTAATTCTTCAGAGTTGGTGCCTGTCCCATTGAGTTACTCCGACACTTTGTGGCCTTTTAGGCTACAGTGTATCATGGCCCTGCTGGTTTTGCTGAATTTGTCTTCACTCTTGTATAATAGTGGTTTCATATTATTAAAATACTAAACAGAAAAACAGAATAAAATAGTAATTCTTAATCAGACAAAGCCAAATTCCAAAGGTCCACTGTTGCAAACTATGAGGATACAAGTGTCCCAAAATATAAAAAGCAAAATCATATTTCATTGTATGGTCTTGTCTTTGACTGTATAGCACATAATAAAAAAGTTTCACTGTACACATGGCAATAATAATAAATGAAACTAAACTAAAATCTTTCATTACAACCCAGTGGTATGAATATTCATTTCTCTAACTTCAAGTAACCTTTACATCCCCTCTCATTGTCTGTAACTTGTTTTCCCCTAGCCCACAGCTAACAATTCGTTTCTGTCCTGGGCCTTCTCCATGGCCAGAGTGAGTCCCACCGCAAATTGGAGGAGCGGTATGAACATTGACCTCCAATTCCAGGTAGTCCTTGCTTTCTCCCTCCTCTCCCTGCCCTTCCCAACTCTCCCACAGCCTACTGCCTCCGCCTCTTCCTTTCTTCTTCCCGCCCCCCCCCCCCCACCCACAGCAGTCTGAAGAAAGATCTTGACCCGAAACATCACCTATTCCTTCGCTCCATAGATGCTGCCTCACCCGCTGAGTTTCTCCAGCATTTTTGTCTACCACAGCTAACAATGGCCTGTTTCCTTTATCATTGTTACTATTTTTGCATATCTTTTTCATTCACTTGTTCTATATCTCACTATTTCACCATCTACAGTATATCTCTTGTTTCCTTTCCCCCTGACTCTCCGTCTGAAGAAGGGTCTAGACCCGAAACGTCACCTATTCGTTTTCTCCACAGATGCTGTCTGACCCGTTGAGTTACTCCAGTATTTTGTGTCTATCTTTGGTTTAAAACAGCATCTGCAGGTCCTTCCTACACAAAAACATCTCATTGTTAGGCATGGATATTGAGGGTTGTAGAAGAAGGCAGATGGATAGAGTTAAGTGACAGATCAACCACAGTCTAATTGAAGGTGATTCAAGCACCAAAGGGCCAAATGGCCCACTCCTGTGTTCATGCAGCAGATTAAGAATGACAGCAGAATCCAGCCACTTCATACTTTGAGGTAAGCCCTGCTAAAATCCGGTTTGCGGAATTGCCAGGAGAGATTTCACAATGGATTTTATTTCATTAGAAGATTCCCTCAGCGTGTTGGACTTTAACATTTAAGTCCAAAAATCAGATTAAAGTCTTATATGGGAATACAGCTCTTTAGTTTTAGATGCTGTTCATAGATTTCCCTGACTTGCTGGCATTTAGCATTAAGTACAACAGCCAGATTAAATTTTACCTTTTGAGTGCAATTGCCTGTGCTACTTAGGCACTGTGAAACATTTCCCATTAGCAGTTGAATCTGATTATGTGGCTCAATATGTTCCAAGCAACAAAACTCTGCGGGATGGCATCAGCTCCATATGCACAGTTAACACAGACTGCAACACTCATCGTTTCTTCTTTGCTAAATAATCTTGCAGATGTCCATGCTATTTTTTCCGTTACTTAGGGACTGCATCCGCTGGTTTAATATTACACCCTTGTACAGCAGAAAAAACAAGCAATCTGGCATCAGCCGTCTGCTTTTTAGTCAGCGTTACTGAACCAGATAGATATTACAACACTCAATGGCGCTGTTAATTTTAAATGTATTACTCATCATTAATGCATAGTGTGATTCAACATTTTCTTTAAAGGTTTTGAAATGTTGTGCAGATAAACGGATCCCTTGTACTTTGCAGTGTGCTTGAGTGAAGTATTTCCTCCAGTTGACATATATTTTATAACAGCAAGACATTAGTCACAGTGATTACTTTACAAATATACAAAGTGGAACAATTCAAGTGTGCCTTGAAGAGGTAGTGCATGCATGTGTAGACTATCGTAAAGGTCACTCAGCACTTGACCATGTCAAATCATTAACTAGAGTTTAGTGGGCATGCTGGAAAATTTGATTACAGAACATTTTCTATTAATGAACAATTGTACTTGAGGTTAAGATGATTGGCCCTGTACTTTGCAGTTAAGAAGCTTCAGAAGCAAAGGACACTGATTTCTTTGTTAGCGTTGTACACTCTGAGAGAAGCAAAATACATTTCAAATTGCAAATATATATTTAAAACAAAAACAGCTGCCACCGTTTGTCGGTGCAGAGTGTGAACGTGAGGGGTGAATACAGACTGCCTGATTTCAAGCCATCAGATCTCAGGCTGCCCACCCCACTTGAAACTCTGTACAAATGATTTCCTTTGAATTAATTCCACATAAGATGGATGCCAATCCTTTCGACAGTGTATTAAACAAAAACAAACACAAAAGGCTGATGGACATAAGAAAACTCTGTCCTTTATTCTCCACTGGTCCTTGAATCTAAAGGGTGAATATGATTACAGAGGATTTCATTGTACTGCAAATATCTATTTGTTCAATCTTGTTCTATACAATTTTAAAACGTTGTTTTCCTATTCTGATAATCTGTATGTGCAACATTCTCCATCACTGATAGACCCTTCTCACTGGCCCCAGGCAGTCCTGGATTCAATCTTTCTTCTTTTGCATCCATCCCCATTACTCAGCATGGAGCCAGTGTTTGACATTCCTCCAGCTGTCTTCCTGCCAGACATGTATGGCTGCTGTAACAAGGCTAAATAGAAAAAAAAATGGTGGTACAAGGTATGACAGCACCACATGTTCATCATATTAGGGTCACAACCTTTGAATACTGTTTCTTTGTCAAGTACTTCACATTTTCAGCAGAAAGACACAGTTGGATTGTGTTATAAAATATATCAGACTAACTACTAACCTGCTACTGTGAAGAGAAACAAAGCAGAAGGTCTGTCTGTGTCAGAGAAAATTATCAAGTGGGACATGCCACTACTTTAAGAAAGTAAAGCAGACCTCAGCTTCAAGCGTTGCAATGAAGTTAATCTCATGTTTTTCAGTAACAATGTTTGTATGCTCTTTATATGCCGCTCACTGAGATTCTGTGATTTACATTTTATCATGTTTGTGCAAACTTTCCTCTAGCCATTAACTGGATTAAATGTGAAGAGGATTGGAAGCTCTTGCCGGGTTATTACTCTTGTTTGTATGGCCTGGTCTAGAAAGGAGCATTGTTGGCAAATTATTTGGGATGTTACAAGCTTGGATCAGTTTCCTAACCAGGTTGATGTAACATTTTGGAGCAAGGAAGTATTAAAAAACCAACACAAAGATGCCTAAACTGAGGGCTCACAAGTAACATTGTTACTATTGAGTTGTATAGTGACTTGTTCAGGTCCTGTTCCAGTAACTTGAGCATGCAATTTATTCTGGCTGTCCACTGCTAACCAAAGGACATATGTTTAAGGTGAGGGGGAAAGATTTAATAGGAAACTGAGGGGTATCTTTTTCACACAAAGGATGGTAGGTGTATGGAACGAGCTGCCGGAGGAGGTATTGAGGCAGGTACTATTACAACGTTTAAGAAACAGCTAGACAAGTACATGGATAGGATAGGTTTTGAGGGACTAATGTAGATGGGGCATGTTGGTCGGCATGAGAAAATTGGGCCAAAGGGCCTGTTTCCACGTTGTATGACTATGACCATATCTATATAATTAAAAGTCTCATCTTGACCACTTCCTGTTTGCACTGTGCTTTGATTTTAGAAAAAAATGCTACCA
>CM075977.1:242912312-243126648 GCA_038087875.1 Malacoraja senta | reverse complement strand
GTTGTTACCCTGTTACAGGGTGCAGCAATAAATTACTCCTTTTTGGGACTTTCATCAACATTTGTGTTGTTAATTCTAATATCAACAGATACCATGGCTGTATAGGCCAATGTGGTACTACCAATACCCTTGAAGCAGCATCTTGCCTGATTTTAAGCAAACATTGGCTTATGAGGCAGAAAGGTGGAAATATATATGAAAACATACCACCCCAATGTAGCGAGAAAGCATCAATCGCCACTGCTCCTGGATCTGGTTTCCATGAGATATATCTCGATAGCTGATGATTCAAGTCGATGTCGGTCATTCCAAATCTGATCACTATATCATTGAATACCTCTTGATTCAACATCCATTCTTTATTATCATGGAACTTTTCGTGACCAGGTGTCTGCTATCGTGTTCATTCTACCTGGTAGATAGATAGCTGAAATCCAAATGTTCTTTTCAATACACCAAGACCAAAGTTGATTTAACCATTTTGTCACATGACACCGACTTAATTCCACCCATATCATTAATATAGGCAACTACTGTTGTGTTTATTAAATTGAACTTGAACCTTCCTTTTAGTTGTGTTAGAACCATAAGCTTGGAGTCCATAGAAACCTCCTAAATGCTCCAAATAGGTAATTCCCCATGTCTGCAGTAACACTAACTTTTCCTGATTCCATCTGCCTCCGCAGCTCCATGTTAAGTCAGTTGCACCCCATCCTAGTGCACTGGCATCAGTTTGTAATATCATGGAAGGTTGTTCAATCAGCACTTTGCCTGAACTGCTTGAGACATGTAGAATCCACCACTGCAGCTTAGAAACAGCATTTGTTGTTACTTGCATGGTTCTATCAAAATGACCAGCATTTAGTCTCAGTGCCTGTTCTTTAATTCTCTGCAGCTGTTGATAATGTAATGGTCCATACTGGACTGCTGGGAATCTACTAATTTTCCCAGTACTCGAGCCACCTGTCTGATTAGAGGTTTTTGCTCGTTTAACAGATTACTGCAATCTTTAATCAACTCCACCCTTTTTTCACTGGGCAAAGTAATTTGCATTTGGGCTAAATCAATTGTGAACCCCGAATAATTAATCGAGGAACATGTTTTTAACCTTGATTTCTTTGGATGAATTTAGAAACCCCCAAACTTTCAAATGTTTGATTTTATTACTGCAACCGATGCTTCTGTTGACTGTTTTGTCCTTCCTATAATCAGGACATCATCCAGGTATGCCATTAGTACATGCCCCTGGCTCTCAGCAACCCCAGAATTGATTTTTATAAATATTCTGGAAGGGAACGTTAACCCTTTAGGCTGAGCTTTGAACTGCCCTAATTGGTTCATCCGTGTAAATTTAAAATACTTCATATCTTGCAAGTGAACAAACACTGAACAAAAGGATTCAGACTTGTCAAGTCTATAATAATCCTACATCCTTTTTTGATCGAGGGAATATATTTGACCCAAATTGGTGAATTTGGTAGACTGATTCTTTAATAACACCTTTTATAAATAGGGTTTTGAAGCGCAACTTGAACCTCCATTACTTCGCAAAGTGGAGAGTTCTGCTAGGAACATGCTGGACAGGCAAATCATAATTTGGATTGAATTCAATTCGAAATCCTTGTATATTATTCAGAATTACCACATCTGAAGTAATCTTCATCCAATGTTTATAGAAGAGACGTAATCTGCCTCCAACTTTTGGACTTAATCCAGTTAGTATGTTCCCCTGAGAACCAGGTCCACCTACCTCTTGAGTCATTTGAGTATTCTGAGATCCCTGGATTCTCCCGGAAGCACAACCACTGCTCCTTACTCCCGCTGCAGGCTGCCAGCTACGTCCCTGCGTTGATGAGCGACTTGGTCCTGGTCTAGGATCCGTATGACGTCTGAAAGGATACTTCCTCTTTACAGACTTTGCAACCATTGATGTATTTATCAATCCTGTTTTCGCTTCATCTTCCAACTCTTTAATACGTCTCCCGAGATCCTCTCCAAAGAGTAAGTTGGGTAATTGTATATTACTTGGTTTGCAGAGTGCTGCGAATTTCGGATTCATAGTAGGCCGTATAGCACCTTCCTCAGATAATTGATCTCGAAGTGGGTGCTGCATAGCAACCCCAGTGCTTGCTGATGCAACTTCGTCATCTTTTGGTTGTTACCTGCTATTCTGGTAAAAGCAGTTATTCCAGAACCCAGCAGCTTTAATATTCTCTGCAACTGATTCCAGATAATTTGGTTCACTGCTGCTGCTTTCAGCAACCCACAGTTACTTCTTGCAGTCTCATCCATTTCCTGCTGTTCCAGCTAATGGTAAACCAAGTAATTTATTAAGGAGGCCAGTTCTTCTCCTGATGGCTCTCCTGACCCTGACGGGGCAGTGAATCCTACTGCCAGGGGTGGAACATCTGGCAGCTGCCGTTCATCGCCTTGTACAGCCTCACCGTCAGAGTCGGGGTCTGAAATCTCATGACCCGTAGCACTCTCCTCATTTCTGAGGGTGTATTCCATCAGCCCTGAGCCAGGTGCTGTTAAGCTGCTCCTGCAGCTTGGATTACAGTACACTCCTTCCTGAGTGAACTTTGCTCCAACAGCCTATGAAAAAGGCTTTCGATTTGGGCAATACGCTCGAAAGCAGTATCTAGCCCTGTACCAGGAGCTGTTTGAGCTGTTTCCAGCAGCTTGGCTTTCAGTACACTCCTCCCTGAGTGAACTTTGCTCCAACAGCCTATGTAAAAGGCTTTCTATTTGGGCAATACGCTCGAAAGCAGTATCTAGCCCTGGAGCTACTTCCATTGCCTGGGACTCCCTCCGTGGGCCGTTGGGATTTAAACTTTGTCTTTTGCCCGACAGGCGCTGACGGGCAAAAGACATGGACACCAGCCCCATGTCCACAGTCGCTATGCTCACCGCTGGCGACTGTACCGGGGTTTAGAGGTGGTTGGTCTCTAACCGCGGACTCCCGACTTTCTGTCGGCTGTGTCGCTCGCCTCTTCCCCCTGTCCGTTTTTTCCATGGCGTCTGTGGTAAAAATCCCCATAGACCCACAGTAAACGGACCTGGAAAACATGAAAAAAGTTTTTACTTACCTTGTAGTTG
Source organism: Malacoraja senta (assembly GCA_038087875.1). Classification (NCBI taxonomy): domain Eukaryota; kingdom Metazoa; phylum Chordata; class Chondrichthyes; order Rajiformes; family Rajidae; genus Malacoraja; species Malacoraja senta. Next base: position 243,123,549 of record CM075977.1, on the reverse strand, counting down.
AAAAACTACAAACCACTGTAGGAGCTCTGCTCCTCACGTCCGTTTGCGTCAAGGCGTCTGACGTAATGACGCGCAGGCGCACTGGCGGGGTTTTCACGTAGTCACTCACGTGACTCCGAAGTAAAATTCACCTGGACTATTCTGATCTCTTTATACACTTTTTTGTTCTCTCTGTCTCCATCACAGGGAAGTAGACTATTGACTGACATCTACTGCAAACCCATTGACTGCCATGGATATTTGGACCATACCTCCTCCCACCCTGCATCTTACAAAGAAGTCATCCCCTACTCCCAATTTCTCCATCACTCAGCCAAGGCCTGCTGGATCTCTCAGTTGCTAACCATTTTAACTCTCCTTCTACAATATGCCCTGCGATGATTTATGGTGTTACCCTGTGAATGACGCAAAGATCACTAGGATGAATTAACCCACACTTTGAAGGCTTGGGTTAACTTCTACAATCGGGTAATGAAGGTGGAGTTCAAATCAGTAACAGTACCTATAAACTAAAAATATACCAGAGAATGTAATGATGTACAATGCTATAACATCATTAATATCTCTTGTTCTTTGTGTTGTACATCATTACAATCTTTAGTATAAACCAGAATGTGATCTTAGAGTTATAGAGTCATAGGATCATACAGTGTGGAAACAGGCCTTTCGGCCCAACTTGCCCACACCCACCAACATGTCCCATCTACACTAGTGCAACTGCCTGTGTTTGGCCCCTGTCCCTCTAATCCTGTCTTAGCCATGTACTTGTCCAAATGTCTTTCAAATGTTGTTATAGTACCCTCTTATTTCCTTCTTAAGGGTGTCTCCAAAACACCTCCTGGGATACACTTGAACTACCTCACCTCAACTACCTCCTCTGGCAGCTCCTTCCATGTACCCACCACTCTCTGTGTGAAAAAGTTACCCCTCAGGTTCCTAGTAAATCTTTCCCCCCTCATCTTAAACTTATATCCTCTAGTCCATGATTCCCCTACTCTGAGCAAGAGATTCTATACCTGATCTGTTACTCTCATGTATACTTTCTAAAAGCTAAATGGGTTTTGAATTCAATGTTTACATTTGTCGTGAAGATAGATACAAAAAGCTGGAGGAACTCAGCGGGACAGGCAGCATCTCTGGAGAGAAGGAATGGGTGACGTTTCGGGTCAAGAAACGTCACCCATTCCTTCTCTCCAGAGATGCTGCCTGTCCCGCTCAGTTACTCCAGCTTTTTGTGTCGATCTTCGGTTTAAACCAGCATCTGCAGTTCCTTCTAACATATTTTTACATTTGTCCTGTGGTGGTTTCCTCATGTGGCTATTACTTGGGATAAGGAAACAGTTTCCATGTGGAATCATTTATGGATATTATACCTTGTTAATTTAATATAGTTAGCAACCAGAGAGAACTACAGGAGCAATTACAACAGTGCATGATTAGGGAGGAATCAAAATTCTTCATATCTTCAAGATATCAAGAAAATAGTACTTAAAATGTAATTGTATTGTGGAAGTACTAGATCCTTAATGGACTATTTCCATCCTGAAGATCTCTGGATCGCTCACAAGGCAACACCATAAATAACCACAGGGCAAATTGAGAAAGGGTAGTTAAAATGGTTCCACAACCATAAGAGTTCAGGGCATGCATGCTCCTGTTACAGTGAAAGACAAGGTAGATGGGAGTAAGGAATGCTTGGATGACGTGATATTGAAGCACTGGTCAGGAAAAAGAAGGAGACGTGGGACAGATATAGGCAGTTGGTATCACGTGTATCCCTGGAGGAGATTTGGAGACTGTGGGGCATTCAGTAGATAAGAAGGAAATAAGGGGGTAAGGGATAGCTCTGATCAACAATATTAAGGAAAACCATGTCTTCTTTCTTTTATAAATGTGGTTTCCCTCCACCGTCATAGATAGGTTCCTCACCTGAATCCCCTCTGTAATCCATAGTCTGCTCCCATTCCCCCAACCCTCAGACGTAACAAGAATAGAGTTTCCTTGGTCCTTACCTTTCACCCACCAGCCTCCGAATCCAACATCTCACACATTTCTGCCAACTTCAACTTGATCCCATCACCAGTCACTTTTTCCCAACTCCACTTCTTTCAGCTTTCTGCAGAGACAGCTCCTTCCACAACTCCTTGACTTATCCCTTCCCACCCAAGCCCTCTGCAGTGTAACACCTATCCCTATACCTCCTCCTCCACATCCATCCAGGGACTCCAGCAGTTCTTCCATAGGAGACAGGGGTTCATGTGCACCGCCTCTAACCTCATATACTGCATTTGGTGTTCCCAATGTGGCCTCCTTTAAACCGGCGAGACTCAAACATAGAATAGGCAACCATTTTGGCAAATCAGTTGCTAATACTCCTTCCCATTCCGATAATAAACTTTCTGTCTTGGGCTTCCTTCAATGCCACACAGAAACTGGAGAAACAGCACCACATATTCCACTTGGGTAGCTTACAACCTCACTATAACCACAAATTGAATTATCTAATTTTAGGTAACTAACAAACAAGCAATTACCCTCCCACCTTCTCCCCCCCCTCCTCCCCCCCTCCTCCCCCCCTCCCCCCCTCCTCCTCCTCCCCCCCCTCCTCCTCCCCCCCTCCTCCTCCTCCCCCTCCCCTCCCCCCAACACCTTTATTCCCCCTTTCTTCCCTGTGCCTCATCTGGATTCAGAACCATTTCTCCCCTTCTCAATCCCCCAGTCTCCTTCCACCCATATTTCTTCTTCCAGCATCATAATCTGCACCTCTTCTGTCGTTATCTCCATATCTCATAACTTTTGCCTTTTCATCTGTGGTCTTTGTTCACCATTTGAAAAAAAATTGGCACATATCCACCTACCACTTGACTTCTTTGTCCTGCCCCCAACCATCTGGTGTTCACTCCCCCACTACAATCTGCCTGACACACCAAGTTACTCCAGCAATTTGTCTCATGTTTCTACTAGGTTAATTTGACAGGAAACCATTCACTGAGATCCCATTTAGGCATTCAAGTTAAAGATGTGTTTGAATCTTATTGGTGTCATCAATACATGTTGTGTGGCTGTAAGAAATATGGGACTCCTTTAACTTTGAGTGAGTGTCTTTCTTGCTTGTTTGGCTGAGTATGTTAAAGAGTGTTTCATCATCTCCTGGTGTCTTTGGAATAAGCAAGCAACCTAAACAACTTTAACTAATTACCTGTTTAGGAAGGAACTGCAGATGCCGGGTTACATCGAAGAGGGACCTGCTTAATTACTGGCTTAGTTACCATGAGTAAGAAGGGTTAAAACCATACCCAATCTCCTCCCTGCCCCCACAACTCGACATTCCTCCAAACCCACCACCAAATCCTTGCACTCGAATAGTGCTATGAGATTGTTATGTTTGGTTGCCACCACATGGACCAGGTGTGTTGCATTAATGAAATTTGCTTGTTCCATGGGCTGGATGTTAATTCTATTGTAATGACCCGAGAGATTTAGTAGAGATTAATCTGATCTCGCATAATGTCAGCTCATTGAAACTGTCCCAATCCAATTACCTGTAATCTGATGACAATGCCTTGATTCCAGTTACGTCTCTATATTTGTAACATATGTTGATATTAAAACATGAAACCAATGCAAACATTTTGTTTTTAAATAAAATGGGCACATTACCAAACTACCCAAGATCACTGTACTGTATAGATTGATTAAAATGCTCCTTAATGATGCACTTCTGTGCGATGGGAATGATTAGCATTTAGTTTAGTTTTGTTTAGAGATACAACGTGGAAACAGGGCCGTTGGCCCACCGAGTCCACACCGATCAGCGATCACCCATACACTAGTTCCATCTTACACACTTTAGGGACAATTTTAAGAAGCCAATTAATCAACAGACGTCTTTGGAATTTGAGAGGAAACAGAAGCATGCAGAGAAAACCCACGTGGTCACAGGAGAACGTACAAACTCTGTACAGACAGCACCTGTAGTCAGGATCGTATCCGGGTCTTTGGCGCTGTAAGGCAGCAACTCTACCGTAACAGCACTGTGCTGCTCATTGGTTCTTGGTATAGTCATATGTCGATTCTAAGCAATGTAGCTAATGGTACTATTGATTTAAGACTGTCCTCTGCTATTATTGTCTTTGGTTGTGGCCTAAGCTACATTGCAGAATAGACTTCAAAATATTGCAGATTAATTGCTGACAAGATAATTAAAATTGTGGAAAAATATTTGCCATGTTTATTAATAGCAGTCATTTGCAAAAGTCACTAAACATGCTAGTTTCTAGTTTTTGGAAAGTTTAAACTACATTTACATTTGTTTTACCTCTTTAAAACATTTAAATCATGCTGTTATATCATGTATGTGTGTGATTTACCAAAGCAACTTTGTTTTTAATATGTATCGCTTGGTGCAAGGTAGTTCATTGCTTTGATCACAGGGAATGATAAGTTTGGCTCAGGGGTTTGTTGCAGAAGCAGATGGACTGGGGTTTGAGAATGGGTGGACAAGCAGCAACCCATTGAGTTACTCCAGCACTTTGTGTCTTTTTTTAACCACAATTTTTAATATTTAATATGCTTTCAGTTTTAGTTTAGAGATACAGCATGGACACAGTCCTTTTACCCCATCGAGTCCATGCAAATCATCAATCATCTTTTACACTAGTTTTTACATTATCGTACTCTCCCATCCACTCCTACTCATCAAGGGCAATTTTACAGATGAGATGTGGAAGGAATCCAGAGGAAATCCATGGAGAAGGTGCAAACTCCCCACAGACAGCACCTGAGGTCAGGATCATCCCAGTTTTCTGGAGCTGTGAGGCTGCAGCCCTTCCAGCTACATCACTGTGCTGCCCAGTTAAGTTGCGCATTAATTTGGGATAATTAAACATTTTATGACTGGATTATAATTTCTTGGAGATACTTCTCCAGTAAAAATAGTTTTCTCAAGAAATTAGTATATTGCTGTAATATTACCTAGCATTTTATTAATGTGGTAATTATATAACAGTGTTTTATCATTAAAATGCCTGTCGAATAATATATTCCTTGTCATTCTGAAATTATAACCTATTTGATTTGTTAGTTTAATAACCATTCAACAAGGAAGGTCGATTGAAGTATTGGTTGGAAAGTGACAAAAGGGAAAATCACTGCAACTGTAGATTGGATTCAAAGAGGAATCTATCATTTAAAAATAATTATGAGAGAATTTAGTTCAAAATTATTCATCATTTGTACAAAAATAATGGAATAATTAGTTGACTGAATAAATGTATTGAAGTAAATTAAATACGTAGAAATTTGAGAACATTTTTACATTGTTCTCTCAATTATTTTCACATTGGATAGAATTAACCTGATAACCCAAAGAATTGAAGATCTGGTTTGAAATATTCCTCAGAACAATCTAGCCCACCAGTTCATTTTCTCATAAATGTCATGTACATGCAGCTGTGAGTACTAGTTGGTAGTGATTAAATGCAGAATATTCAGTGATACATTGGAAACAGTTAAAAGTGCACATGTGCAATATGATACACACGGGACCAAATATGTCATGTTGTGACACCACATTCATTTATGAACACTGCATTACTTTTCCCTGTCAAAAAATAAGAAAGAGTAAACTAATTTAACAACAATAACACATTTACAAGTTTAATCAAGTCATTGTTTTTTTTTAAAAACATTTTCATTTGATCTTCATAACTATACTGATGCTGCTTGTATTGATCTTGGAGACAACAGATGCTCAGTCTGAAGAAGGGTTTCGACCAGAAACATCGCCCAATCCTTCTATCCAGAGATGCTGCATGTCCCGCTGAAATACTCCAGCACTTTGTGTCTATCCACAAATGTTGATGTAGCATTCATCTTTGGACCTACCTTTTAACTAATTGCAATCATGTTCTGTATCAGTCCTTCGTGCACAATTGTATGATTCGCTTCAGGAATAATAAGTTAAATTTACTATACTATAGAGATACGGCATAGTAACAGGTCCTTCTGCCCACTGAGTCCACTACAACCAGCGATCACCCTGCACTATCCTACACACCAGGGACAATTTACAATTTACAAAGCCAATTAACCTCCAAACCTGTACGTCTTTTAGAGCATGGGAAGAAACGGGAGCACCCAGAGATACTGTATGCTCTCCATACAGACAGCACTCATAGTCAGGATTGAACCCTGATCTCTGGTTCTGTAATGAGCCTGTCCACTTAGGCGATTTTTCAACGGACTGCCAGCGACTGTCAAGTTGCCGGCAGTCGCTTCAAAAACCGGCAACCGGAACGCCGACTGTCAGATTGGAACACACACACACACAATAACACATCGCTTCCTTCACCAGCCCGTAATGCAGGCGGGGGACAGGGCAAGCGGGGGGAGCACCGTCTAAAAAATTCACACGGTGCAAAGTCAAGGTGATACAGACACACTCCGCGATGAACAGGAAGGTTGGTGCTGTAATTAATACGGCTAAAGAACAGTGTATGGTAAGTCCGTTAAAAGAGGGGGGGGAAGGCGGGAGATGGAGTGGAGACAACTTTTAAGAAGCCAGAGATACAAGGCTGTGAAGCTCGGCGGACATTTAACATTACCGGTCGGATATCCTTGGTTCTGAAAACGACTGCTTACCTTTTTTTTCCCCAATGAGCCAATGAAATTCACCTGTCAGCACCGGCTACAACCGACTAGAACCTCCGAGAACCTTCAACCTCATGGCAACCCACTAGGACCTCCTATCGACCCACCTACGGCACGAGAATTCTCGCTACTCTCCATGGCGGCTTCATTCTAGTCGCCGCTAATTTTTCAACATGTTGAAAATTTTTCGCCAACCATAATGAGGCCACGACTAGTTCCCAGAATGCGGGAACTCCTCGCGACCATGAAGACGACACCCCGATAACTACTCGCGAACATGTGGCGACCATGTGGCGACTCCATAGTCTCCTGCAGTCACCTAAAAAAATGCCTAAGTGGGACAGGCCCATTACCACTGCACCACTGTGCTGCCCAACTCACAATTTTCCTTAAAGCCCTGTCCCACGGTACGAGTTCATTCCAAGAGCTCTCCCGAGGTTGCCCTGATTCGAACTCGGAGATTTATGGTAATGGCCACTCGTCGGATCTCGGGGCTCTCATGGACATTTTTCAACATGTTGAAAAATCTTCACGAGTCTTCCCGAGTACCTGCCGTTAGCGTTAAGAGCCGCTAAGACACGTCCCCGAGCTCCGACGTACCCGCTACGTTCATTCTCCGTGCTTACCACGAGTTTGGTTTTTTTTAAACTCGGGAGAGCTCTTGGAATGAACTCGTACCGTGGGACAGGGCTTTTACTATTCATGGCTCTCTCTTGCTGAGATCTGAACCTCTCTGAAACATTCACCCATCTTATGATATAGCTGTATTGCCACAATCTCTCTAATATTCAGCTTTTTAAAATTCTGAACAGCTTGGTATTAACGGCGCACAAATCTTTTCATGTAATCTGAGCCTCTTCAGCATATGTTGTGTTTGCTTTGTTCCACCTGCTTATTACCATGCAGATTTTACTGAACCACATTTACATTCTTCCTAATTCTTGTATATTGTACATCAATATTTTTGTAGGAGGGGCGGCACAGTGGCACGGCGGTAGAGTTGCTGCTTTACAGCGCCATGGAGTTTGTATATTCTCCCTGTGATCCCGTGGGTTTTCTCTGGGTACTCCAGTTTCCTCCGACACTGCAAAGACGTACAGGTTGGTAGATTATTTGGCTTCTATAAATTGTAAATTCTAAAGGCGGCTTTCTATAACCAACTTCCTATAACAATTATTGCAATAGTCACAGAATCCAATGCATTAAAGAATCAACAACTTCAGAGCTGTAATTATGATAGGTAGACAAAAGTGCTGGAGAAACTCAGCGGGTGCAGCAGCATCTATGGAGCGAAGGAAATAGGCAACGTTTCGGGCCAAAACCCTTCTTCAGACTGATGTAGGGTTGGGGGGGGGGGGGGGGAGAAGAAAGGAGAAAGGAAGAGGTGGAGCCAGGGGGCTGAGAGAGAGCTGAGAAGGGGAGGAGACAGCAAGGGTTACTGGAAGTTGGAGAAGTCAATGTTCATGCCGCTAGGGTGCAAACTGCCCAAGTGAGGTGCTGCTCCTCCAATTTCCGGTGGTGCTCACTCTGGCCATGGAGGAGGCCCAGGACAGAAAGGTCGGATTCGGAATGGGAGGGGGAGTTGAAGTGTGATTATGATTATGGTTATGATTATGATTATGGGATTATGATACATAGTCAACACCACATACACTAACTACACTGCTTCTCTCTTTTAATAAAAAATTAAATGTGGAAATAGAAATACATTTTACATTTTAAAGAATTCATTTGATGAACACCTTCGGTTTCCGTAACTATATTTCTAGATATTGGGCTCTGTTAGATATTGGGTGTAGAATACCCTTCTACAACACGACTCCAGACAAGTAACCAGATGTCTATCATAGGAATGATGGGTTGGCACCCAGTGAACGGTGGTCACTCATTGGATGGAGCTAACAGGTCAGCTGAACAGCTAGTTTGCATAAAAAGGGATTTCCTTTTGGAAATTTCTCATAGCAAAGCAAGTGAAAGTGAAAGTGAGAGCAGAGCAAGAAATGGTTTGTTTCAGACACCATTACACACTGAAGAGGAAGAAAAACCATATACACGATGCAATATAAGTAAAATTGCTGAAAATACCCAGCATATTGGACAACATCTACACAGAAGGAAAGTCAGAGATAATGCTTAATTTCACATGAATCTGATTTAGTTACTTATTTTTGGTACACAGCTTCCACTGGTCCTAGAGTCATAGATCTTACAGCATGGAACAGGCGCTTCAGCCCATTTCGATCTTGCTGACCAAGGTGCCCCATTTTAGCTCGTCCAATTTGCCTTCATTTATCTCATATCCCTCTGAACCTTTCCTATCCATGTACTTGTCCAGGTGTCTTTTAAGTGCTGTTATAATACCTGCCTCAATTTTCTCCTCTGGCAGCTCATTTCATGAGTTGAATAAAATATTTACCCTTCAGGTTCCCATTAAATATTGCCCCTCCCACCATGAACATTTGCCTCTGTTTCTTGATTCCCCTACCTTGGGTAACAGACTGTGCAATCACCCTATCAATTCCACTCTTGATTTTACTTCGGAGTCACATGAATGACTACGTGAAGAACGCCGTCAGCCCGCATGCGCGTCATTATGTCAACGCATTGCGCAACGACTGACTGGCGGGTGCGTTGCTCCTTCCAGCGGTAAGTTTAAACCTGCAGGTAAGTTTTTAACTTAATTCCAGGTTCTCTTTTTTGACTGCAGGAAGCTCTGTTACAGAGTTTTCCTGCTGGACACAATTTCGGGGCGAAGTCCGGACGGGCCGCGGGGAAACCGGCTATCGACCGTGGGAGATCCCGGTCCGGACCGCGGAAGCGCGGGTAGCCGGCGGCCGTCTGGTTCGCTACCTAAATCGCTGACAATGGGGTCAGTGGCTCCCAGACCGCTGTGGTTCCCCAGAAAGGGGGTAAAACCAGGAGTAAGTCGGACTCGCCACCCGAGTCGCTGACAGTGGCTCCTAGACCGCTATGGTGTCCCAGAAAGGGGGTAAAACCAGGAATAAGTCAGTCAGGCCTATGGACTCGGATGAGTCAGGCCAGGAGGCCTCCCCTCCGACATACCTGGGTACGTCCTCAGACGTTTAACTCACATGGAGCATGGATAGCACCCTCGGGCATTTTATCCCACAAATGTGATGCTCCTGATATAGGTCCGTAGGAGGGACCATATCAGCGCAGGTATCCTCAGGGGCCTGCGGCAGCACCTGTTTCCAGGGCTGCCTACGAATCTCCCTCTCTGTGGAGGGGAGTGCGAGTGGTCAGTGTGTAACTGACTTCAAATTCGAAAGTATGTCCATGGAATATACTGGAGCACATGCATATGGCTCCAAGGAAATACTCGCAAATGAAGGGGTTACTGCCGGAAGAGTTGGTTCCAGCCGTTGGCAGAAAACCCAGAAGGGGCCAGAGTTCCCCTCACGCTACAAGTGCCAGCAGTGAACAGCGCTATCAGGGGTGACATTGGAGGGGGCATGAAATCCAGGAAATGAAACCAGCCGCCGAATTGTCTCTTCAGGTAAGACTTATCCAACAGGTAATACCTGGATGAGGAAGCAAAAGCTGTCAGACTAATCAAGGTACCAACGATGAGCAAAGCTTCATCATTTCGGCGATGACACACCCCGCGCCTCATCGGCAGTAAGCATTTCACTGAAGCTGGTGGCAGCTTGAAAGCTGGGCCGAGGTCTTTCAGGCTAAGGTCCAAGCCGGTCTCAGGAAATATGGAATCCACACACCCTACCAGTCCTACTCTCCAATCAAGGATGGAAATAGAACCTGCATCAGGGGCCTTTGGGCTTACCATAAGACCACCGGTAACCATGGAGGTAGGTGGGTGTGGTTCTTCCAAAACATGGGGTATGCGGACCATTTACAAGTTGGTAATATTTACACTTGTTTTTGTACAAATGACAATGATAACATGAGATTCAGATCCATTTATAAACTAAAATGATAACATGTGATTGGTTTATTCTGCACAGTATACAAGGGTTCCAAGCATGGCTTGGAATTGGGGCCAGAGTTGTCTTTCGAGGCAGGCTCAGTATTACAGCCAGGATTGCCTTCCGAGACAAGCTCGGAAATATGGCCAGAGTTGTCTTTCGAGGCAGGCTCAGAATTATGGCCAGAGTTGTCTTTCAAGGCAGGCCCAGTATTATGGCCAGGATTGCCTTTCAAGACAGGCTCAGAAATAAGGCCAGATTTGTCTTTCGAGGCAGGCTCAGAATTATGGCCAGAGTTGTCTTTCGAGGCAGGCTCAGTATTATGGCCAGGATTACCTTTAGAGACAGGCTCGGGAATATGGCCAGAGTTGTCGTTCGAGGCAGGCACGGAATTATGGCAGGCGTGGCCTGTTCATTGTGAAAGATGGAGGATGTTCGTTCATCCTTGATTTAACTCGCATGTGCAATATAGACTCTTCAGAATATGGAACTTTGTTACTGTCTAACAACTGATTTCCATAGGATCTTTATGGCATGCATCGATCTCAAAGATGCATACTATTCAGGTCCCATTCACAGGGATCACCGGAGACATTTGAAATTTATCTGGATGGGGCAATGATGACAGTTAATGCGTTGCAAAATGGGCTAACTTCAGCTCCCAGGTCATCTACCAAATTACTAAACCGGTGCTTGGGCTGCTCAGAGCTCAAAAACACTTGTTATGGCTTAACTCGATGATATTCTAAATGCTGTATTTTGCTAAAAATCAACTGTTTCAGCTGCAAACTATATTTGAGAAATTGAGGTTCCTCATCCATCCAGTTAAATTTAAGTTGATACCAACTAGAGTTATTGATTACTTGGATTTACCTTTAACTATTAATTTGTCTGTGACTCCGCCCTGGGGCAAGAGATTGGAATTAATAGCCTGTAACAACCTTGTTGTTATTAAGCAGCCTTCTATTCATCAAGTGTAATTGGCAATAGAGTAGCTGTGTTTCAGCTGTGCAAATTGGGCCTTTGCATTTTCAGAACTTACAACGTACAAAGTAATAACCTCTCAAGTGCCATGTCGGTCATTGTTAACAGACCTATGCTATTACCAGCTGAAGATACCAAAGTCACAATGGTGGACGAGTAGTATTCAGCATTGCTCCAGTAGCTTTTGGTCAGTAAATCTTCAGTTATATTACAAACTGATGCTAGTGCTCAAAGATGGAAAATTACAAATGCCATCTCTAGTTACGGAGGTGGTTGGGATTTGCATGAATTACCAATTCTTCAGTTATTGGTATCAACTACCTATAGACACAAGGTGCATTCTATGGGGTAACGGGTTATTATGCGAATATACATAATCTGCATGCTCAACTCCAAGTTGATACACTGTGGTGGTGGCATATGTTAGTCACATGGGTGCAATCAAGTCAAAGTATCCGGTCATAATTTACCTAACCTCAATTGGCGCTGGTGTATCATCACGTAAAATCAATGACAACACAGAATGGATGTTAGATCACAAAGTATTTTATGACATTACGGCTCGATGGAACACCGAATATCGATATGTTTGCATCCAGGCTCATTCACCGGTTGCAAAACATGTGGCATCACTGTGCCGAGAGATACATTCTCGCTACACGGGGAGGAATGTTCTTTTATGTCTTTTCTCCATTTTGCCTCATCAGTCGGGTCTTGCAATAAATTCAGCAAGATCCCGCTTCAGGGGTTTGCGTACTCTCTGACTGGCCTATGCAGCCATGGTTCCCGCTTATGTTGGGAATAATAATAGAACTTTATATGGGTATTCTAAACATAAAACTTTGCTGGTTCAGCCTGTGACTCGGGAAACCAGCCTCTGCATGATTAAATCAATTCATTGACTTGTAGACTCTGAGAAGACTGCTCCTGCGGCTCGGGTTGTCAGACCAATCCATGTATGTGCTCACTGCAGAGTGCACGGAAAGCACCAAAAAAGCAGTACATTTCCTCTTCAGGAGATGGGAAGCGTTTTGTTTAAATGCTATGTTACATATAATACGGCACGGATACTGACGTCTTGGAGTTCATTTTCAAATGGGTCCTTGACAATAAATTAAGTTATAGTGCCATTAACTGTGCCCAGCTTGCCTTCTCATCATATTTGCTGCAGCGAGCGGGACCCGCTCTGTCAGGTCTCACCCTCTGATATCCAGTTTATAAAGGATACCTTTCACACAAGTTCTCCCAGGCCCACGTACACGGAAGTATGGGATATTGACATTGTGTTAACACTACTTCACCAGGGGGCTCCAGCTACATTCTTATCTTTGGCCCGGCTCTCATAAGGTAGTTATCCTCATGACGCTCCTTTCAGCGCAACGGGTCCAGTCATTACATCAATTGCGACTGGACAGGATGGTTACACCTGCAAATAATATAAATGTTTATGATTTAGTTAAGCAGAGCAGCCCAGGCGCATAAGGTCTCAAACTAGTTCTCATGGCATACCCCATGGACCTTCGGTTATGTGTGGGCACACATTTACAACAATACATTAAGGTCACCTAGAGTCTTAGAGGCTCTGCTACTAGCAATGTTTGTTAGTTACAAATAACCTCATAAGAAGGTATCAGTTCAGACCATCTCCAGGTGTTTAAAATGGGGTTTTGACTTATGCAGGAGTAGATACTATATTTTCTAATCTCACTCCTCCAGGAGTTATGATGAGCTATTACGTGCCCTCCGTTCCCAACCCTCATATTATAAAGGTCATCTGGTAGTTTCTAGTTCTCTCCAATCTTACTATGTTCAGTTCAACTTCTGTGTTCTTTTATTTCACACCGCTGCTTTGAAGATTGACGCTCATGCGGGCTGACGCCGTTCTTCACGTAATCGCTCATCGTAACTCCTCATAAAATAAAGATCAAACTTCAAACTGGTAAGTTCTCGTTTAATCTTACTATTTTATACATCTCTAAAAGATTATCTCTCAACCTCTTGCACTACAAGGAATAAAGTCCTAACCTGTCCAACCTTACAACGGTTTAACCGTTCAACAGTACTTTATTGTCACATGTACCTTGGTACAGTGACATTCCTTTTTTTGCATACAATTCAGTATAATTTTACTATGCATCAGCACAAACAGTTCCAAGTACAAGCATTTAACAATAGTCATTAAATTGTGTAAATAGCTCATTCTAAGCTTCCCTCCAGTCTAGTTTCAGTCAATAAAATACTGAGTCAAGCACTTGCGCAACTAAACTTTATTTTGGAAAACACAATAACAGTTCCCCTCTACTATACCAAACCACCACGGGTTTGATCCTTGTATCTGCTTGGCCAAGCCCTCCTAGCCTTGTGCAAGCAGAGAGGTCATGCAGTCCCAAGCGTTCTTCCAGAAAATCGACATCGGACCTCGTGGGAGCTACCTTTTATAGGTCCCCGAACCTTGAGGTGCCGAACCATATGGGGGTGGTCTCTATACAGTCCAAAAACAAATATCGTTTAACACAGTACATGATAGACATTTCCCTAACCCAATAATACAGTGACTAATACAATGTATCTGACAAGATACATGAGATGAATTATGCAACGTGTGCCTGGATATTCAAGAAACCCAGACAAGGCTCAACACTTAACCCAATCAACATCTAGCAAAGTAAAGCTTTGCAACATTATTTACAATATGTATGTCTGGTTTGCATTCACCCATTCCGTTTCATGCAATTTACACCTAATTATAAGAATCTGCAGATGTCCCATTCTTTCACTGCAACTCTTATCTGGGCTCCAGACAAACTGGCACCATTCAGCAGCTTGTCCCAGTTCTGTAAAAGGCACATTTAAATTGACCAAAATGGCCTAGCAGCACAGAAGCCTTTACTCAATTTTAGTGTCCTGGCATCTCCAATTTGGCCAGAATTAACATTCCTTCCTTTTATCACATAATTTATGATAACCAAATAATCAGATAATCAGATAACCAGATATACATATGTGTGACTATTACATTCATCATCTATTAACAACAAAAAGACGATGATGTTTCTTCTCAAGCTTCCCGAGTTTTCGTGGGAGAAGCTTCATAATTTCCATCTGATGAGCCTTCACCTCCCAAGTTTTTATGGACGCAATTTCTCTCCATCCATGTTGTTGCCCATTCTTCCATCCCTTATAGGTTGAACCTATAACCTGTAATTCCTGAAAAACTTGGGAAAAAGTTTCCATTCATGCACTAATGCTTTCCAATACATTCACTGTAATGTTGTTCTGTCAATACTATCCCTTTTCTATTTCACTATTAATATTCTGCTCGATAATATACTCTTTACTATCCTAGGATCAACACTAATCAGCCCTCTCCGTATTCACAAGATGTTCTTCAATGTATATCTGATGATGGTTTCTCATATAAATTTCAGCTGGGTTCAGTCCAGATTTCCCTACAGGCATGACTCTTATTTAAAGCAAACCATGAAGAATGTTTCAATTCAGCCCTAACCGCAGCCCTAGCTCCAATCCCAGCTCCAACCCCAGCTCCATCCCCACACCTAACCCCAGCCCCAGCCCTGCCCCAACCCCAACTCCAACTCTAGCCCCAGCCCCAGCCCCAACCTGAGCCCCAACCCCAACCCCTGCTCTAACTCCAGCCCCAAACCCCAGCCCCAAACCCCAGCCCTAGCCCCAACCCTAGCCCCAACCCTAGCCCTAACCCTGGCCCCAGCTCCAACCCCAGCCTTAATACCAGCCCCAACCCCAGCCTTAATGCCAGCCCCAGCCCCAACCCTAGAACCAGCTCGAACCCCAGCCCTAGCCCGAACCCTAGCCCTAAAGATAGTTTTAGTCATCTCCATCACGTGGCGCTCCCAAACTTGAGTCATATCCGTCACATGAGTATTTTATGCTCGTAATGTGCTAAATAATACAATAATGACCGTAATTATCAATTATTATTGATAAATGAACAGTATGCTTCTGCCTATTAATCTGAAGTTAATATTGTTTTAGAGGAAGTTAGTGAAAACTTATGTGAATGTTACCATTCTTGCAGAAAATCACCACTTTTTTCAGCAGTAAACTGTTACGAAGGTTTAAAATCAATGCGTTAGACTGGAAAAGTTTTTTTTGGTGGGTTATTTGAGGAAGATACTCTATAATTTGAAAAACTGCGACGAAAATTTGATTTTATATTCTGAAATCTGTTATATTTTGCAGTGTTGTTCATCATCAAAATATGACGGATATGACTGAATGCAATGGGCAACCTGGAAAAAGAAGAGGGAAAAATAAATTAAATTCTCTAAAAGATTGCGCCAAACATATTATTCCCATAGTAGAGATGTTCATCTATGCGAAACAACATTCAAAGTTGCAAAATTTAAGTTTTATTTTCGGGTTTCCAGAAACTTAAAAGTAGACACTTACTGAAGAATCACCCAGCTGCTTTACTATCAAGGGTTAAACAAATTTAGATCCACCGGTTAAATACTTCAACTCTGATATCTTTATTTCCTTATTCCTCCTCCTAATTCAATAGACTCCTCCTCCAGTACTTCTTCCTTAGTATGTTGGCTCAGCTCTCAGTCAAGAGGGGTTCTTCATCATAACTAGTTTCCTTTTAGCTCCAAGTAACTTTCTTAGTATGCTAACTTTGGTCTCTTAAAGGGAAGTCTTGCTGTTCACAGTTCCTCTTTCTTATTATTTCCAATGCCATGTTCCCTGAATAACTCTTCCATGTTACCAGATCTTCCCTAGTTCCATCCTTCCCTGATGTTCTCTGAATAATCCTTCCCATCTTTGGCTGCCTGTCTGGGGATGAGACAATAAAAATACCAAGTTAATAATCAATCCTTAAATACTCCTAAGCCAAATCTTATCAGTCAGTTCCAAATCTCAAACTTTAAAGTCCTTCCAATTCATCACCATACAATTTAGAGATCGATTTCAAAATTTTGTCAATTTATTTCTAATGATTATAATTTAGGAGAAAAGTAGGTGTCTTGCCCCAAACCACAGAGGAGTGTCTATTTTCAAATTTAAATTCAATTCTTCTAATTAGAGCTTGCCGCAATAGTCGTCATAGGTTATCTGTATCTTCTAGAAAATGTTAGATGGTGTTATTTTCTTTTTCCTTCACTGGTGTCAAAAGTTAGATGATGTTAAAGTTGGGCACTAGGGTAGGTATCTTCTTCTTCTTCCTCGATGTTAGTTTCAAAGGAGTAGGGATGCTGAGAAGCAGCCTTCTCTATTTGTTGGCCTCTCCCAGATGTCTTAAAGGGACAGGACAGTATCATTTCTTCTTTGTTGTTGGTCTTTGTCTCTGGGGAGCTACCTGGATGGAGATAATAACTACACATCCTACCTGAGCTGTGTCTTCTGCCCGTTCTTAAGGGTCCACATACTCTTTACCTCGCTCCCCGTATGCTGTAGATTATACTGTCCTGCAGGCATAACAACTTTGTAACAAGTTAGTACAATACATCATTTTCCCTACTCCCATACTTCCTGCGCAATAAGTTCATTTCTTCTCTCCCTAGTGCCAGTTTAGTTCCCTTTAGTTCTTTTTTTGGGGGGGAGGGGGCTTTAGCCTTTTTTATTACAATATTTTGTCTCGATACCTTTCATTGACTCCTTTTAGAAAGCTTATGTATTTTAATAGTGATTTAAACATTACCGTAAAATCAAAAATCACTAGTTTTGTTGAAAGTTATCAACTTAGAAACCAAGGTGTTTGATCTCATTGTACAAAAGCTTGTATTTGTATGACATTCCCTTTTCAGCTGTTCCAAAAGGACACCAATCTATTTATTTTTAATGGGTTACTGCCTCATTTAAAATGGCAGCATGTGACAAAGACATGCGTATAAAGTACTGGAGTATGTCAGCGGGCAGGCAGCATCTATGGAGAAAAGGGATGGATGATGTTGCGGGTCGGGACCCTTCAGAACCAGAGTCTGAAGAAGGGTCCCAACCCGAAACGTCACCCATCCTCTTTCTTTTTTTAAATTTTTATTTAAATTTTTATTAGAGGTATCTGCATATCATACTCCAAACCAATACAAACTTTGTTTAACGATTACGTATTAAGTATCCAGGTTTCCGGGGATCCAGTTACCAAAGTAGCTGGGATCCTCCTTTATCGGTTACATATTAACATTACCTCTAATTATTTATTTCTGGTTATAGATAAGAAAAATAAAGAAATAAAGAGAAGAAATTAGAAAAAAAATAAGATAAACTATCAATAATACAACTTAGGAGATAGGTCCGTAGGTCAGAAAACATAACTATTCATCTAGTTCTGGGTTCAGTCAGGCCTCCGCGCTGGCCCAGTCTACCCCTTCAAATAATCTATAAATGGAGACCATATTTTAGTAAATAATTCTGGTTTGTCAATTAAGACATATCAATTTTTTTCCAAATGTAAGGTCTCCAACATCTCCATAATCCACATCTTAATTGTGGGGGTTGCAGGATTTTTCCAAAATGTTAATATTAATTTTTTCCCAATTATTATACTGTAATCAAGGAAATTTCTTTGGTTTGTTGTAAGTTTTAGGCATTGTTCTGAAATGCCCAATATTATTAATTTAGGATCGGCATCCAGTTGCGTATTAACAACTACAGAGATTATTTAAAAAATATCCATCCAGTAATTTTTAATTTTTATACAATTTACAAAAGTATGGGTTAAATTAGCCACCGAGTATTGACATTTATCACAGATAGGGGAGATATTAGGAAAGATTCTATTTAATTTTGTTTTTGAATAATGCAGTCTATGTAGTACTTTAAATTGTATTAAAGAATGTCTGGTATTTAATGAGCATTGATGTATATGTTGTAGACTTTCATCACAAATATCTTTTGTTATGGTTTCGGCTAATTCCTTTTCCCATGCTAGTCTATATAATTCCATCGACTGTCTAAAAGAGTATTATAAATGTAAGATATTAATTTAACTGTATTGGAATGTTTATTCAAACATTCATCTAGAATCTCTAGTTTTCTAGTTCTGTATTCTTGTGTATGTGATTTAATATAATCTTTAAGTTGTAAGTATCTAAAAAAAATATTTGAATGTAATCCATAATTCTGTCATAGTTCCTGAAACGAGAGAAAAATACAATTTCTTTAAAGATGTCCCATCTTTTCAATTCCATGATTTTTCCATTGTACAAAACCTTTATCCAACACTGAGGGTTTAAATGAAGGATTATTTGCAATGGGGAGAGAAAGTGATAAATTATCCAATTTTAATGTCTTTTTTAGTTGTTTCCAAATTCGAATACCACTATATATTATAGGATTTCCACTATAGATTTTTTAATTCAATTTTGTAGGAGCTAACAGGATCGGCCCAATTTCAAAAGGCAAACAATCTTCCTTTTCCATCTTTAACCAGTCTGGTTGTTGATCCATATCTTCCAACCAAAAATTCATATTTTTAACATTAACTGCCCAAAAATAAAATAACAAATTTGGTAAAACTAATCCTCCTTTGGTCTTGGGTTTGCATAGGTGTGTTTTGCTTATTCTGTGGTTCTTATAATCCCAAACCCTTTAGTTCTTACTCTCTCTGTCACCAACTACTATGTTTCCCTTTTCGTATTCCTTCCTTTTAGTGAGGTTTCTCAATCCCAATCAGCTTCTTTGTAACTCTCTTCCTGTGATTCGGAAGGGGTGGTGTTCTTTCTTGTTCTTATAATTTATTAATAACTTTGAGCCATGTGACGATGTCCTCAGATTTCATCTTTTTACTTTGTACCAGCTGGCAGATCAGGGCTATCGGAATGGATTTGGCTGCAGGAATGTCCCTGCCCCCTGATCTTCTGGCCAGTGTTCTCTTCCTCTATTTTCGGGGTCCCTAGTGTCCCTGCAACCTCTAGGGATCCACTGACTTCTTATTCGCCATGGCCCTCGCCTTTGACCGCTTCCTGCTCTGTGTTCCCTCACAGGACAAGATCGGCACCAATGTCCTGATTCCCCACAGATGTAACATTGATCCCCACAGATGTAACAGCTCTATAACCTCTCCAACCAAACCGAGGAAAAGTCGGCTCTCGGATTGGCATGTCTATCCATGCTTTAAATTCCTCCTCCTCCTCCTTCGATTTAACTTCCCGTTTCTGGATTCTTAGTAAGGTCTCTGGAAGGATATAGCTGCTATTGTCAGGTTGCATTGAAATGTGGACGTCTGTAGCCCGGGGATAATTTGCACCTACTGTGGGATCTAATTCTAAAGGCAGAGTAGGCAGCGTCCTACTAGGGAATTGCCTACGGGGAATCTGCTCCATATCCAGAACATCGGGGATTTGCTCTGATCTTATAATTTTATCAATATCAGGATCAGCCACTTCATAGCCTCCTGCTGTCTCACCCTCGGAGAAAATGCCCTTTCTGCTACTGGAATCTCTATACTTTAGGAAGGAGTCCTTCACTTCCCCACTTGATTTCCCAATTAATTTTGGCACCCACTTCTGAGGAATCTTCCTTCTAGCTCCTTGATCCCCCACACTATCCTCTGCTGGTGAAGCAATCGTCTGAGCTACAGAGTCCTTTTCTGATTTTCCTACTTTGGATTTGAATTTAGTGGGTGGAGTCGAAGATACCAATGACTCCACCCGAGCGCCCCGTTTGCAAGCTGCGCAAGGTGTTTCCAAACTAAGAACATGAGAGGGCTGAGAGGAATGCTGTGACTGTTCCAAAAAAGTCTACCCAACCTTGTATATATTAGGCTTCTCTCCCTTCGAGATCCACGCTAACCGCGGCACTCTTACTAAGTTTGATCTTAGTCGGCACCTCCCCTTTAAGAGACATCGCAGTCATTTCTCCTTTAAAAGCTGGTATTCTCCCCTGCTCCTGCTGCTGGCTTCCACTATCTTTCTTTCCCTGTACCAAAATGCCTAGAGACGGACCCTTTCTCTCTTCTTCCACCTTGAATGCTGCCATTCTTAAAGTAGAAAGCAGAAAGACTTCTTTATTTACTTCCCTTTCAGTGAAGAAAATGTTCCATATTTCAATAAGCTCGTTCCCTTCTTCACTATTCCCATAACGTCTAATAATTATCTCTATGTAGGTTAATCCTTTTACAGACGTTAGCCCACCTATCGGCCAAAATTTGTTCCTCAATTATTTAATTTCCCTGATAATTTTCTTAATCTCTCTGCTTCCTGAGGAATTTTCTCACAAATTATTCTTCACGGACTTTCAGGATTATTTGATAGGTCCTTCTCCAGTACATTTCCCATCCTACTACACAATAGACACATAGATACATAGATACATAGAAAATAGGTGCAGGAGTAGGCCATTCGGCCCTTCGAGCCTGCACCGCCATTCAATATGATCATGGCTGATCATCCAACTCAGTATCCCGTACCTGCCTTCTCTCCATACCCCCTGATCCCTTTAGCCACAAGGGCCACATCTAACTCCCTCTTAAATATAGCCAATGAACTGGCGTCAACTACCCTCTGTGGCAGAGAGTTCCAGAGATTCACCACTCTCTGTGTGAAAAACTTTTTCCTCATCTCGGTCTTAAAGGATTTCCCCCTTATCCTTAAGCTGTGACCCCTTGTCCTGGACTTCCCCAACATCGGGAACAATCTTCCTGCATCTAGCCTGTCCAACCCCATAAGAATTTTGTACGTTTCTATAAGATCCCCTCTCAATCTCCTAAATTCTAGCGAGTATAAGCCAAGTCTATCCAGTCTTTCTTCATATGAAAGTCCTGACATCCCATACAGAAAGTCCTGACACAATACAGATAAGATTCAAAGCGCTCACACCTCCTCAATACTGAACCCTTCCTTTCAGACTCCAAGCCCACTGAAATCACTCTCACACAATGACTAACGTGTAGCAGATTCACACCTTCTCACAAAATTGTACATTCAATCTTTCCCAACCGTTATTCAATCACTCTACTCAGTCGCTCTATTCAATAGTCGCTCTCAACTTTCTTATCAGCTCGAGCACAATCACCTCATTCAACTCTCATTAAACAAAGAATCTCCGGTTTCCCAAACTAAGGCTCTTAATATTTAAATTTTAGTTGCAATCTCTCCCACTCAGAACACTTTAAATTCACAAAGACAAATAAACCCAAACCACGCAAGTAAAACTATAATCAAACAAGAAATTATTCCCACCATAACAAATACACCAAGACCCAATATAAACTACAAGCATCCACTTATTATGACGATGAATCACACACTCTAATAAATCTTCCTCGTGGCGTACTCGGTCAACGGAACGATTCCTCCCCCGACACAGCGATCGAAAGAATACGAACCCTGATCGAACCACCACGAATCAGATTCTAACAATACTACAATCCCGATTTAAACAAATCCCAAATATTCAATTTAAATACACTTTACCCCAATTTCTAACACCCAAAAATCCTTAAGCACTAACACAGACAATACATGTAGAGGTTCGCGATCTTAACACACTCTAAATAATTTTTACATACTCAAAGTATTTATACAATTTGAATCCGATAAAGATACTAAAAAAGACGATGCTGGAAATTTACAATTTACAATAATAATTTAACATGCTAGCGCACAGTTCACAAACACTCGATCTAAATGTTGTGTCGCGCTGTTATCAATCAGTGAATCTGTCCCTCTGATATGGATGATTTTCCCCTTCCTAGGTACTCTTTGCTGAGGGGTACTACTTCTTAAATGGACTAATTTTCCTCCTAAATGTTACTTTCCTCCAGCTAAGACTTGACTTCTATTGGGGGACTTCTATCCCTCCACTCTAAGTTCTACAGAATTAGGGGCACTTCTCACATCCGGGTACTTTTCACCAAGTAAACCAGGTTCCCATCTCTCAGTTACTCTTCGCTATCAGGTACTAATCAACAATCGATCAGAGGGTTACTATTCACTGTTGATCAGCCGCTATTCGGATTTGATCTCAAACATGCACAAACTCCGAAGTTCTATTTGCACAGAATTCAAATTCTACCATATGGGCAGAAATTCAATGTGAAATTCTGTATTTGGAAACTTTGATTCCGCAAATCTAAATTTGCTCTTGGACCAATTAGTTTTGGCGCGTACCACTCAACATACGCGGGCTCTCGAATTCAAATTTAATTGCTCAATTAAATCTCGAATGGACTAGAGTATTCCCAGCCAATCTATACTCTAGCCATCGAGCCCAGTGCATCCATCCATTCCTCGTCCGTCACTCCTGGGAGGGATTTGGATATCTTCACACAGACGTGGCCTCTAAACAACCTAGGTTTTACCTCTTCAAAAGGATTTCCTTCGCACCTGCTTAGCACCGGGTATCAGCGCCTAGCCTCTTCGCGCTGGCAGGTGATGCCGAGTTTCAGAATGCACCTTTCCAATCAGCGCTCCCAACAATGACAGGTCAAATGCTTCACCACTTAGCACGTAAACCAGACTCGTTTTCAATACCCCACCAATTGGATACCAAATCTGGGGAAGGATGCGTGTTTGGCTCTCCTTAAGCAGCTGCAGTCTGCCAACTATGACCAAGTTTCGGGCCTCTATCCCAATCCCAGCAGTGCCTCTAACCCCACCCTGGTTTTATGGGCCCCTAACCTGTAAATTGCTTGTTTCTAAGCTTCCCCCCTGTCTAGTTTCAGTAAAAACACTGAAACAAGCGCTTGAACAACTAATCTTTATTTTACCTAAAGCGCGTAACAGTTCAACTACTGTACCTATCCCACCGCGGGTTCGAACCTCATGTCTGCCTGTTCAAGCCCTCTAGGCCTCGCTCAGACAGAGACACTCCAGAAGTTCAAGCAGTCCAAAGTGCTTTCCCAGAAGATCGACGCTGAGCCTCATGGTAGTGGACTTTTATATGTACCAGGACATCGAGGGACCGAAACACACGGGGGTGGTCTCTTGATAACCTAATTACAGATATCAATTAACCCCATACGTTTCCCAAACCCAATGATATAACAGCTCAATACATTGTATTCAAAACGGACTTCGAGTCAAAGCCAACATAGAAACATGTACCCTGATTTACAGAAAACCCAGTCAAGGCTCAACACCTCATCCAATCAACACTCGGCAATGTCTGCAACATTATTTACAATTATTTACAAGGTGTATGTCTGGTTTGCAGCCATCCAATCCATTCTATGCAATTTGCACCTAATTGACAGGGTTTGCAGATATTCCCATTCTTTGCTTCCAAATTGTATCTAAGCTCCAGACACTCTGGCACCTCTCCACAGCTTGTCTCGGCTCTGCAGAGAGCAACTCCAAATTGACCAAATCTCCCAGCAACCCTGAAGTTTTACCCTATTTTGAAGTCCTAGCTGCTCCAATTTAACCAGGATTAACATTCCTTCCTTTTATCATAATGATAACCCATCAATAATGATAACCAAAATGGCTCACTAATCAGCTAACCAGATATACATAAGTGTGCTTTACATTTCCCATCTATCAGTAACACAAGATGATGATGCTTCTTCTCAGAATCTTGTCAAGCGTCCCGCATTTTCATGGGCATAACTTCACAAGTTCTGTCTGCGGAGTCTTCACCTCCCAAGTTTTCGTGGGCGCGAATTCCCTCCATCCGTGTTAGTGCTCAGTCTTCCATCATCTTCTACAGTCATACCTAAACCCTAAAAAATCCTAAGAAGCTTGGAACAAAGCAAGTTACCATCATGCACTCATGCTTTCCCACTCATTCACTATAGTTCTATTTCACCCGAACCTATTCCTATTCTATTATCTATTGAACCTATTATATTGTGCTCTATTACTATATCCCTATTCCTAATCTCTTCCGTAATATATTCTTTATTATTCTAGGATCAACAATAAATAGCCTTCTTCATACTCACATGATGTTATAATATGTATATCTGATGACAGGTGATCATATAAATTTCAGCTGGATTCAATCCAGATTTCCCTACAGGCATGACTTCAATTTAAAGCAAAACATGATAAATGTTCCAATTTAACCAAATTCAGTCACAGCCTTCAATTTACCATGTTAAATTTCAAAGCCCATTTCATCTTTCTCATTCCACAGCATTGTAGCCGATAATACAATTCCATTCCAATTCCTGTGGAATTCCCAGCTGTTCAAATGTAAACAATTAATTTCCATTGCTATCAATTTAATCCTAAATCCAATCAAGAATGCCAAATCCAGGGACAATTTCTTTCCTCCTTGATAATAGAAGTCGCTTTACCATCAAGGGTTAAACAATTCAAATCCATCGGGCAAATATGCATCGGCTCTGCTATTCTCAATACAATTCAAATTTCCCCCTGCAGTTAACCAAGTCTTTCCGCCAGTACCTCTTCTTATTTATGTATGCACTCCTCACTATGGTAACTCGATACTATGTTGATTCTCTACCATGTTGGCTCTTTATTCTATTAGCTCTTTACTATGTTGGTTTCGTTCTCTGTCCAGGGGTTCTCGCTTTTATTCTATTGGCTTCGTTCTCTGCCTAGGGGTTCTCACCTTTATAGTTCTTAACTACTGAATAATTTGTCTGAATAAATATTAAAGGGAAGTCCTGCTGCTCACAGTTCCTCTTTTGACCATTTCCAATTATAACTCCAATTCCAATTCCCATTTTAATTTTCAAGTTTACTTCCAATTTTAATCCCGATTTTAATTCCAACTCTCATATTCCCTAAGTAATTCCATGTTACCAGATCTTCCCAAGTTCCATCCTTCTTGATGCCCTTTGAACAATCCTTTCCATCTTTGTCTACCTTCCTGAGGGTGAGATATTAACAATGTTAGTTAATAATCAAACTCCAATTAGTCCTGTCAGATTCCACAAGTCTATTCCAAATCTCAAAATTTTTTAAATCTCTCCAAATCATACCGTACCGAATCCACAATTTATAAATTTATTCTTAATACCCATAATTTAGATGCAATCCAGGTATTTTACTGCAAACCACAGAGAAATATTTTATTTGAAATCAGTCCTTTAAAGTGAGGTTTGTCCGATAAGTCATTATAAGTCGTCGGTGTTGTTTCTTTCAAAGATGATTAAAGTGTCTTTACTCTCCTTCCTTTTCTTTCTCCAATAGCTAGGTGATATTAAAGTTGGGCACTAGGGTAGGTCCTTTTCTTCTTTCTTTCTGATGGTAGTTTCAGTTACTAGGGAGTGGAGATACTGAGGAGCATGTTGCTCTGCCTGCTGGCCTTCCCAAATGTCTTAAAGGGGCAGGACAGTATCAGTTCATCCTGCTGGTCACAATTTTCTGGGGAGCTACATTACCTTTTGCTGTCTTCTTCCCGTTCTTAGTGGTCTATGCATTATTTTACCTCACTCCCCAGATAGTCTCTCGTTGATATACTGTCCTGCAGGCACAAACTCAGCAACACATTAATTCAATAGCTTCTTTCCTCACTCCCATTCCTCCTGCACGGTAAGTTTATTTCTTCTCTCCCTAGTGCCATTTCCATTCCTTAGTTGCTATCCCTTTTCACGCTAGCTACTATGTTTCCCTGTCGTACTTCTTCCTTTTAGTGAGGGTTCTTTGAGAGTCGGATTCTATGTATCTTCTCCTACTTGGAAGGGGTGGTGTTCCTGTTTAATGTACAGTGCTGTTTCTCAGGCCATGTGAGGCCGCCTTTTAATTTTAATAGATGATATTGCTGCTAACTGGCAGGTCAGGGCTACCGAAATGGGTTGGACTGTTGAAATGTCCCTTCCCCCTGATCCACCTGCCAATGTCTCCGTCCTCTACTTTCAGGGTCCCAAGAACCTCGGTACCCTCTTGGAATCCATCGGTTTCCATGACCCCATGGTCTCCTTCTCTGCCCCCTTCCTTCCTGATGATATTTTCTCATGGGACATGACCGATTCCAGTGCCCTAGTCCCCTATAACTAAAACACTGATCTGGCCGGATTGCTCTCCAACCTTGCCAGCCAAACCTAGGAAAGGTTGGTTCTTTGAATGAGAGGTCTATCCAGGCCTTGAGGTCTTCTTCCTCCTTATCTCGTCTGTTCCTATTTCATTTATTCGAATCTCTACTTTCCGGGCTACCTTGATGTATGACTGTCTGTGGTCTGGGGGACATTTATACCTGGTGTGGGCATCTCCCTACAAACACATTGTCTATGGGGAATCCTTACTAAATCCTCTTCCGTGGTGAATTGTTCTAAATTATTATCTATGTCCGGACCAATCCATACATATTCTCCACTTATCTCACCCCCTGAAAGGCTATTTGTTTTATCACGATACATCAAGAAGAATTCTTTTATCCTTTCGCTACTGGAATCCCTAATTAGTTTCGGCACCCATGTCGATGAAGTCTTCTTTCTAGCTCCTTGGTTTCCCCTATTGTCCTCCACCTGCAGCGCAATCCTAGGAGATAAAATATCTCTCCCCGATGTCTCTATGTCAGATTTAAATTTAGGGGGAGGAGCTGAAAATAACGCTGACTCCTCCCGTGTGCCCCGCTCGCAGGCTGCGCATGGTTTCTCAGAATTGGGAACATGAGAGTTCTGTGAGGAATACTGTGGCTCTACCTCTACTCTGAAGAATTCTGCACACCCTGACATATGATAAATATCTCTCCCTTCAAGATATGCAGGCCCTTTTTCATTCTTACCAAATTTACCCGATTTAATTTTCGTCGGCACCTTTCCTTTAAGAGCCGTCGCAGCAGTCTCTCTTCTGAAAGATGACACTCACTCCTGCTCCTACTCTTGCTCCTGCTCCTGCTGTTGGCTTACTAACTCTCCTTGTCCCTACTCTGAAATATCCTGCGAAGGATCAGTTCTATTGTTTTCTCCTATTCCCAATTTACAAGCCGCCATTCTTAGGGTGGACTGCAAAACAATTTATTTATTTATTTTTCTTTTAGTGAAGAATATATTCCTTATCTCAATTAACTCGTTTCCTTCCTCACTATTCCCATATTTTTTAACAATCGTCTCTATATAGTTTATCCCGATTAAAGACTTTATTCCCCACAACAGCCAAAGTTGGTCTTTCAAAATTGCATTTAATTTCCCCGATAATCCTCTCAGTCTATCCGCTTCATTTGGAAGCTCCCCGCAAATTATCCTTATCGGGCTTTCTAATCCGTTTGATCGATCCTTCTCAGAGACATTCCCCATTCTCGAACAATGGACAAAACACAAATTACAAAATAAAGGTTCCAGACACTAACACCTTTTTCTGTCAGACTCCAGGGTCAATGGAATCGCTCCCACACAATGGTCAACAATCATTCCGATTCATACTTACTCTAGCATTCGCTTCCTTTCAACTGTCTCCCATTCACTCCTATTCAATCACTCCTGTTTAATTACTCAAACCACTCGCTCCTATTCAGTCTCTCTCCCAACTCTCTTATCTGTTAAATCACAATCACTGCATTCAATTCCAAACTTTCAAACAAAGGATCTAACTCCCACTCGCAGTCTCTCAAGCAGCAATCTCTCTCTCACTTAATTAACTTTAAGTTTACACAAACCACGCTAACAAAACTATAATTAAGAATGAAAATACTCCCCCGATTATCAATAACTCAAAACACACCCCAATATAAACTAAAAGTATCCAGTAAACCCCACTCTAATTAATCTTCCTCGTGGCGCAATCAATCAGCGGGATGACCCCTCTCCCGACACAGTGATCGAAGGAGTACAACCCCTGATCGAACCACCCCGATTCAGATTCTTACAAAACGATCTTAAACAAATACGAATATCTAACTTAAACACTATGAATATCTAACTTAAACACACTCTCACTTCAAGTTATAAATCTGTAAACACTCGCACAAGCAGCAACACTAATGACGGTCCATGGACTTAACACAATCTAAATCTTAACTTTTAATTACTCTAAGTTTATTTACATACAGAGAATATTTACAAAATCCGGATCCTATGACAATACGGAAAGATAGCTTTTTACAATTTATAAAATGATTTAAAGCACTAGCGCACAATTCATGAACAATCGATCTCGACACCGCATCACGCTGTTATCACGCAGTAAACCTCTCCCTCTGATACCGAAGATTTTCCCCTTCCTAGTTTACTCTTTGCTGAGGTACAATTTCTTAAATGCTTACTTTACTTCCTGAATGTTACTATCCCTCTGCTAAGACTGGACTTCTATAGGGGGACCTCTATCCCTCCTCTCTAAGTTCGACAGAATTAGGGGTACCCTTCGCTATTCGGATTACTTTTCATCAAGTAAGGAGGCTCCCATCTCTCAGGTACTCTTCGCTATCAACATTCGACCAGAGGGTTACTATTCACTGTTGATCAGCCGCTATTCGGAATCGATCATGGACATGCACCAACTTCGAAGTTCTATGTACAGTGATTCGAATTCCACCTTACTGGTAGAACTTCAATATGAAATTCAGTATTTGAAAATTTGGCTGCAAATATAGACTCAGACTCGACTCGAACTCGATCTCCTAATTTTAGTGCCTATCTCTCTTACTACGCGGGCTCTCGAGTCAACTAAAATTGCCCTGTTAAATTCTTGAACGAACTGGAGTATTCCGGCCAATCTAGGCTCAAGCAGACTGCTTCTGCATAAATCCTAATTACCTTCAGCAAGATCTCTAATTTTATATTAATTAACATACAAGTAAGAAAGCCACTGAGGCATACCAGCAGATCTAAAGCAGAATGGAAGCTAGTAGAGAGGACAAAGAAGCCTCTGGGTGAGTGAAAGCTTCCTTGTGTAGAGGCAGGAGAAGAGTAAGCATTTATCAGAGTCTGTAAAGGAGTGTCATGGTTTCTGTAGCTCCCACACTCATTGCTCTCCATCCCACAAAGTGGATGTGATCACACCAGAGAGGGTGCAGAGATGATTTATGATGTTGATGCTCGAACTAGCAAATTTTAGTTATGAGGAATGATGTGCTTAAGTGTGGCTAGGGGTGTTTGTTTTCTTGGAGCAAAGATAACCGTGGAGAGATTTAATCAAGGTGTATAATCTGATGATATACCTCGACAGAATGAACAACTTATTTTCCTTCGCAGTGAGCACAATAACCTGGGGACGTAGACTTAAGGTAATTGGCTAAAGGATTGGAGAAGAGTTTGAGGAGAAACTGATTTTTATCTAATGAGTAGGGAGGGGGAGGAGCAGGGTTTTGGAATTCACTGGAAGCACAAAGCCTGATGGATGAGCACTTAAAATTCTGTGACCTAGAGCACCACAGACCAAGAGCTGGGAAATGTGTTTAACCTAAATGGTTCTTTGCGTGCTTGAGAAACATAATGGGCCACATGACCTCCTTCTGTGGCATAAATATCCGTGCTTTCATGTTTCTTTTCCTGAAACCCTTCCCTGAAAACCCATCTATCAGGAAAGGAAATATACAATCACCTAAACGTACAACGTAGGAAGAGGCCAATTGATCCATTCTAACCACAACTGATACCTGCTGATCATTGTTCTGCAACCTTTTTCTACGCAGTCATGTTTACCAGGGGCTTGTGAGTTTAATGAAGACAGACCTGAAAGTGCAGCGATCAAAGGAACCTACTTTCCTTTGAAAGCAATGAAATTTAATTTCAGATGTTGTCAAGCTGCAATGGGTGCAGAGAGGATTTACGAGGATGTTGCCAGGACTCGGGGGGCCTGAGTTA
Source organism: Malacoraja senta (assembly GCA_038087875.1). Taxonomy (NCBI): domain Eukaryota; kingdom Metazoa; phylum Chordata; class Chondrichthyes; order Rajiformes; family Rajidae; genus Malacoraja; species Malacoraja senta. Next base: position 243,093,336 of record CM075977.1, on the reverse strand, counting down.
TAGGGAGAGGCTAAGCAGGCTAGGGCTTTATTCCTTGGAGCGCAGAAGGATGAGGGATGATCTTATAGAGGTGTACAAAATCATGAGAGGAATAGATTGGATAAATGTACAGTCTTCTGCCCAGATTAGAGGAATCGAGAACCAGACGATGTAGATTTAAGGTGAGGGGGGGAAAGATTTTATAGTAACCTGAGAGATAACTTTATTACACAATGGGTGGTGGGTGTATGGGACAAGCTGATGAAGGAGGTAGTTGAGACAGGTATTATAACAATGTTTAAGAAACATTTAGACAATTACATGGATAGGATAGGTTTAGAGGCATACGGTCCTAATGCATGCAGGTGGGATTAGTGTAGATGGGGCATATTGGTTGGCGTGAATAAGTTGAGCCGAAGGGCCTATTTCCACACTTAATGACTCTATGACTCTCCATGACTAAGAAAGGTTAAGCAGGTACACATTACTAATATCACAGGATTAGATCATGGAATGAAGAACACCATTTTATCTAATGCCCTTTTACTATTCAGTTGCCACTGGTGGCTTGATAATTGACTTGCAAAGCAGAGTGGGAAATAGTTTGGGATATTTCATCGAGACTTCTCCCTCACTCCAGCAAAACCTATTCCAAAAATTCAGAGGATTTTTATTTTAATTTAGAAACTGAATGATCTGTGTGGAACCATTTGTTTGGATACTTCCAAGGTGTTCATAGAAGATTCAAGATTCAAGAGAGTTTATTGTCATGTGTCCCAGATAGGACAATGAAATTCTTGCTTTGCTTCAGCACAACAGAATATAGTAGGCATAAATAAATACAGAACAGATCAGTGTGTCCATATACCATGGAATATATATATATATACATGCATAAATAAACAGATAAAGTGCAATGGGCTATTAATGATCAGAGTTTTGTTTGAGTTGAGTTTAATAGCCTGATGGCTGTGGGGAAAAAGCTATTCCTAAACCTGGATGTTGCAGATTTCAGTCTCCTGTACCTTCTACCTGAAGGCAGCAGGGAGATGAGTGAGTGGCCAGGAAGGTGTGGGTCCTTTATGGTAAAGTTTAGGAGCAGGTGTTACGGCCCACAATATATTTAGAAACATAGAAACATAGAAACATAGAAAATAGGTACAGGAGGAGGCCATTCGTCCCTTCGAGCCAGCACCGCCATTCATTGTGATCATGGCTGATCGTGCCGTATCAATAACCCGTGCCTGCCTTCTCCCCATATCTCTTGACTCCACTAGCCCCTAGAGCTCTATCTAACTCTCTCTTAAATCCATCCAGTGATTTGGCCTCCACTGCCATCTGTGGCAGGGAATTCCATAAATTCACAACTCTCTGGGTGGAAAAGTTTTTTCTGACCTCAGTCTTAAATGACCTCCCCTTTATTCTAAGACTGTGGCCCCTGGTTCTGGACTCGCCCAACATTGGGAACATTTTTCCTCCATCTAGCTTGTCCAGTCCTTTTATAATTTTATATATCTCTATAAGATATCCCCTCATCCTTCTAAACTCCAGTGAATACAAGCCTAGTCTTTTCAATCTTTCCTCATATGACAGTCCCGCCATCCCAGAGATCAATCTCATGAACCTACGCTGCACTGCCTCAATCACAAGGATGTCCTTCCTCAAATTAGGAGACCAAAACTGTACACAATACTCCAGATGTGGTCTCACCAGAGCCCTATACAACTGCAGAAGAACCTCTTTACTCCTATACTGAAATCCTCTTGTTATGAAGGCCAACATTCCATTAGCTTTCTTCACTGCCTGCTGTACCTGCACGCCAACTTTCAGTGACCGGTGTACAAGGACACCCAGGTCTCGCTGTACCTCCCCCTTACCTAACCTAACCTCATTGAGATAATAATCTGCCCCCTTGTTTTTGCCGCCAAAGTGGATAACCTCACATTTATCTATATTATACTGCAGCTGCCACGCATCTGCCCACTCACTCAACCTGTCCAGGTCACCCTGCAACCTCCTAACATCCTCTTCACAGTTCACACTGCCACCCAGCTATGTGTCATCCGCAAACTTGCTAGAGTTGCTCCTAAATCCCTCTTCCAAATCATTAATATATATGGTAAACAGTTGTGGCCCCAACACCGAGCCTTGCGGCACTCCACTCGCCGCTGCCTGCCATTTTGAAAAGGACCCGTTCACTCCTACTCTTTGCTTCCGGTCTGCCAACCAATTTTCTATCGATGTCAACACCCTGCCCCCAATACCATGTGCTCTAATTTTAGTCACCAGTCTCCCATGCGGGACATTATCAAAGGCTTTCTGAAAGTCTAGATACACTACATCTACTGGCACCTCTTCATCCATTTTACTTGTCACATCCTCAAAAAATTCCAGAAGATTAGTCAAGCATTTACCGACAATTATGCCAATTTAAACAAATCCCATCTTTCAGCACATGGTCTCTATCTTTCCATTCCCTGCCTGTTCATATGTTTGGCTAAATATCTCATGACTTTTCATTGTATCTTCACCTGCCAGCAATTTCCACTCTCTGTGCAAAAACTTGCTTTACAAATCTCCTTTAAACATTTTCTCTCTCACCTAAAGCTATCTTCCAGTATTTGACATGCTGATAAGGCTTAAGTCTGTGCTTTTCTTGATACCTGTTGGTCCTATTCCTAAGAACCTTCACCAATAATGTCCTTATCTGCAATTTCCTCATTGTCCCTCTTGACCTTCTGAAACAGTGGAACAACGTGACTGTTCTCCAGTCCTCTGCAAACTTGCATATGACTAATGAGGTTCCATATACATCTGCCAAGGGGCAGGCAATTCCTCTTTTGCCTCTATCAATCATCTGGGATAGATCCTATCAGGTCCAGTGGATATATCCACATTAATGTTTATTAAGAAATCTACCATCTCAACTTTCTTGATATCAGTTTGCTCCAGCATATCAGCATATTCCTCACTAATCTCTCTATCCTTCATGTACTTCTCGATGAATACCAATGTTAATTACTGATCTCATATCTCTGTCACTGCTTCTTACTCCATGCATAAATTCCCTCCTTTGTACCTGAGTGATCCCACCTTCTCCCTAATTATCCTCTTATTTTAAACGTCTTCACAAAATCCTTTGGTATTTTCTTTAATCCTACTCATCAATTAAATTTCATGACCCATTTTAGGTGCCTTGATGCCCTGTTTAAGGCCTTTTATCCTTCCTTTATGGTGCCCAAGGGTCTTGTATTATTTCAGCTTCTTAAACCTCACATAGGCTTCCTTTTTTAAAAACTATATTTCCACACATCTCTCAGCATCCAAGGTCCCTGACCCTTACCACCCTTGTCTATCTTCCTTACAGGGACAGGTCGGTCCTGAATTCTGATTAGATGGTCTTTAAACGACTCCTATAGGTGAGGTGTAGACTTCGCAATAACAGTTGTTCATTTTAATTTTAGAGATACAGCATGGAAACAGGCCCTTCAGCCCACCTAGTCAATGCCAACCAGCAATCACCCATACACTGGTTCGATCCTACACACTAGGGCCAATTTTCAAAGGCCAATTAACTTACAAACGTGAACGTCTTATGAATGTGGGAGGAAACCAGATCACCCAGAGAAAATCTATGTGGTTACAGGGAGAACTTACAAACTCTGTGCAGCAGACAGCACCCACAGTCAGCTCTCTGCCGCAGTAAAGGGCCTGTCACACGGCGATTATTTTCGGTGATAGCTTGCGTCATATCAGTGTCGCCAAAAGATTTTGAACATTTCAAAATCCAGCGGCGACAAAAAAAAGTTGCGACACGTGAAAAAACACCGCGCGTCAAATGTCATCACGCCGCAAATTTTTTGGTGACCTGACACGTCAGTCAATGATACCGGCAGTCGTTGAAGAAATCGCCAAGTGAGACAGGCCCTTAAGGCAGCAACTCTACCATTGTGCCGCTGTGCTGCCCCAAGTCTATTCACTCTAGCTCCTGCCTAATACTATTGTAATTAGCAGATACCCAAATCAGTACTTCACACCACCCCCCCACCCCCTACAATTGTATCCACCTCAACCACTTCCTCAAGCAGCTCGTCCCATATACCCAACACTTTCTGTGTGAAAAAGCTGCCCCTCAGGTTTATTTCAAATTGTTCCCCTCTCACCTTAAATCTATGTCTGTTAGTTTTAGATTCCTCGTAACTTGGGCAATAGACTGTGGTCATATACCTTATTTTCCCTCCTCATGATTTGATATACCTTTATAAGGTAACTTTAGAAGTTCACCCCACAGCCGTCTAGGTTCCAGGGTAATAAATCCCAGTCTACCTCGAGTCCTGGGAACATTCTTGTAGATTTTATCTGCCCCCTCACTAGCTTAATGACATGCTTCTGAAAGATGGGCAATGCAAACTGTACACAATTGTGCAAGTGTAGTCTCACCAACAACTTGTACACCTGCAAAGTGATGTCCCTAGTCCTGTACTCAATGCCGCAACCGATGAAGGTAAGTGTGTCATATTCACATGTCTCACCACAATCTGGGCTATATCTCTAAACTAAACTAAAAAAAATGACATACTTGCCTGAGTTAAATTCCATCGGCCATTCTTCAGCCCACTTCCCCAGTTCGTTTTGTCATCTGAAAACTTATGGAGTTATGATTGCTATTCCCAAAATGCTCTCCCACTGAAACTCTGATCACCTGACAACACTCATTTCTCAATGCAATGTCTAGAATGACCCTTCCTTGGTTGGATTATCAACATACCGTATCAAGAAACCCTCTAGGATGCACCTTAGAATTGCTGCCTCAATAATGCCTCTGGCATGAAGGGAGTCCTCATTAATTTTGGGGAAATTACTGTCACCCGGCAACAACTACCCTGTTGCTTTTACATCTTTCAAAAGTCTGCCTACATATCAGTACCTCTGTCTCCTGCCAGCTATTAGAAATACTGTTGGAAAAAAGAGAGATTTAGCATGATTGGCTGACCATGATCTACAGAAGGACTGAATAGAGGACTAGCAAAGTAGTATCAGGCACTGACTGGGAAGAGAATGGGGGAAAAGGATAGCAGGGTAGACTTCATCACTGCACCCCTGAGGGGTCATCGCTTCTCCGCTGGTTTAGACTTTGGAGATACAGCGTTGAAACAGGCCCTTCAGGCCACCGAGTCCGCACCGACCAACGATCACTCGGAACACTAGCACTATCCTACACACACTAGGGACAATTTACAATTTACAGATGCCAATTAAGCTACAAACCTGCACGTATTTGGAATGTGAGAGGAAACCGGAGCACTCAGAAGAAACCCACACGGTCAAGGGGAGAATGTTCAAACTCCATACAAATGGCACCCATAGTCAGGATTGAACCCGGGTCTCTGGCGCTGTAAGCCAGTAACTCTACCGCTGCGCCACCATGTCGAGCTTCCCTACAGAAAGGTCTCCAGTGCCAGATCTTAAATCCTTTCCAACCTCTTTGCAGTCCTTAAGCCATGATGCATCATGTTACTGTGCAACTGCTGGTAACAACCAGACCTTTGGTGGAAGAGGTGCAGTGTCCCCAGCACCTTCTCCAAAAATCTCTGCTGATCAGCACCTGAACACTGAACCAGTACTTCTGTTTTAGCAGTTCAATGATAGTAATGACCAATTAGGACCAACAATTGTCTGCATGTCATACATTTAAAAGGCATGACTATTATCACAGCAACCACTTAGCACCTTTTTCCACACATTTAACACAATAACAATCTACCACCCCACCACAGGTATCAGAACCATTTTTACAAATCAAACACACTCTTAAATTCTTCCCATTTTTTATCTCTGTGCTGAATAAATTTGAGCCCAATATCCATCTTAATGCTGTCTCCTTGTTAATAGGGCTGTAAGAGGTGAAAGAAAATAACTTCAGGGTGAAAGTGACGGAGGAGAAGTTTGATAATCCTGAGCTTTTTGCCCCCCATGGCTCACATCTTCACTGTTCAGTGAAAGAGCGAGTGCCTCTATTGCCTTGACACATGCTTGTGTTCTACATTCACTCAGTGGGTCTCTAATTGATTGCTGCATGTTACACCTCTGACCTTTGCAATAAAATAGGAGAGTGTTTGGGGAATGCATTTGAAGTGTAAATAAAGGAAGGGTGGCATAGTTAATCTGATTCCATAAAACATTAAGCAGCTCTGTCAAGTATGAGGCTGCAATAAAAATCTACAGCAGGGGCAAAATGACTTCAGCGCTGTCTGACTGAAATAATTTAAAGTGCAGCCTTGTTAATGTGCTTATTTGCACTAAGTGGGAAGATTGGAAACAGGATTCAATTACTCAGGGAAAACCAGCCAATCTTTCTGCTCAATTGAGATCAGATCATTGGCCATTTATAGGTCAGACTTAAAAACAAAAATTAGACATCAGTTCTTTAGGCATGTTTGAGGCAATTTATCAGATGTACCTTTTAATGTGAAAAAATGTAATAAAACAGAAAATTTACTACTGTCATTTATTTGGAGCCCGTTTTAAATGTTATGCTCTCTTGCCTTTTAATTTTGCATTTGTATGTCCCTGATGAATGTTAGTCTCTGGTTTCTAACTGTTAAATCCGTCAACACTTTTTAATTAATTTTCAAACAGGATACCTTTTAAAATAATTTTTCTCTTCAATACTGCATTTTGCTGTTGTCCTCAACATGTTTGAGGCAAACAATGCTTTAAGCAGAGACACAAGGACCTGCATATGGTAGAATCTTGAACAAAACATAAAAGTGCACGAGCCACTTGTCAGTTCAGGCAGCATCTGCAAAGGCCATTATCCTGTAATGGCTCGATTGTAATCACATAAATAATGTAAATATTAATGCTTAATGTTTTATGTGTCATTCCTAACTGTCACTGTATGTCATGTCGTCAATTGCGGGTGGAGCACCAAGGCAAATTCCTTGTATGTGAATACTTGGCCAATAAACGTATTCATTCATTCATTCATTCATATTGTTTATCTGCTGACTGGTTAGCAAGCTACAAAAGCTTTTCACTGTACTTCGGTACATGTGACAATAAACTAAACTCTGAATGGTAGGCGGCAGTTCAGGTTGGGACTCATTTAAGCATAGGGTTTATATATATGTTTATTATATATTAATATTTTAAATTTAAACAAAAATAAGTGATATTGCATAGATAATTAGAAGAATGGAAGCTCTTGTCCACAATTTAGATTCCCCCACAGAAACTGCTCAACCCAGTGAATTCATCCAATAGATTGTTTCTTGATCCAGATTCCAGCATCTGCAGTCCTAGTCTATTGTGCTGAGTTGATTTGGGAATGAACGACCATTGCTGGTGTTTAAAAGGATACTAGACTAAGTGGGACCCGTTGGGTCCCATTCTCACACAGGAGGCCTGGTCCCCCAACGCAATATTCCACCACTCACGCATAGCTCCCAACTGCGCAGGCATGGCTGATGGATTCCCGTTGTGATGCCCCCGATTCCCCCCCTCCTCTCCTCACCCCCCCCACTCCGCACCTTGCCTTTCACCCCCCCCCCCAACACACATTCACTCCATCTCCCCCTCAAACCCCCGCATCCATCTTCGTGGCTCTCTGGCAGCGCAGCCATTCCCTCCCATTGGGTTCCCATTGTGACATAGAACACGCAAGTATTACTGCGCAGGTGCAGCTGGCGGGCATGGTAAGTGGAAAAGGGATTTATTAAAGCTTAAAATGTGAATAACAAAATATAACAACAATTTAAACGTTAAAGAGGAGATTTATTCAATCCATTCTTTCTGGTTGTATCTCTTGTTGCGTTCTGCAGCCGGGGAGGGGGTCGGCTTCAGGTGGGAGCTGTCGTGGGCCGGTGGGGAGCGACCTGCAGCCGGGGGAGGGAGACGGCTTCAGGCGCTGGCCAGTGGGGGGGGGGGGCTTCTGGAGGGCTAGTATGGGTGTTGTGGGTGGAAGGGACTGGTTTCCAGAGAGCTAGTATGGACATTGTGGGCTGAATTGATTCTTGAGCAAGTCCTCCAGGGGGTGGGCCCACAGTTCACTCACTCGCAGCTTGTGGAGCCACAGTTCACTGACTCACGGCTTCTGGAGCCACAGTTCACTCACTCAGTGTTTGTGGAGCCACAGTTCACTCACTCACGGCTTGTGGAGACACAGTTCACTGACTCACGGCTTGTGGAGCCACAGTTCACTGACTCACGGCTTGTGGAGCCACAGTTCACTCACTGTTTGTGGAGCCACAGTTCACTCACTGTTTGTGGAGCCACAGTTCACTCACTCACGGCTTGTGGAGACACAGTTCACTCACTCAAGGCTTGTAGAGCCACAGTTCACTCACTCATGGCTTGTAGAGCCACAGTTCACTCACTCACGGCTTGTGGACCCACTCGACTCTCACTCACGGCATCCGGGCTTGCGGGCTGACTCATGCCTGACTTCTGAACTCACGCCCGGCCTCCGGGGCTTTATACTCCTTGCCCCCGGAAGGGGCGTTACCTTCATGGTGATTGATAGGCGAAAAGACCAATCTACTTATCTCACTATTTTTTAAACCTTCATAAATTTTGTAATATTCCACCAACCGGAACAAAACTTGGTGCGCTCGGAGCAGAGGAGAACGGCGAGTAAGGTGGCAAAAGAAAATCCAAGCGATGTAGGGTACTGATTTTGCGCAAATTTAAGAACAACGCAGGATGAGAGTTTTAGTAATAGCATAAATGTAAATGTTGAAGATAGGCACAAAAAGCTGGAGTAACTCAGCATCTCTGGGGAGGAGGAATGGGTGATGTTTTGGGTCGAGACCTTGCTTCAGACAAATATTGATTCAATTGTGATTGTTCAGAATTGGTAAAATTCCACTGGCCCTGGTGAGAACTTCAGGTTACATTTTACAGGGCTGCCAATGTTGGGTGAGATTTGGGAGTGAGAAATTACGAGAGACCAAGCACGAGGGATCGTAGTGACCGGGGGGGGGGGGGAGAGGGTGTGGGAGGGGGGTCACCCCCCTCCCATGGTACTGAGCTTTTGCATTTTTTAGCTTGAAATTGTGCAATCTGTTGCATACTGTAGCGAGTCTTTTAACTTACACTTGAATGCAATATTTATGCTTTAAATTGTATTAGCTATGAATAAGGTTAGGCTAAATACATTCTTAATTACATTCCACAGTCGAGTCAGGCTCTGATCAACCGGTGCTGCACATAAATGATCTTATTGTATTCATGTATGGAAATCAGATTATAATCAAGCACTTGGCACTTGTTGACCAAGCTGGGTCTCACTGCACACCTGGTACTACTCCTGACCCTGACTCCAGTTGCATACATAGATAGAAACATAGAAAATAGGTGCAGGAGTAGGCCATTCGGCCCTTCGAGCCTGCACCGCCATTCAATATGATCATGGCTGATCATCCAACTCAGTATCCTGTACCTGCCATCTCTCCATACCCCCTGATCCCTTTAGCCACAAGGGCCACATCTAACTCCCTCTTAAATATAGCCAATGAACTGGCCTTAACTACCTTCTGTGGCAGAGAATTCCAGAGATTCTCCACTCTCTGTGTGAAAAATGTTTTTCTCATCTTGGTCCTAAAAGATTTCCCCCCTATCCTTAAACTGCGACCCCTTGTCCTGGACTTCCCCAACATCGGGAACAATCTTCCTCCATCTAGCCTGTCCAACCCCTTAAGAATTTTGTACGTTTCTATAAGATCCCCCCTCAATCTACTAAATTCTAGCGAGTACAAACCGAGTCTTTCTTCATATGAAAGTCCTGACATCCCAGGAATCAGTCTGGTGAACCTTCTCTGTACTCCCTCTATGGCAAGAATGTCTTTCCTCAGATTTGGAGACCAAAACTGTATGCAATACTCCAGGTGTGATTTCACCAAGACCCTGTACAACTGCAGTAGAACCTCCCTGCTCCTATACTCAAATCCTTTTGCTTTGAATGCTAACATACCATTAGCTTTCTTCACTGCCTGCTGCACCTGCATGCCTACTTTCAATGACTGGTGTACCATAACACCCAGGCCTCGTTGCATCTCCCCTTTTCCTAATCGGCCACCATTCAGATAATAGTCTACTTTCCTGTTTTTGCCACCAAAGTGGATAACCTCACATTTATCCACATTATACTGCATCTGCCATGCATTTTCCCACTCACCCAGCCTATCCAAGTCACCTTGCAGCCTCCTAGCATCCTCCTCACAGCTAACACAGCCCCCCAGCTTCGTGTCATCTGCAAATTTGGAGATGTTGCATTCAATTCCCTCTTCCAAATCATTAATATATATTGTAAATAGCTGGGGTCCCAGCACTGAGCCTTGCGGTACCCCACTAGTCACTGCCTGCCATTCTGAAAAGGACCCGTTTAATCCTACTCTTTGCTTCCTGTCTGCCAGACAGTTCTCTATCCACAACAATACTGAACCACCAATACCATGTGCTTTAAGTTTGTATCCTAATCTCTTATGTGGGATACCTTCTCTCATTCCTGACCCTGAGTCCAGCCTTACACCTGGCCTCCTATTCTACCCTGATCATAGCTGCTTACCTGCTTAGGTTCCCAGTGCTGAACACTCATATTGCCCCAGCTTTGACTGCACACCTAGTACTATTGCAGACCTTGATTTTGGATGCACACTTGGCCTTGAACCTAGCCCCTCTGCACTAACAATATATTTGGCCCACACATAAAGCCCCATATCTGACCCCCTGGACTTAATCTATTACGTTCTAGTCCACAGGTGCTTATCTATTGCGGTAATCTTTTATGGGGCATTTCACGGACCAAATTTTGCATAACAAAATTTGCTACATCCATTGGCTTCCTTGTTATCTAACATGCTAGTTACTTTGTCAAAGAAGTCATCAATTGGATGAACACAATTTTTCATCCATAAATTATACTTAATAATAAGTATTCTGTTACCATTTCCTTCATTTTCCCAACAAACTGTCCTGAAGTCATTTTCACCCCCAATATTTTCAGTGTTTTGCTGTCTTCCTCTCAGCTGGGACTTTTCCAAAATGCAAAGTCCAATAACAATATATATTTAAGCAATAATATTCTATTTAATGTGATCTTGAGAGTACATAATATTTTCTGTGGTATTCATAACACAACAATGATAAAAAGATCTTTGTTTTGATTGCACCCTCCAACATGCATACATTATTATATTACAGTTAATATGTACCGAGGGCAAATTTTTGTTCAAATGCTCCCCATTCCCAATTACTTTTACATAGATACATAGAAAATAGGTGCAGGAGTAGGCCATTCGGCCCTTCGAGCCTGCACCGCCATTCAATATGATCATGGCTGATCATCCAACTCAGTATCCCGTACCTGCCTTCTCTCCATACCCCCTGATCCCCTTAGCCACAAGGGCCACATCTAACTCCCTCTTAAATATAGCCAATGAACTGGCCTCAACTACCCTCTGTGGCAGAGAGTTCCAGAGATTCACCACTCTGTGTGAAAAAGTTTTTCCTCATCTCGGTCTTAAAGGATTTCCCCCTTATCCTTAAGCTGTGACCCCTTGTCCTGGACTTCCCCAACATCAGGAACAATCTTCCTGCATCTAGCCTGTCCAACCCCATAAGAATTTTGTACGTTTCTATAAGATCCCCTCTCAATCTCCTAAATTCTAGCGAGGATAAGCCAAGTCTATCCAGTCTTTCTTCATATGAAAGTCCTGACATCCTAGGAATCAGTCTGGTGAACCTTCTCTGCACTCCCTCTATGGCTATAATGTCCTTCCTCAGATTTGGAGACCAAAACTGTACGCAATACTCCAGGTGTGGTCTCACCAAGACCCTGTACAACTGCAGTAGAACCTCCCTGCTCCTATACTCAAATCCTTTTGCTATGAAAGCTAACATACCATTCGCTTTCTTCACTGCCTGCTGCACCTGCATGCCTACTTTCAATGACTGGTGTACCATGACACCCAGGTCTCGCTGCATCTCCCCATTTCCTAATCGGCCACCATTTAGATAATAGTCTGCTTTCCTGTTTTTGCAACCAAAGTGGATAACCTCACATTTATCCACATTATACTGCATCTGCCAAACATTTGCCCACTCACCCAGCCTATCCAAGTCACCTTGCAGTCTCCTAGCATCCTCCTCACAGCTAACACTGCCCCCCAGCTTAGTGTCATCCGCAAACTTGGAGATGTTGCCTTCAATTTCCTCATCCAGGTCATTAATATAAATTGTAAATAGCTGGGGTCCCAGCACTGAGCCTTGCGGTACCCCACTAGTCACTGCCTGCCATTGTGAAAAGGACCCGTTTACTCCTACTCTTTGCTTCCTGTTTGCCAGCCAGTTCTCTATCCACATCAATACTGAACCCCCAATACCATGTGCTTTAAGTTTGTATACTAATCTCTTATGTGGTACCTTGTCGAAAGCCTTCTGAAAGTCCAGATACAACACATCCACTGGTTCTCCCCTATCCACTCTACCAGTTACATCCTCGAAAAATTCTATAAGATTCGTCAGACACGATTTACCTTTCGTAAATCCATGCTGACTTTGTCCAATGATTTCACCACTTTCCAAATGTGCTGCTATCCCATCTTTAATAAGTGACTCTAGCAGTTTCTCCACTACCGATGTTAGACTAACTGGTCTGTAATTCCCTGTTTTCTCTCTCCCTCCCTTCTTAAAAAGTGGGGTTACGTTTGCTACCCTCCAATCCTCAGGAACTACTCCAGAATCTAAAGAGTTTTGAAAAATTATCTCTAATGCATCCACTATTTCTGGAGCTACTTCCTTAAGTACTCTGGGATGCAGCCTATCTGGCCCTGGTGATTTATCGGCCTTTAATCCATTCAATTTACCCAACACCACTTCCCGACTAACCTGGATTTCACTCAGTTCCTCCATCTCCTTTGACCCGCGGCCCCCTGCTATTTCCGGCAGATTATTTATGTCTTCCTTAGTGAAGACGGAACCAAAGTAGTTATTCAATTGGTCCGCCATATCCTTGTTCCCCATGATCAATTCACCTGTTTCTGACTGCAAGGGACCTACATTTGTTTTAACTAATCTCTTTCTCTTCACATATCTATAAAAACTTTTGCAGTCAGTTTTTATGTTCCCTGCCAGTTTCCTTTCATAATCTATTTTCCCTTTCCTAATTAAGCCCTTTGTCCTCCTCTGCTGGTCTCTGAATTTCTCCCAGTCCTCTGGTATGCTGCTTTTCCTGGCTAATTTGTACGCATCATCTTTTGCTTTGATACTATCCCTGATTTCCCTTGTTATCCACGGATGCACTACCTTCCCTGATTTATTCTTTCTTTAAGTTCAGAACCGTTGTTTCTGAATTAACAATGTCACTCTCCATCCTAATGAAGAACTCAACCATATTATGGTCACTCTTGCCCAAGGGGGCACGCACAACAAGACTGCTAATTAACCCTTCCTCATTACTCAATACCCAGTCTAGAATAGCCTGCTCTCGTTGGTTCCTCTACATGTTGGTTTAGATAACTATCCCGCATACATTCCAAGAAATCCTCTTCCTCAGCAACCCTGCCAATTTGATTCACCCAATCTATATGTAGATTGAAGTCACCCATTATAACTGTTTTGCCTTTGTTGCACGCATTTCTAATTTCCTGTTTGATGCCATCCCCAACTTCACTACTACTGCTAGGTGGCCTGTACACAACACCCACCAGCGTTTTCTGCCCCTTAGTGTTTCGCAGCTCTACCCATACTGATTCCACATCCTCCAAGCTAATGTCCTTCCTTTCCACTGCGTTAATCTCCTCTCTAACCAGCAACGCTACCCCACCTCCTTTTCCTTTCTCTCTATCGCTCCTGAATATTGAATATCCCTGGATGTTCAGCTCCCAGCCTTGGTCACCCTGGAGCCATGTCTCCGTGATCCCAACTATATCATAATCATTAATTGCTATCTGCACGTTCAACTCATCCACCTTATTACGAATGCTCCTTGCATTGAGACACAAAGCCTTCAGGCTTGTATTTACAACGCTCTTACCCATTATACAATTATGTTGAAAAGTGGCCCTTTTTGATTTTTGCCTTGGATTTGTCTGCCTGCCACTTTTACTTTTCACCTTGCTACCTATTGCTTCCGCCCGCATTTTACACCCCTCTGTTTCTCTGCTCACCCATTTAAGAACCCCACCACCTCTTATTCTCTGTTTATTATTGTTTTCTTCTTTCCCCCCTAAATGTTGGGTCTGATTGCTTTCCTTCTCTGCCTCCTGCCTCACACACTGTCTAATAGCATTCTCTATTTGAGTCCCTCCCCCCAACCATTCTAGTTTAAAGTCTCCCCAGTAGCATTTGCAGATCTCCCCGCCAGGATATCGGTCCCCCTCAGGTTCAAGTGCAACCCATCCTTTTTGTACAGGTCGCACCTTCCACAAAAGAGGTCCCAATGATCCAGAAATTTGAATCCCTGCCTTCTGCACCAGTCCTTCAGCCACGCATTTATCCTCCACCTCGCTCCATTCCTACTCTCACTGTCGCGTGGCACAGGCAGTAATCCCGAGATTGTTACCTTCACTGTCCTTCTCTTTAACTCCCCTCCTAACTCCCTAAATTCTCCTTTCAGGACCTCTTCTCTTTTTTTTACCTATGTCATTGGTACCTATATGTACCACGACCTCGGGCTCCTCTCCCTGCCCTTTCAGGATATCTTGGACACGTTGAGACACATCACAGACCCTGGCACCAGGGAGGCAAACTACCATCCGGGTCTCCCGACTGCGTCCACAGAATCGCCTGTCTGACCCCCTAACTATAGGTTATACATTGAAGTGATTGAATTTTACATTGAAGTGATTGAAATCCAAGTGAAGTTTAAATGGCATCAGAAAAATAAATCTCCAGAATGGATGATATTCATTACGTGGTTGATTGGAGTCAGTATCAGCACAATTACTATATTAAACTTTGAATCTTCAGATGTCCTGGTTCAAGCTAAAACTAAAGACAAATAATAACCACCTCACACATTTCCCTGCAAGTATTTCTGTCACTCCTTTAAAATATGCTCCTTCTTTGAACAAACTCTTAAACTTCGCATCTGAATCTGTTTCCATCTGTTTACACTCCTTGAGGATGTTCATCCATGAGTTCAATTAATAAAACAACAAGATTGGGGACATTTCTATTCAACCTGTCAATGGAATTGGGGATGGGAGGGGTGGGGGTGAGAAATAGTCAGTGAGGTAATCAAACATAATAGTTGAGTGGCAAATGACAATAGTGCTACCTTCCTAATATTTAACTGAAGGATATCGGGGCTGTATGTTGTGACAGACAGCTTGACACCTTGCATGTCATTTTAATATTACACTTATCCCATCCCCCTGTATATTCCAGATTAATAAATTAAGATTTTGTCAACTAATTACAAATCAGGCTAATTACAATTCAATAACATTAGCCAACTCCAAAACACGAAGTGCTGAGCATTGGGATCCAGACATCATGGACATCAGTTCCCCGTTCACATCTGGCATTGCTCTCCATCTGAACCAGGGGCCACGGAGCATTTTTGAAAGTGGGAGGGGCTGAGCGTTCAATGATCACTGGCCTTGGGGGTACCCGACGAGGCAGTGGAGCGACCAAGTGGGGGGAGGGTGTGGAAGGGGGGGGGGGTCCTTTTTGAAATTTGATGTATTATAATCATGTTTTAGTGCATTGTAGAAGTATGATTTGAAGGTTTTTTGTTTAAAGTATTTTTAAGAGGTAACTTTTTAAGGAGTAACTTTTTCCACACAAAGGGTGGCGGGTGTATGTAACAAGCTGCCAGAGGAAGTAGTTGAGGCAGGGACTATCCCAACATTTAAGAAACAGTTAGACTGATATATGTTAGGACAGGTTTGGAGGGATATCGACCAAAAGCAGGTAGTGTAGCTGGAACATGTTGGCGGGTGTGGGCAAGTTGGGCCGAAGGGCCTGTTTTCACACTGTATCACTATGACTACATTATACCTCCACCATGCATGAATGCTTCAAAATCAAGTGGTCGAGTTTTATTGCCATATACTCAAGCATAGAAACATAGAAAATAGGTGCAGGAATAGGCCATTCTGCCCTTCGAGCCAGCACTGCCATATAACCATATAACCATTACAGCACGGAAACAGGCCATCTCGGCCCTTCAAGTCCGTGCTGAACATTTTAATTTTTTTATTTATTTTTATTTTTTTAAATAACTACTTCCCCCTAGTCCCATCTACCTGCACTCAGACCTTAACCCTCCATTCCTTTCCAGTCCATATACCCATCCAATCTATTTTTAAAGGATAAAATTGAACCTTTCAATATGATCATGGCTGTTCATCTAAAATCTGTACTTCTTTCCTGTTTTTCCCCATGTTTTTCCCCATATCCCATATTTTTGCTAGCCTCAAGAGCAAAATGTAACTCTCTCTTGAAAACATCCAGTGAATTGGCCTCCACTGCATTCTGTGGCAGAGAATTCCACAGATTCACAACTCTGGGTGAAGAAAGTTTGTCCACATCTCAGTCCTAAATGGCCTACCCCTTATTCTTAAACTGTGACCCCTGGTTCTGAACTCCCCCAACATCAGGAACATTTTTCCTGGAGTTACAGTAAGTAAAAATCTAGCAGGCAAGTAGGACGCTTTCTCCAACCACCCCCATTTGAAGGCCACTATCTTCCACCGCTTCTACCCAGTGCTGGTACCTACTTCCAGCAGCCACTGGTTGTCCTCCAGGGTGCACCGACCGCAGCCTGATCCATGCCGGTCACCAGGGCGAATTCGGCGCAGAGATTCTCACGGCAGCGCCGCAACGCTTCCGATGCCTCTGACAGCCCGAGACTCTTGCACTGAGGCTGCTCCATCTCCGGAGCTGCAGCAAACAACTTGCCAGCCCAGCAAACATTCGGCAGCCCCAGCTCCCTGTCCACATCTGCCCCCGCCGCTGCTTCTGCTTCTATCCCTCCCACCCGGCTCTCCAACACCCACGACCAGGTTGCTCGGAGCACAGCAGCGCCTCGTCCAAGGCCGGAGATATTGAAACATGTCTAGCCAAAATAGTGGGGGGGCTGCAGCCCCCCCGGTTCCACGGCCCAAGTACATCTCTCCTGCCGCTCGCCAGCCTCGCTCATGTCAGCCGCTTCCCGCAAATCCTTAAATTCCGACTGACGCCAGGGGCAGAACATGGCCTTACTTGCTGCGCTGGGTGACACTCATTCACTGCCCGGTCCATGTCTTTCAATGTAAATTTGCATGGGGACATGGTTTGGAGGTGTGTGACGATTCAGTCAAGTGAGAATAACAGAGAATAAGTGTGCTGCTGTCTTGTCAACAGACGCTCACACAAGCAGTTGATATTAGTCTTGAAATTCTCGTTGATCACAGAATTTCTCAGAGCGTGAGAAATTCTGTGATCAGCGTGAGAGTGTGAGAATTGGGCGAAATGCATGAGTCTCACGCTCAATGCGTGAGAGTTGGAAGCTCTGATATTAGAACAATTCAAGATGGCTGCCAGTGTGCTGCAATGTAAAGATAAATGTGTCCATTGGAGCCTGAACATCATGAGAAGCTGCTGTTATCTTCTGATTTGGAGGCGGAGCAACATTGTTGATTTGTGGGAAAAACATTGGATAGATCTAATGCATGTTAGAGAGGATTAACGCTGAGAAGAATGAAGGTGGATTCATTGAAATATGTAACAGACGAAAGGGAATGAGTGTGAGAGGTTGACTTCCTTGCCTGAAGAGCCCGGAATTACATAATGAGCGCAGGACAATGTATTTCTCCAGGAAATGTAGAGAGGAAGAGCACGGGTTGTGAATCTTTGGAGTTCTGAAGTTGCAACCTGCAGAGAAATCACTGCTCTTAACCGGCCCACAACAGACATGAAGATGGGATCTGCATTGGTCAATTGGGACAATGCAGTCTCTTCTTCCTTCAGTAAGATCATGACTACTTCACTTTCACCCATTATCCTCTTATTCTTTTGGTTGACATACAAAGCTTGGTCAATCTCAGTTTTAAAAGTACTTGACAATGGAGCATCCAGAGTACTCTTTAAGGCTCTGTCTCACGGTGTTATGGTCATTGGCGGTGAAGCGCGGCATCGCCAGAAGAGGGGACCGTACGTCAACCCCGAGAGCGCTGAGTACGGCCGGCCCTACGAGCTTGCGGTGTTATAGAAATTTGCTTTCTAATAAAGCAAGCGGGGCTGTGGCGGCGGTAGTGCTGATCGCGGCGCCCGTGCCGCACACGTGCCTCACTGGCGGAGGCTGTGGTGGTGACCGTGCCGCACACGTGCCTCACTGGCGGAGGTTGTGATGGTGACCATGCCGCACACGTGCCTCACTGGCGGAGGCTGTGGCGGTGAGAGTTCCACTCACGGCGCTCGTGCCGCACTGGCGGCAGCTGTGGCGGTGACCGTGCCGCACTCGTGCCTCACTGGCGGCGGCTGTGCGGTAAGAAATTATTTTTAAACAGTGCTGACTTTTTGTGAGCACCGTGCGGTGTTGGGACCAACGCCGCACGGCCTTGGCGGTGGCCGTTTGACCGAACCCGTGGTCTCTGGCGGTCCACGAGCGGTAGATTGAATTGAATTGAATTGAATTAGACTTTATTAATCCCCTTATTCAGGGGAAATTCAGATGTCCTTGCAGCACACCAATAAAAATACAACATAGTATTCAAAAAGAAGTTCAACACGAAAACACAAACACACCCCCCCACAGTGGTCCCCACTGTGGGGGAAGGCACAAAGTCCAGTCCCCATCCTCTTGTCCACCCAGAGTCGGGCCTATTGAGGCCTCCACAGTCGCCGCCACGGCGCCCGATGTTCTCGCCGGGTGATGGTACTCCGGCGTTGGGAGAACCCCCAGCGGCTTGGAGTGCCAGGAACGGCCGCATTCCCACCGGAGACCGCGGCTTCCAAGCCAACAGACCGCGCCGGACGGAGCCCCACACACTGGCGATCTCAGCGAGAGATCCCAGGCTCCGGGATGTAACGTTCAGCGTCGCAGCTGGCCGCTCCACAGAACCGCGGCTCCACAATGTTCTCATCGGCGGTCCCAGCATACTGGAGTTCCAGCGTGGCGACCCAGGAAAGGCATCGCCCGCTCCACGACAGCGCTCCAGCGCTGCACCGCCGCCAAAGCCGATGTTCTGCGCCGCCGCCAAAGCCGATGTTCTGGCCAGGTCCCCTCAGGGAAACGTCGCTCCAGGACCCGCTGGTAGGCCGCAAGGACAGGTCGAAGGCGCTGCTCGGAGGAAGATACTTCCTGTATCAGCGCCAATGACCGCAGACTCGTGAGACAGGCCTTTAAGGGAGCAGGTTCTATAGATTCAAAACTCCCTACTGAGGTCCATCTCTGACTGAAATATTGGATGGTGTGAGACTATAGGAGACTAATTCTAGGATCTTTTTAAACATAGTTTCATTATTTAATATGTTGCCCATTGTGAACTTTAATTGTTTCAATGTAATCACTCTTACCTTTTAATCTGTAAATTTATGTTTATGTGGGATGCATCTCTCATCCCAGTCTAGTGACGTATTCAGCACTCCCAGGGCAAGAGAATATTTTTTTGCTTAAGTACCATACACGGTATTCCAGGTTTCATATTCCTCCGTCCTATTTACCTGCAGTAAATCCTTTAAAAAAAAATCCCGATGCAACAATCACAAATAAATATTTTCTTTACATTGTTTGCTGTGCCTGCATGTTAATGTGCTGTGCTTTGCTTAAAGGAAACCAAGATTTCTCTGCAACCAGCATTCTTTAATCCTTCAGAATATATACTAATGTTCTATTTTTTTGCTGCAATTCAAGTGGTGCCAGAATCGTGATGACTATTGTGTACAGCCTCAGAGTAATCTACTATTCTTACACTCTTGTACTTAAAAATGATTGTCCCCATGTATAGTCAGATTTTTACTAAATCGTATTAAAAAAAGGAATTTCACTGTACATAGGTGTATGTGACAATAAAGCATCACTGAACCACTGAAAAAAGCACAGACTCCGCATTGATGCATATTACATTCCATCTGCCACATCCCTGATCCCTCACTAAACCTGCTCGTGTATCTTTGCAAACTAGCAATCTATTTGCATCCTCCTCCCACCTTACATACCTTCTCAGCTTTATGTCATCAGGTGGCTCAGATGCATTAAGTCATTGATATAGATTATAAATAGCTGTGGCTTAAGCAGTGACCCTTGCAGTATTGTGCTAGTTGCAGTGCCAATCTCAAAATGGCCCATTAATTCTACTCTCATCTTTTCTTTTGTTAACCAATCCTCATTCTGCTCTAGTATATTACCACCAAACTCATTAGTTCTAAATTTGAGTCACAATGTTATGTGTGCCATACAATTAAATGCCTTCATAAAATCGAAATATATATCTGTTGATACTTTCTTAACCATCCCGTTACATCCTCTAAAGAATTATAGATTTGTAAAACATGCTTAGCCTTTTGTAAACTTCAGGTTGATTCTCCCCAACTATATTTTCTAGGCGACCCCTAGCGATTTTGGCAGAAGTGGCGGCGCTGCCATAGCAGCTGCGGCTCGCCTGCAGTCCGTTTGTTTTTTCTTTTTTTGGGTTTTCTCGTCCCGTTGTCACAGTTTGTTTCAGTTTTATTTTAGTTGTGTATGTGTGTGTGGGGGGGTGGGAGAAACTGTTTCAGTCTCTTCGGGGGGATGCGACCTTTTCTTGTCGTATCCCCCATCTCCGTCTGCGCTGAGGCCTAATGGCGGAGCTGGCGGCCTCCAACTGGGACTGACCTTGAGGCTCCGGAGGCAGAGCCAGGACTTACTTACCATCGCGAAGCTGGCCAACTTCGGGGCTGTGGCGGCGTTGCGGCGGCGGCGACCCGACTTCGTTGCCTCGGAGGCTCGGCCACGGGCCCAGTGGACGATAACGTCGGGAGCTCGCAGGTCACAGGTGGGTGATCTGTTCTCCGGAGCTTCCACAACAACAGCTGCATCCGCTGGACTGGAGGGTGGCAGCTTCGACCGCCCCGGGCCGCGGAGTTTGAACCGGACAGTTTGCGGAGCTCGGATTCAGCCGTGGGACTTACCATCACCCGGCGGGGTCACAACATCGGAAGCTTGGATCGCCTCAATGCAGAGGGAGAACAAGGAGGGAAGAGACAAGGACTTTAAGACTTTTGCCTTCCATCACAGTGAGGAGGGCCTGGTGGACTTACTGTGGTGGATGTTAAATCTGTGTTTATTGTGTGTTTTGTTATTTTATTCTATGTTATGACTGCAAGGCATGAAATTTCGTTCAGACTGAAAAGTCTGAATGACAATAAAGGATACTTGATACTTGATGTGTTTGTGTGTTCCACTCTGACAGTCGCCGTTCCAGTTGCCGTTTTTTCAGGTGACTGCTGGCAACTTGACAGTCGCCGGCAGTCACCTGAAAAATCACCTAAGTGGGGCAGGCCTATTAGGAACACAAATTCAACATTAATCCCACTTTCATTCTTCCTTTGTTCTCATCTATTCACCCACATATGAGGAACAATTTACACTGACCAATTATCCTTCCAACTTGCAAGTCTTTGAGAGATGGAAAGAAAATGGAGCACCAGATGAAACCCACATAGTCACAGGTAGAATGTACAAACTTCATACAGTCAGCACCAGAGATTAGGACTGAATCCACATCACTGAAACCGTGGCAGCACCTTTACTAGCTACATCGCTGTAGTCTTTAAGATTAAAATCTCCTATGATATTTGTATTACCCTTGTGACATGTACCTCAAATTTGTGATTTATAATATTTCCCTCTCACAATAATGTATCCTACCTCATATTGGGCCAGAACCTGTTGGCACAGATTTTCCATCAGTCTTCCCCTCATATCTACTACTTTCTGTACTGAATATGGAGGACTTTTCCACTGGCGCTTCACATCTGAAAATCCAGTGATGTGCCCTCATCCGAACAAATCCTTGTGACATACCTTGACAAGGCCCTGCGCATTTTCCTTCATCAGGAAGCAAGTTTAGGTGCAGCTTTGCCAGTGGTAAAAGCCGTCAATGCTTTTTATAGATTAAATTTTTTTTTTTAATTTGTAAGAAGTTGGGAGGTCATGTTGTAGTTGTATAAGGTGTTGGTGCATTTAGAGTCTTTTTATCTCTTTCCTCGACAGAGATGCGACTTTTTCTGTATCATATCTCCATCCGCACTGTTGCCTAACATCGCGGAGCTGGCGGTCCTTTTGCTGGGGATTGACTTCGGGAGCTCCAACTGCAGGAGCTTCAACCACCCGATCGCCAGAGCTTCGATCGCCCCAAAGCAGGAGCTTCGATCGCTGGCTCCGAGAGCTTCGATCGCCCCGACTGTGGAGGGTTCCACTGCCCCGACCACAGGAGAAAAGGAGGAAAGAAGATACTACATTATTGCCTTCCATGACAGTGCTCTGTGATGGATGTTTATGCTTATTTTTATGTAGTTGCGTGTCTTGTTGCTTTTTTGGTATGACTGTATGGCTAATCAAATTCCTCGTATGTTTTACATTCTTGGCTAATAAATTAATTACAATTACAATATGTTTTCCTTGAATGTCTATCATATCTTTTAAGGTAGAATAAAACATTCTTCATTTACATGACTACTGCCCTTCTCCATATTGTCTATTTTTTTCTGTAAGTCAAATATCCTGGCCTTTCGGCCAAATATTAGGCCTTTTCCAAACTCAATTCCCCACGAGCTATATTCCCTGCTCCTCTCATTATTCCAGCCTCATTAGCATAAATTAGACCTTTTGTGTGCAACTTATGACCATAATTGAACTAACACAGTATAATTAATAGTACATGGTAATGTTTTTTTGGGGTTTATTTTTCCGTTTATTACAGCTGACATCTGGCTGGGTCGCTACCGAGTTTAGTGCACGATGCTTACTAAAGTCCACAGAATGGACAACAAGTTGAGGCCTGTGGTTTCTTGAACACAAAGCTGCTGAGATATTTAGTCCATTTGTTACCTCACCAGCAGCACTTCACTATTAAAGGTGTTGTTTTGGCAATGACCAGCTTCACTATGTGATCAGAGACTTTGGGGAAGAAGCTAGAGGTAAATCATGATCATCAACAAAGACCCAGTTCCCATTGAATCTACAGAGACATCATATTGTATCTGGACTTTGATAGGCAGTGTATTCACATGCATTTTCATAGTTGACATCTCTGAATATCAGCCATTTGCCCTTGGGCTGCAAACCCTCCAGATGTCAAGATGATATTCACTTTCAATTTCCTTGCCACAGGAACTTTTTCTGCAATGTGTCTCAGTATGCAGTTCACCACCCTATCGGATAAGTTATCCAGGGGTTGTTTTTGTAGAGGGACATTTTAATCTATTTCAATTTCAATGAGGAGCAAAATAAATTGCAGGAAATGGAGTTTGCCAGACTTATAGGCTTCCCAGGAATGCTGGCATCCATTAACTGCAACTACAATTTGAGAGGGAGAAGGTGAAATTGGATGTGTCGGTATTGCAGCTGGGAAAAGGGGACTGCAAAGGCATGTGGGTGGAGCTGACCAAAGTTGACTGGAAAGGGACCCTAGCATGGATGACAGTGGAACAGCAATGGCAGGATTTTCTGGGAATGATTCAGAAGATGCAGGATCTTTGCATTCCAAAGAGGAAGAAAGATTCTAGGGGAAGAAAGAGGCGACCCTGGCTGATAAGGGATAGTATAAGGATCAAGGATAGTATAAAGCCAAAAGAGACGGCGTATAGCACAGCAAAGATTAGTGGTAAGCCAGAGGATTGGGGAGCTTTTAAAGAACAATAGAGGGTAACCAAAAAGAAAATACGGGGAGAAAAGATGAAATATGAAGGTAAGCTAGCCAATAATATAAAAGAGGATAGCTAGGGTTTCTTCAGTTATATAAAGAGCAAGAAAGAGACAAGAATGGACGTTGGACTGCTGGAGAATAATGCAGGAGAAGTGATAATGTGGAATAAAGAAATGGCAAAGGAGTTGAATAACTTTTTTGCATCAGTCTTTAAAGTGGAAGACACCAGCAATGTGCCTGAAATTCAAGAGTGTCAGGCGGTGGAAATTAGTGGATTGCCTATTACTAGGGAGCAGGTGCTTGGGAGCTGAAAGAGCTGAATGTGGATAAGTCACCTGGGCCAGATGGATTGCACCCTAGAGTTCTGAAAGAGGTGGCTTTAGAGATTGTGGAAGCATTGATAGTGATATTTCAGGAATCACTAGAGTCAGGAGTGGTCCCAGATGATTGAAAAATTGCCAATATTACCCCGCTGCACAAAAAGGGAGCAAGGCAGAATAGTGGGAACTATAGGCTGGTTTATCTGAATTTGGTAGTTGGTAAGATTTTAGAGTCTATTACAAAGGGTGAGGTTATGGAGTACTTGCAAGTTCACGATAAAATAGGCCAAAGTCAGCATGGCTTTGTGAAGCGGAGGTCTTGCTTGACAAACTTGCTGGAATTCTTTGAAGAAGTAAATAGCAGGACAGACAAGGGAGAGTCAGTAGATGTTGTTTACTTAAATTTTCAGAAAGCCTTTGATAAGGTGCCACACGTTATGGAAGATGAGAGCCCACGGTATCAAAGGGCAGATACTAGCATGGATAGTCTGAAGAATTAAAGAACGTTATTTTAGGAAGGAGATGAGGAGAAATTTCTGTAGTCAGAGGGTGGTGAATCTGTAGAATTGTTTGCCACAGAAGGCTGTAGAGGCCAAGTCAGTGCATATTTTTAAGGCAGAGATAGATAGATTCTTGATTAGTACAGGTGTCAGAGGTTATGGGGAGAAGGCAGGAGAATGGTGTTAGGAAGGAGGGATAGAACAGCCAAGATTGAATGGTGGAGAAGATTTGATGGGCGAATGGCCTAATTCTAATCCTTTTCCTTACTAGCCTAAGTGGGACCCGTTAGGTCCCATGTTCACATGAGAGGGCTGGTCCCCCAACGTAAAATTCCACCTCTCCACCAATTCCAATATTAGTGGCCAGTGGGGGGGGGGGGCTTTCTGGAGCTCTAGTATGGGTGTTGTGGACCGAAGGGATTGGTTTCCAGAGGGCTTTTATGGACATTGTGGGTTGAATGGATTCTTGGGCTGGCAGCTCAGACACTGAGGCCTGGCAGCTCAGTCACTCAGGCCTGGTTGTCTGGCAGCTCAGTCACGCAGGGCTGGTGGGTTGGCAGCTCAGAAACTGCCAGAAATTCTGCCCAAAACAGGTGAGAGACTCTGTCAGAGAGAAGGGGGAGAGGGTGGAGAATTAATTTTAGACATTTTTCATCTTTTTCTACAGATCACAGCAATGAAGGAGGAAAGTCTAACTTGGAGTGGATCTCACAGGGAGCCAATGAAGGGCGGGAGAAAATTACTGGGGTGAAGTTTAATACTTACAGGGGGAATACTTACTGATGGGCCGAAGGGACTCCTCCTGGGCTAGTACAGGCCTGATGGGCTGAAGGGACAAAAAAATCTGAGTGAAATCTCAGCGAAAGGCACTTTTTCTGGACTTTTCCTGGCATGGCACGGGCCTTTAGGGCCAAAATGCTCCTCCTGGGATAATACGGGCATTTTGGGCAGAAAGGACTGGTTTCTGGGCTAATAGGGGCCTTGTGGGCCAAAATTAGTGGTTTCAGGTAGGCCAAAGATGGGCTGGCAGTGGGCTCACACACACACACACACTCCATCTCACACACACACTCACAGCCACACACACAGACACCCTTCATCTCACACACACACACCATCACACATACACACACAGCCACACACATACAGACACCGTCCATCTCACTCACACACAATCCATGACACACACACAGCCACACACAGACACCCTCCATCTCACACACACATCCTCACAGCCACCCTCCATCTCACACACACTGACTCACACACACTCACTCACACACACACACAACATATATATGACAGTAAAACTCTCTTGAATCTATTCACGCGGCTGAGTGCAGCCTCTCCACTGAGCGGGACCTCCGGAGTGAGCGGAACTTCCGGAGTGAGCGGGACTTCCGGAGTAAGCGGTACTTCCGGAGTGAGCGTGACTTCTGGAGTGAGCGGAACTTCCGGAGTAAGTGGGACCTTTGGATCAAGCAGAGTGCTGAGCCAACAATCAAATCCATTGCATTTCAAGTCAAGCACAGTGAGTGCAGGGCCAACAATACAATCCATTCCATTTCAAGTCAAGCACAGTGAGTATAGGGCCAACAATCCAATCCATTACATTTCAAGTCAAGCACAGTGAGTGAAGGGCCATCAATCCAATCCAATCTATTCCATTTCAAGTCAAGTCAAGCATAGTGAGTGCAGGGCCAACAATCCAATCCATTCCATTCCAAGTCAACTCAAGTCAAGTCAAGCACAGTGACTGCAGGGCCAACAATCCAATCCAATCCATTCCATTTCAAGTCAAATCAAGTACAGTGAGTGCAGGGGCACCAATCCAATCCATTCCATTCCATGTCAAGTCCAGTCAAGTCAAGTCAAGTCAAGCACAGTGAGTGCAGGGCCAACAATCCAATCCAATCCATTCCATTTGAAGTCAAGACAAGCACAGTGATGCAGGGTCAACAATCCAATCCGTTCCATTCCATTTCAAGTCACGTCAAGTCAAGCACAGTGAGTGTAGGGCCAACAATACATCCATTCCATTTCAATTCAAGTCAAGTCAAGCACAGTGAGTGCAGGGCCATCAATCCAATCCATTCCATTTCAATTCAATTCAAGTCAAGTCACGTCAAGCACAGTGAGTGTAGGGCCAACAACCTAATCAATTCCATTTCAATTCAAGTCGTCAATTCAAGCACAGTGAGTGCAGGGCCAACAATCCAATCCATTCCATTTCAATTCAAGTCAACCACAGTGAGTGCAGGGCCAACCACACATACTCACACACACACTCACACACACACACACACACACACACACACACCACCTCACACACACTCACCCCCTCCACCTTACACACACACACACACACTCTCACACAGTAACACACACACCATAAATATGACAATGAAACTCTTGAATCTACTCACATGCCTGAGCACAGCCTCTACACTGAGTGCGACTTCTGCAGTGAGCGGCTCTTTTGCAATCAGCGTGCCCTCTGCACTCAGCGGAACTTATGCATCAATCAGTGCACCCTCTACACTCAACGGAACTTACGCAATCAGCGCAACCTCTCCACTAAGCGGAACGTACGGAATGAGTGGGACCTTTGGACTAAACAAAGTGGGGGATAACAAAGCATTTCTTCCTCCCAAACACAGTGGGGGATAACAAATCATTGCTTCTTTGCAAACACAGTGGGGGCTAACAAAGCATTTATTCCTTCCAAACACAGTGGGGGCTAACAAATCATCTCTTCCTTCCAAACACTGTGGGGGATAACAAAGCATTTCTTCCTTCCAAACAAAGTGGGGGCTAACAAATCATTTATTCCTTCCAAACACACTGGGGGCAAACAAATCATTTGTTCCTTCCAAACACAGTGGGGTCTAACAAATAATGTATTCCTTCCAAACACAGTGAGGGACACTAAAGCATTTATTCCTTCCAAACACAGTGGGGGCTAACAAATCATTTATTCCTTCCAAACACAGCGGGGGCTAACAAATCATTTATTCCTTCCAAACACAATGGGAGCCAACAACGCATTTATTCCTTCCAAATACAGTGGGGGCTAACAAAGCATTTATTCCTTCTAAACACAATGGGGGCTAACAAAGCATTTATTCCTTCCAAACACAATGAGGGCTAGCAAAGCATTTATCCCTTCCAAACACAAAGCATTTATTGCAAGCACATTAAGGTCTAACCAATCATCATTTATTGCAACCACATTGCGGGGTAACAAATCATTTTTTGCAAGCACATTATGGAGTTACCAAATAATCATTTATTGCAACCACATTGCGGGGTAACAAATCATTTATTGCAAGCACATTAAGGGTAAAAAATCATCATTCATTGCAACCACACTGCGGGGTAGCAAATCATTTATTGCAAGCACATTGGAGACTCATAGTTCAGTAGACTCACAGTTCAGTAGACACAGTTCAGTAGGCTCAACGTTCAGTAGACTCACAGTTCAGTTGACTCACAGCTTAGATTCACAGTTGTGGCCTCTCACTCATGATCTTCCAAAGTGACTGACTCATGTCCGACATCCAGGGCTTTATACTCCTTCCCCCCCCCCACCTCCCCAGAAGGGGTGTTTTCCTTCATCATGGTGATTGACAGTCGAGAGGACCAATCAGCTGATCTCAAGATTTTTAAAACATTCATAACTTTTTTTATTTTTCAGTGATCGGAATAATCCTTGGGGCTGCTGCAGCGGAGGATGACTGTGAGTAAGATGGCCAAAAATCATAGCGATATATGGTAGCGTTTTTTTTTCTAAAATCAATTAACAACGTAGACTGGAAGTGGTCAAGATGAGACTTTTAGTATAATAATAGATGACCTTATAAGAAAATGAATGCTCTATTTCTTGAAAACACAAAAGTTCCTCCTCAGGAAGACCAAATTGCTGGGAATTTTCCATAGTTAGCTTTGCTCAGAAGTATGGATCTGAGGGACAGGACTACCTGTATTTTCCTGGCTCCTTACACCAACCTACAGTTCCACCACAGTTCCTAACGATCCTGATAGTCTGAGCTACACAAAATAGCAGAGGGTTTGTTCTTCCAAATATATGTTCTTGGTGTCTGCAAACATCTGGCAGATCTTCTCAGTGCACATCTAATGAAGACCTCATGATGGTCTTCTTCTCTTCTTAGGGGGTCATGCCAAGGATGGCTTGCTTGCACTCTAGTTCTGATATAACTAATGATGTCAGCATGGAACCTTGCAGCCTCGGCCACAGGCAGGAAGGGATACTCTTGGTACAATGGTGGGTGGTTAATTTAGAAGGCAATTAATTACTGTATTTCTACTATTTACACTGTGCTTTTGGCTGCTCCAATATATGGACCTGAGATTCTAAGTGCCATCCTTCTCTACTTTCGGCTGATGTTTAGTTTACTGTAGAGATACAGCCTGGAAACAGGCCCTTCGGTCCAATGATTACCCATTAACACTAGTTCTGCTATCCAAGTTTCACATCCTACACACTAGGGACAATTTACAGAAGCCAATTAACCTACAAAAGTACATCTTTGCAATATGGGAGGAAACCAGAGCACCTGGAGCAAGAGTCAAGAGTCAACTGTGTTTAATTGTCATATGTACTGGGAACGAAACCAAGAAGTTCTACATACATGCTGACACAACAACTCAACAAATACATGTATAACAAGCAATAATACAATAAATCATGGATAGACACAAGATGCTGGAGTAACTCAGCAGGTCAGACAGCACCTCTGGAGAAAAGGAATAGGTGACATTTCAGGCTGGGTCTGAAGAAGGGTCTCGACCCAATAGTCACCTATTCCTTTTTTCCAGAGATAATAACCCGCTGCGTTACTCCAGCATTTTGTGTCCATCTTCGGTTGAAACTAGCATCTGCAGTTCCTTCCTATACAATCAATTATACCGGGACGGGACTTTAGAAAGAATGCTGATATTGGTTCACATATCCTGCTCGTGAATTAGTGGATTCTGGAGAATGTGCATTGATGGTATATCCCTGAGTTATATACAATATGGAAACATGCAAACTATCCATTTGTACAAACTCCACCTTAATCCTATTTTATTTTGCACATTCCAATCAATTCCCTCTGATTCTACTATTCACTTCAACACTGGCTGCAATTCAGTGGCCAATTAACCTACTAACCTGTGCATCTTTGGGATATAAGTGGAACCCAGAGGAAATCAGAAGAATATGTAAATTCCACACAGGCATCAGCGGAGGTCAGGAGTGAACCCGAGTCACTGGATCTGTGAGCCAGCAACTCTTCTAACTCAAGGGGGGCATGCATCTTTGCCGCTAGGTAGACCAGCATTTGTGTTAGGTTTGAGGTTTTGATTTACATTCTTTTTTTATTCCTCAGCCATCTTAACATGAAAAATAGAACATAGAAGAGTTGCCTCTATTCCCTGCATATCCATATGCTTATTCAAATGTCTCTTGAACACCACTATTGTATCTGCTTCAACCATCACCCCTGGCAGCACGTTCCAGCAGTCATTCACCACCCTCTATGTAAAAAAAAAACTTGCCCTGCACATCTTCTTTAAACTTTGCCCTTCTCACCTTAAATCTGTGACCTCTAATATTAGGTTTTCCAATCCTGGGAAAAAGGTTCAGACTGTCTATCCTATCTATGCCTCTCATAATTTCATATACTTCTATCGGGTCTCCCCGCATCTTCTGACGTTCCAGAATACAATCCAAGTCTGTCCAATCACTCCCAATAGCTAGTACCTAATCGATGCATTATTCTGGTAAATCTCCTCCGCACCTTCTCCAAACCCTCCACATCCTCCCTGTAATGTGGTGACCAGAACTGCATGCAATACTCTAACTAAAGTCCAATAAAACCCAAATCATGACTTCCTGACTCTTATACTCAAGGCCCCTATCTTATACTCAAGGCCCCAAGAAGCAAACATACCATATGTCTTCTTTATCACTGAGGTGTTGCTACTTTCAGGGATTTAAGGACTTAAAACCAAAGATCAATGCTGTTCAGGGTCATGCCATTAATTGTATATTTT
This sequence comes from Malacoraja senta, assembly GCA_038087875.1. Lineage (NCBI taxonomy): Eukaryota > Metazoa > Chordata > Chondrichthyes > Rajiformes > Rajidae > Malacoraja > Malacoraja senta. The sequence continues at coordinate 243,062,640 of CM075977.1, read as the reverse complement.
CCCCTTACATTTGATCATTTCAGCTCCCAAAGTGCAACACCTCACACATGCTCGCAACAAAAAGCTTTTCACTGTACCTCGGTACATGAGATAACAAACTAAACCAAACTAAATAAATACATGGGATGTCCCCCCTCTCCTCCCACAGTTTTCATTTCCTCCATTCCATCATGTTGTGGGCAGCCCATGGAGAACCGTTTTCATCATTTTCTCATCAGTGCTTAAGCATGTATTGAAAACCACACGAGGTTGTGTGAGGGGCCCATTGAGACCATCCCAGGTTCTACATCAGCAGATTTTTTGGGTGGAGGTTTTGTGCCTTTTGGTCATTTCATTTGTTTTTATGGAATTCGAATAAGCATCCATATTAAACACTGCACTTGATTAGCCCTATGATAAACTAACCAATTCATGGCTCTTAATCATTAATTGCCCCTTGACCTAATAACTTGCTAAATCATTTCAGTTAATGTTCAATCATGTTTATGGTCCTGGAGTTACATATGAATTAAACTGGGTAAATTTGGCAGATTGATTATAATTTCTGATATTGCATTTTCATTCCTCAATTATTGAATTGCTTGAATTTAAATTCCCCACATGGGTCTCAAAATCAAACTCTGGATCAATAGTTCCAACTTCTGAACAAGAATGCAGTAACTTGTTTGTGCTGCCACTAAATTCTCAGATAAATTGATAAACTGGAAACAATTTTCTTCAGGTTGGGTAAAGGGATATAAAAACGCCTTAAAGACTAGCCTGAAATAATGCCAAATTAACTTCTACAAATGAGAACAGCTTCCTGTGGATAAGGAAATGCAATTAGAAACTCCACATTCAGCTATCTCCAAGTACAAAGCTTATCACATCACTGAGATTAAATACAAATGGTCACTCCAGAAATAGTAATTGAGTCATACAGCACGGAAACATACCCTGGGGCGGAACTCTTCCACGCTGACCAAGATGCCCATCTAAAATAATCCCATTTTCCCACATTTAACTCCTATCCATCTAAACTTTTCCGATGCGTAGGAAGGAACTGCAGATGCTGGTTTAAACCGAAGATAGACACAACATTCTGGAGTAACTCAGCAGGACAGGCAGCATCTCTGGAGAGAAGGAATGGGTGACGTTTTGGGTCAAGAACCTTCTTTAACCTTGTATCTGTCCTAATGTATTTTAAATGTTGTTATTGGACATGCCTCAACCATTTCATCTGGCAACTCATTCCATATGCGTACTTCCCTCTGTGTGAAACAGTTGTCTCTCAGGTTCCTATCATACCATTCCCACTGACCATAAATCTACTTCTTGATGTTCCAGCCTCGGAAAAAAAAATACTCTGTGCATTCAAGTCAAGTCAAGTGAGTTTATTGTCATGTGTCCCTGATAGGACAATGAAATTCTTGCTTTGCTTCAGCACAACAGAACATAGAAGGCATTGACTACAAAACAGATCAGTGTGTCCATATACCATTATATAAATATATACACACATGAATAAATAAACTGATAAAGTGCAAATAACAGATAATGGGTTATTAATGTTCAGAGTTTTGTCCGAGCCAGGTTTAATAGCCTGATGGCTGTGGGGAAGTAGCTATTCTTGAACCTGGTCGTTGCAGTCTTCAGGCTCCTGTACCTTCTACCTGAAGGTAGCAGGGAGATGAGTGTGTGGCCAGGATGGTGTGGGTCTTTGATGATACTGCCAGCCTTACTGAGGCAGCGACTGCAATAAATCCCCTCGATGGAAGGAAGGTCAGAGCCAATGATGGACTGGGCAGTGTTTACTACTTTTTGTAGTCTTTTCCTCTCCAGGGCGCTCAAGTTGCCGAACCAAGTCACGATGCAACTCTACTGTGCTCTCTACTGTGCACCTGTAGAAGTTAGAGAGAGTCCTCCTTGACAAACCGACTCTCCGTAATCTTCTCAGGAAGTAGAGGCGCTGATGTGCTTTCTTGATAATTGCATCTGTGTTCTCGGACCAGGAAAGATCTTCAGAGATGTGCACACCCAGGAATTTGAAGCTCTTGACCCTTTCAACCATCGACCCGTTGATATAAACGGGACTGTGGGTCCCCATCCTACTCCTTCCAAAGTCCTCAATCAGTTCTGGTGTTGAGGGCCAGGTTATTGTGCTGGCACCATATGGACAGTTGCTCGATCTCTCTTCTATACTTTGACTCATCACCATCAGTCATACGTCCCACAACAGAGGTGTCATCAGCGAACTTGATGATGGAGTTCGTATTATGACCGGCTATGCAGGCATGAGTATAGAGTGAGTACAACAGGGGGCTGAGCACACAGCCTTGAGGTGCTCCTGTGCTGATTGTTATCGATTCTGACACATTTCCACCAATACGAGTGGAGTGGAGGGCCAGCGAGATCGCATCCACCGTTGATCTGTTGTGGCGGTATCACCCTATCTATACTCCTCATGATAATATACACCTCTATAAGATCACCGCGGCTGACCATAGCCCATGGCTGACGGAGCGTGGGACGTCGAGCCCGCGGCCGAAATCGGAGCCATGGGGCTGGGGTCTGGGTCAGTGCCACGGAAACGTCCAGTGAGGACCCGCCGGTGATAGTGGAGAGGTCGGTATGGCAGTCGATGGGGTCGCCGACCGATTGACGAGGACAGACACGTGGAGTGAGGACGCTGCTGTGGAGGAAAGGAACAGAGGAGGACCTGGCGTGGGGGGACTGCCGTGAGGGAGGGTGAAGAACAATGGACAATGCGGACCCGGCGGGGGGGGGGGGGGACCGCCGTGAGGGAGGTTGGGGGAGGGGGAGAACAAAGGAGGTCCTGGCGCAGATACTGTGTATACTTTGTAACTTTGTCAGTGCCCATATGTGGCTACTATTTGCATACTTTAGGTATGCAAGCAAAGAATTTCACTGTGACCTGTCACATGTGACAATAAAATATTCATTCATTCACCACTCAGTCTTAATGGACCCAAAATGCTGGAGTAATTCAACGGGTCGGGCAGCATCTCTAGAGAAAAGGAATAGGTGAAGTTTCGGGTCGAGACCCTTCTTCGGAATGAGAGTCAGGGGAGAGGGAAACTGTCCTGGGTAAAAGACTCTGTGCATTCACGCTATCTATTCCTGTCATGATTTTATATACCGGTACCTCTATATGGTCACCCCTCAGCCTTCTGCGATCTAAGGAATAAAAGCCTGCCCAACCTTTTCCTATAGATCAGGCCCTTGAGTCCTGGCAACATCCTTGTAAGTCTTCTCTGAACTCCTCTCAGCTAAATGGCATCTTTTTTATAGCAGTATGACAGAAACTGAACACAACACACCAAGTGGGGCTTCACCATCATATTGTGCAACTGCAAAAAGACATTCCGACTCCTATACTCGTTGCTTTGACTGATGAAAACCCCAGCATGGCAAAGCCTTCTTCATCACCCTGTTTACCAGTGATGCCACTTTTAAGGGAACTCATGTCCCTCTCTTCTACAACACGACCAATCACAGCAAAAGTCTTACCTTGGATTGACTTCCTCGTTCCCTGGTTTGACTTTGAATTCTCATCTGAAAATGAACACCTTTCCCAAACTGGTTTCCCAAAGAATTACTAAGTAATGTCTAGGTACTCAAGCCAAGTAGAAATTGCGCTCATCAAAAATAAAAACACACTGTAAAAACATAAGGTGACCCTTTGTCGTCTTTTATATCAAGGAACAAACGATGAAATGGTTAAAATCACATTAATTTCTGAGACTTTATATATATCGTCAAGAGACTGCAGATGCTGGAATCTGGAGCAACAAGCAGTCTGCTGGAGGAACTCAGTGAGTCGATTGCTTTTTGAATTTTGAACATCAGTCTGCAGTACCTATTTAACTTCGGAGTCATGTGAGTGACTACATGAAGAAGGCCGTCAGCCCGCATGCGCGTCATTACGTCTAACGCATTGCGCAAACGACTGACTGGCGGGCGCGTCGCTCCTTCCAGCCATAAGTTTAAAATCCTCAGGTAAGTGCTTAAACTCTCTCTGAGGTCGTTGTTCCCGGTTCGTTAACTCTACTTACAGAAGGTTTCGAACCGTGTGGAGACTATGTCTAAGGTGAAGAGCCAGGCCGCGGGGAAACCGGCTACAGAAGACCGCTGGACTGTGGGTAGCGGGCGGCTGCCGATTTCACCTTCTGGGTCACTGGCAGTGGAGCCAGCGGCTACAGACTTGGTGCTGATAGAAAGCACCTTGGCTACCCCGCTGGGGTGGAAAGCCACCAAGAAGTCTGTTAGGCCCGTGGACTCAGATGAGTCGGGCCAGGAGGGTTCCCCTCCTTCAATGGGCAGCATCTATGGGCGACTGACCCACATTGAGCACTGATGGAAAGGTTGCTCCAAAATGATATGCTCCAAAGGAGGGAGCTATCTGAGCCCGGGTACCCTACAGAGCCCGCGGCAGCGGCACCTGTCTCAGGGCTGCACAATGTCTCCCTCTCTGAGGAGGGGAGCATTCGGGATCAGTTCTACACTGACTCAGAGTATGGAGGCACAGCTGGGGAGCATGCTTCAAGGCATGAAGGGCAAGATTTGGAAGTGCCCCCAATGGCGTCCAAATTTGCTATACCGTCTCTAACAGGGGATCCGCTGGGAGAGGATTTAGCCATGAGCATTAATTACCTGGCCTCACACCAGCTCCAAGATCGGGCCATGGAGGAAACCACCACCAAGTACCATACCCCTGCAAACTGTGCCTCATTGAATGTGCCGGTGGTAAATCACTCCATCTGGGGTTATATTGGAGGGGGCATCAGAGCCCAGGAGGTGAAGTTACAAAAAATATTACGGTTGCTCGCCTCAGGCATCACGGCCTTTGCAATGGCATTAATGTGCAATGCAAATTTTGAGATAAATTGCCTGCGAAAGAATGCCATCCGTCCTGCTCTGAACCCCAAATTTGCAGCATTGATAAGGCCGGCAACATCCAACCACCGAACCTCCTGTTCGGCGAAGATTTGCCGAAGCAAGTCAGGGAGCTGGATGATGAAGCTAAAACGGTCGGGCTTATGAAGGTCCCAACATCTTCCAAGACTTCATCTTTCCAGCGGCAGCGCCCCTACTCTCCTCTCAACACCAGACGGTTCGCCGAATATGGTGGGAAGCCCGAACAACAGGCACAGAGGCCTTTTTTAGGGCTAGGCCCAAGCTGGCCCATGTTCAAGATGCGCGGATGGCACCCTCCAACAGTCCTACCCCCCAAACCTCGGGGGCAGAAACAAACACCATACCACCGGTAACCATTGAGGTAGGTGAGGTAGGTGAGTCTGGTTATTTGCGGAACACATTGTTTATGGATCAGTTACAAGTTGGGGGGAGATTACAATTTATCTTGAATGAATGGCATTGGATAACATCAGATCCATTTATACTGCACAGTATACAAGGTTTCCAAATTGAGTTCCTTCTCAATTCGCTTCCACCCACACAGCATACACCAAACCGCACATTTGTTCTTTCACAACAGGAGTGTGCGGATGCACAAGCTGAAATTGAATCATTACACAAAAAAGGGGTAATTGAGATGTCGTGTCATGAGTCTCACCAATTTGTGTCCAATATATTTACTAAGCAAAAGAAGGATGGAGGATGCCGAATCATCCTTGACTTGACTGAGCTTAACACCTTTGTGCAGTATAAACACTTCAAAATGGAAAACTTTGTTACTGCTAAACAACTGGTTTCCAAGGGATGTTATATGGCATACATCGACCTCAAAGATGCATACTATTTGGTGCCCATTCATGGGGATCACCAGAGATATTTGAAGTTTAGCTGGATGGGGCAACTGTGGCAGTTTAAAGCATTGCCTAATGGGTTAACCTCAGCCCCCAGATTATTCACTAAATTACTAAAACCAGTCCTGGGGCTACTCCGGGCTCAGAATCATATTGTGATGGCATACTTGGATGACATCCTAATCATAGGGAAAACTATGAAATTAGCTGAATTATCTGTGTCAGCTACTAAACTCATGTTTGAGAGATTGGGGTTCCTTATCCATCCAGTTAAATCCAAATTGTTACCATCTAGAGTAATTGATTATTTGGGATTCACCATTAACTCAATTCACATGTCAGTGACTCTGCCTTGGGGCAAGCAATTAGAATTAATTGAAGCCTGTAACAATGTCATTGTCAAGGACCAACCTTCTATTAGACATGTGGCTAATATAATTGGCAGATTAGTGGCTGCTTTCCCAGCTGCACAGTTCGGGCCTTTGCACTATCAAAACTTGCAATGTGCAAAGGAGTAGGCACTCAAACTTCATAAAGGTCACTTTGGTAGAACTATGCGGTTGCCAACTAAAGCCATTGCTGAGTTACAATGGTGGGTGACCTATATTTGGCATTGCTCCAATACAATTTTAGTCGATACACCATCAGTTATCCTACAAACTGATGCAAGTGCTCTAGGATGGTGTGCCACAAACACCGTCTCAAGCTGCGGTGGCAGATGGAACATGCAGGAATCATTAATTCTTCAGTCACATGGTATTAACTACTTGGAGTAGTTGGGAGCACACTATGGGCTGAAGGCTTATTGTAGCAATATGCATCATGTGCATGTTCAACTTCAGGTTGACAACACTACAGCGGTGGCATACATTAATCACATGGGTGGAATTAAGTCTGTATCCTGTGATAAATTGTCTAACCTTATTTGGCACTGGTGTATTATGAGAAACATCGAGGGTTTCAGCTATCTACTTACCAGGTAGATATAACATGGTGGCAGACACCAGGTCATGGAAATACAATGACAACACAGAATGCATGTTGAATCATGAAGTGTTAAACGACATTGTCACTCGGTATGGCATACCGGAAATCGATTTGTTTACATCCAGACTAAATCACCAGTTACCAAAATACGTTTCATGGGAACCAGACCCAGGGGCAGTGGCAGTAGATGCATTCTCGCTACACTGGGGTGGAAAGTTCTTGTATGCCTTTCCCCCATTTTGCCTCATCAGTCGGTGCTTGGCCAAGATCAAGCAAGACTCCGCCTCTGGCATTTTAGTAATACCAGACTAGCCTACACAGCATTGGTTCCCACTCGTCCTGGGTATGATTACACAGCCTTTTATGGCTGTCCAAAAAAGCAGAAATCTGCTGGTTCATCCTGTGACTGGGGAAAACCATCCACTACATGACCGAATCAATTTATTGGTTTGCAGATTCTGAGGAGACCGTTCCTGGGGCTTGGACTTCCAGATCGTACGGTAGATGTGATCACTGTGGCCTGGAGGAAGAGTACCCAGAAACAGTACATCTCTCATATAAGGAAATGGGAGATGTACTGCTCTCTCTCAAAAATTTCGTATGACACGGCTTGCATTACGGATGTGTTGGAGTTCCAATCTACACTATTCTATGATCAGAAACTGAGCTACAGTGCCATAAATAGTGCTAGGAGCGCATTATCATCTTACTTATGGCTGGGGTCAGGACACCACATTGTCGGGTCTCACCCGTTAATAACCAGATTCATGAAGGGCATTTTTAACTCTACTCCCCCTAGGCCCCAATATTCACAGATATGGGATGTGAGCGTGGTACTCGCGCTGCTTCGCCAGTGGGCTCCAGATTCATCTCTGTCTCTGCCCAATCTCACTCTTACGGTGGTCATGCTCATGGCGCTGGTTTCAGCGCAACGGGTCCAGACGTTACATAAATTACGACTGGACAGCATGGTTTCATCTATTGATAATATCACCTTTTTTGTTTATGAATTAATTAAGCAGAGCAGACCAGGGGTGTCGGGGCTCAAATTAAATTTTATGGCATACCCCTTAGACCTACGGTTGGGTGTAGTTACACACATACTACAATACATCAAGGTCACTAAGAGCCTCAGAGGCTCCGGATTATCATTATTCATCAGCTACACAAAACCTCATAGGAAGGTAACAGTGCAAACCATTTCAAGATGGTTAAAACAGGTTCTGGCATCTGCAGGAGTGGACACTGACATTTTTAAATCTCACTCCACCAGGACTGCATCTACGTCAGCAGCGAGGGATATGGACGTCCCTCTTGACCACATCCTAGCGGCTGCAGGATGGTCTAATGAACTGACGTTCCAAAGGTTTTATAACAAACCTATCGCCAGACCAGGGGCTTTTGCTAATTCCATTTTAGGTTCCGTTTTATAGTTTCCCCCTGGATGAGAGGGATCACTATTATTTTCTTTGATTATTAAAGCATCAGCATTTTTTGTCTATGTCATGTCTGAATGCATTAATTATTTTCACTCATCCTGGTCAACTGATGCAGTGTGTGACGCATGGACTCGTATCCACGGCATGAAATCACAGAGCTTTAAAATCTTCACATAGCCACTCACGTGACTCCGAAGTAAAATCGTAAGATTAAACGAGAACTTACCAGTTTGATCTTTATTTTATGAGGAGTTACGATGAGCGATTACGTGCCCTCCGCTCCCAACCCTCGTATCATAAAGATCATCTGGTAGTTCTAGTCCTCTCTAATCTTACTATGTTTAGTTCAACAACTGTTATCTGTGATTTCACACCACTGCTTTGAAGATTGACGCGCATGCGGGCTGACGGCCTTCTTCACGTAATCGCTCATCGGAACTCCTCATAAAATAAAGATCAAACTTCAAACTGGTAAGTTCTCATTTAATCTTACTATTTTATAAAATATATCATTCCAATAAAATCTAAAAATCACATTGGATGTGCAAAAACATGATTGTATGCGATCAAAAGTTATTCCGAATGTGAATTCTATTCAGTCCCAAGGAATTTAGACAGGAGATTTTCTATATGGTTCCTAATTAGCCTATAACTTGTTCTAGTATCAGCGCCTAATCATAAGTGAGTGACCCTTTTAACCACAGATCATGTCATAACTGGGCGGGAGATTACATCCAGTGGAGTGCTAGAGTAATATTAATAACAAATATAATTGTTGTTGATTATAGTCATAAGTACAATGAATAGAAATAAATGGAAATATGTCAAAAGCTCTGGTGAATACAGTCTTTTACCCAGGATAGGGAATCAAAAATAAGAAACATATGTTTGAGATGAGAGGGACAAGTTTATCAAACTCTATCTTGCACTAAATGTTGTACCCTTTATCGTTTTATTTGTGCACTGTGGTTGGCTTGTTTGTAATCATATATATAGTCTTGTCTTTGACTGGATAGCATGCAAACAAAAACGTTTCATTGAGTCATGGAGTCATTGAGTGTGGAAACAGGCCCATTGGCTCAACTTGCCCACGCCGACCAACATGCCCCATCTATTCTAGTCCCACCTGCCCGCATTTGGTCCACATCCCTCCAAACCTGTCCTATCCATGTACCTGTCTAACTATTTCATAAATGTTGGGATAGTCCCTGCCTCAACTATCTCATCTGGCAGCTTGTTCCAGACACCCACCACCATTTGTGTTAAGGTGAGAGGAACAAGATTATCAAACTCTATCTTGCACTACATGTTTCACTGTACAACTTTTCATTATTAAGGAATGCATGAATCTACAGCATTCTCTTTCATTTATAATAAATTGTTGTGCTATTGAAAGCATTGCCTGCAAGGGTGGCAAAAGCAGATTCAATCAGAAATTATGAAAGGGAATTCGATATAAAGTTGAAGGACAAATAATTGCAGGGCTATGGGGAATAGATGGGGACAGGGATTAATTGCCTGGTTCCATTTCAAAGAACATGCAGAAGTGCCACTGGTACAATGTCCTTCTTTGCTGTAAGATTCTATATAATTCTATGATATGGAATTAATTAAAAGGTAGGGAATAAGTTATTTAGTATTTAATTTTTGCCACAGATATATTTAAATCAGTAAAGTTTTGTCATTCTTGAGCATTTGAAAAGACATTAAGCTGGAAAGGGTGCAGAGAAGGGTGCAGTGCCACTGGGTGGTGCCCGTAATGGCCGCTTTGTCAGCAGTCTGTCTTGTCCCTTTTCTGTTTTTATTATTTTAAGTATGTGTTGAATACTTGTTTTAATATCTCCGTATGTTTTATATGGGGAGGGGGGGGGGTGTTGGGGAGGATTGGGGGAAACCTTTTTCAGTCACTTACCTTGAAGGAGATGCAATTTTTCTCCATGTTGCATCTCACCCCCCCCCCCCCCCTTTGCGGCCTACAAAGAGTGGTGCGGCCTTTCCTGGAGACCGGCCTGGAGCTTCAAGCCGCGTTGGTAGCGCGGACTTACCATTGCGGGGCCTGGGATCTTTTGTCAAGGATCACCAGTGTTGGAGCTCTGACTGCTGGGCCTGTGGACGTTAACACCGTGAAGCAGCGGTCTCCAGTAAGAAGTGGCCGACTCTGGAGCTCCATGCCGCAGAGTGTTCCGATCCTTTCCGACGCCGGAGTTTGATCATGCCGGCGAGAGGGCTTGAATAGCGGACCGTCGGCAACGGCCCGGTTCAAAGGATCCGACCACGGGTGAACAAAGGAGGAAGATGACTGAACTTTATTGTTTTCCATCACAGTGAGGAATGTTGATTCCGCTGTGGTGGATGTTTATGTTAAACTTTATTTTATGTGCTGTGTGTATTTTTGCTTTTTACTTAGTATGGCTGTATGTAACTCAAATATCACTGTAACTCCATCCCCCACTCCCAATTCCTCCGTCTACGCCGCATCTGCTCCCAGGATGAGGCGTTCCACACCAGGGCATCTGAAATGTCCTCATTCTTCAGGGAACGGGGGTTCCCCTCCTCCACCATAGATGAGGCTCGCACCAGGGTCTCTGCCATACCCCGCAACACTGCTCTCTCTCCCCATCCCCCCACTCACAACAAAGGCAGAGTCCCCCTAGTCCTCACCTTTCACCCCACCAGCCGTCACATACAACAAGTGATCCTCCGTCAGTTTCGCCACCTCCAACGTGACCCCACCACTCGCCACATCTTCCCATCTCCCCCTATGTCTGCCTTCCGCAAAGACCGCTCCCTCCTTAACTCCCTTGTCAATTCTTCCCTTCCCTCCCATACCACCCCCTCCCCTGGTACTTTCCCTTGCAACCGCAAGAGATGCAACACTTGTCCCTTCACTTCCCCCCTCCACTCCATTCAAGGACCCAAGCAGTCGTTCCAGGTGCGACAGAGGTTCACCTGCATCTCCTCCAACCTCATCTATTGCATCCGCTGCTCTAGATGCCAGCTGATCTACATCGGTGAGACCAAGCGGAGGCTTGGCGATCGTTTCGCCGAACACCTCCGGTCGGTCCGCAATAACCAACCTGAAATCCCGGTGGCTCAGCACTTCAACTCCCCCTCCCATTCCGTATCTGACCTCTCTGTCCTGGGTCTCCTCCATGGCCACAGCGAGCAACACCATAAATTGGAGGAAATGCACCTCATATTCCGCTTGGGCAGTCTACATCCTGGTGGCCTGAACGTTGAATTCTCCCAATTCTGCTAGCCCTTGCTGTCCCCTCCCCCTCATCAGCCATCTGGTTGTCTCCTCCCCTCCCCCAGCCCTCGGGCTCCTCCTCCGCCTTTTCCTTTTTTCCTTTCTTCTCCCCACCCCCTATCAGTCTGAAGAAGGGTTTCGGCCCGAAACGTTACCTATTTCCTTCGCTCCATAGATGCTGCTGCACCCGCTGAGTTTCTCCAGCATTTTTGTGTACCTATCACTGTAACTTAATTGGTATATATGACAATTAAATTAAATTGAATCTTGAAGATTATGAGAAATGTTGTTAGGACTAGATGGGCTGAGCTATAGGGAGAGGTTGAGCAGCCTAGAATATTCCTTGGAGCAGAAGAGGCTGAGGGTGATCATATAATGGTAAAATTATGAGGGTAATAGATAGGTGAATGCACAGATTTTATTACCCTGCGTAAACAAATCAAGAACCAGAGGACATAGGTTTAATGTGAGGGAAAGATTCAATAGGAACCTGAGGGGAAACTACTTCACTCAGAGTAGCAATGTTATAAAATTTTGAGATTTTAAAAATCAAGTCTGCAATTTATCCCATCAGATAAAGCATAAAAAGAAGTTTAATTTGACACCTAATTCACTTTCATATCGTTAGTATTAAAAAGGTTATGGCCATTATCATACTCGGAAATTAGCATCTTGCTCCCTATTGCTTTTCCATTGACTTAACACAAAAGCTGTGATCAAGGACAGTCAAAAGCCCATAACTTACTTAAAAATTAAGAGAACTGAAAGAAATTATTATAGATTGAAGCATTCTGAAACAAATATTAAACAATCTTACTTGGATGACCTGAAATTAATGCATATCATTAGTTAGTTACCCAATTGTAGCTAATTACAAAATTCAATTACTAGATCTAAACATCTATCCATTTCTTAAGAAAAGATTACAATTTGTAAATAGCCTAAGTGTCCAAATAACATTCACACAATAATTCACAATATAACATGATTTTTATTGTCATTAATTCATAGGCCAAATGAATGGAATTTAGTGTTTAAATACCTGTAAATTAATGGCCATTTAAATCAACTTGCGAGTGGGATTTTGTGGAACGCGATGGTTTGGAGTGTTGCGGTTGCAGTGAATTTGAACCCCATGTCGACAGGAAAAATACTGCCGGTTCGGATGGGTCCCAAGTCACCTTCTCGCAACTTAAAATTTTGATTAAAGGCATCTTAAGAAGCAGTTTTTAATGTAAAAATAAACGGTGTACCTTGCATTGTCCCCTACGTGAGATCCGTCCCGTTGTCGGCGTTCACGGCTTTAGAAGATGATTTTTAAATTTATTCTAACAATTAAATTATACAGCGATGTTTAAAAATAACTGCAGAGAACGAATGTCGGAGCGATTTTCTTTTGCAACTAAACAGGCTGACCAACATCGATTTGAATTTTAAACCCGCCCCCCTCTCAAAGGCGCCAAAGTCGCGCACACGGGCAGTGACAGAACTGCAGCGCCGCTGAAGGTAAGTTTTGTAACATACCTACTCAAAGTGTGGTGAGAATATTGAACAAGCTGCCATAATAGGTAGTTAAGGAACTATAATAGCATTTAAAAGACATTTAGCCAGGTACATGGAAAGGAAAGGTTTTGTGGGATATGAGCAAAACATAGGGAAATGGAACTTGCTTAGATAAGGCATCTTAGTTGACATGTTCAAGATGGGCCAAACGGCATGTTCCTGTGCTGTATGAATCTATGACTGTGAAATTAATTTGCTACTTCCAAGGAGCGAAGGTTTAGTTGGTGGCTTCCTGCGATAGTTTTATTTGCCTACATACAGCAGGTCTTGCACAAGACATTCACAAACCTGACTGTACTGGTAGACCCATTGTCTCTGCCTGTTCTTGCCCCACCGAACTTATTTCCACATACCTCGACTCCATCCTATCCCCCCTGGTTAAATCCATCCCAACCTATGTTCAAGACACCTCAGACACTCTCCGTCGTCTCTGGACATTCCATTCCCTAGGCCCCCATCCCCTCATCTTCACCATGGGCGTCCAGTCACTCTACACCTCCATCCCCCACCAGGAGGGTCTCAAAGCCCTCTGGTTCTTCCTCGACCGGAGAACCAACCAATCCCTGTATACAGATACTCTCCTCCGCCTAGCGGAGCTGGTCCTTACCCTTAATAACTTTTTGTTTGACTCCTCCCATTTCCTCCAAATACAAGGCGTAGCTATGGCCACGCACATGGGCCCCAGCTATGCCCTGCCTCTTTGTAGGGTATGTCGAACCAATCCTTGTTTGAGACATACCAGGGCCCCATCCCCGACCTCTACCTCCGCTACATCGATGATTGCATTGGTGCTACCTCCTACACCCCACACACAACTCACTGACTTCATCCACTTCACCACTAACTTCCATCCGACACTCAAATACACCTGGACTATTTCCGACACTTCCCTACCATTTCTTGACCTCACTATCTCCATCGCAGGTGATAGACTTCTGACCGACATCCACTATAAACCCATGACTCCCATGGCTATCTTGACTACATTTCTTCCCACCCTGCTTCCTGTAAGGACTCCATCCCCTACTCCCAATTCCTCCATCTACACCACATCTGCTCCAGTTCCATACCAGGTCATCCCGAAATGTTCTAATTTTTCAGGGAACAGGGGTTCCCCTCCCCTACTATAGATGAGGCTCTCACCAGGGTCTCTTCAATAACCTGTAACACTGCTCTCTCTCCCCATCCCCCCACGTGTAACAAGGGCAGAGCCCCTCTAGTCTTCACCTTCCACCCACTAGCCATCAACATACAACAAATAGTCCTCCGTCATTTTCGCCACCTCCAACGTGACCCCACCACTCGCCACATCTTTCATCTTCCCCCTTCTGGTTTCTGCAAAGACTGCTCCCTCCGTAACTTCCTGGTCAATTCTTCCCTTCCCACCCGCACCACCCCCTCCCCGGTCACTTTCCCTTGCAACCGCACAGATGCTACACTTGTCACTTTACCACCCCTCTCGACTCCATTCAAGGACCCAAGCAGTCGTTCCAAGTGCGGCAGAGGTTCACCTGCACCTCCTCCAACCTCATCTATTGCATCCGCTGCTCTAGATGTCAGCTGATCTACATCGGTGAGACCAAGCGTAGCTTGGCGATCGTTTCACCGAACACCTCCGCTCGGTCCGCATTAACCAACCTGATCTCCCTGTGGCTCAGCACTTCAAAATCCCCCCTCCCATTCCAAATCCAACCTTTCTGTCTTGGGCCTCCTCCATGGCCAGAGGGAGCACCACCGGAAATTGGAGGAGCAGCACCTCATATTCCGCTTGGGCAGTCTGCACCCCAGCGGCATGAACATTGACTTCTCCAATTTCCGGTAGCCCTTGCTGTCTCCTCCCCTTCTCAGCTCTCCCTCAGCCCTCTGACTCCTCCTCTTCCTTTCTTCTTCCCCGCCCCCCCCCACCCTACATCAGTCTGAAGAAGGGTTTTGGCCCGAACCTTTGCCTATTTCCTTTGCTCCATAGATGCTGCCGCACCCGCTGAGTTTCTCCAGCACTTTTGTCGACCTTGCACAAGATAATATTGTGCAGAAGCCGTTGAATAGGCCAGATCGCAGAGGCTGGGTTGTTGAGAGATGTCTGGGTGGGACACAAACGGTTGTGGAAGTGTGAAAGGAGGGAAGGTCTGATATCAGGGGCATCAAGTGAAGGGGGGCTGCATGCGACAAAGGAACACAAGGAAAGAATGAATGTTGAGGGAAGTCCTGTCGTGGATGGAAGGAAAGTTGAGGAAGATATAGCATCAAAGGAAAGGGATTTGAGGAAAGGGACTTTGATGAAACCGAAGAAAGAGAAGTGATATCAAATGAAGGGTCGCATGAACAGGTCTATTAGGTTGGACACATGGAGATTGGGAATAATATAGTTGGTTTAGACAAATACATCTGCCGTGGTCTGTGGGAGATACATACAGGCACCTGAGCATACATTAAGGTGAACCTACCAACCAGAGGATTGAAGCCCAGTTCTCTGACCACTGAGTAGGTAAGACAGATCTTCTTTCACCAAAGCTCCAGAAGGTTAGAATGCATAGCTCATCCCTATCCAGGGCTAGCTATCTGGATACAGAATTGGCTTCATGGACATCAACAGAGGGTGGAAGGTTGTTTGCAGACTGGAGGCCTGTGTTAAGTAGTGTGCCTCAGGGATTGATACTGGGCCCATCGCTGTTTGTGATTTATATCAATAATTTGGATGAGAACATACAAGGCATGATTAGTAAGTCTCCAGATGACACTGAAGTAGATGGTATCGTAGACAGCGAAGATGGTTATCACAAATTACAGCAGGTAGTTGGTCAGTTGGGCAAGTGGGATGAGGAATGGTTAATGGAATTTAATGCAGATAAGTGTGAGGTGTTGGATTTTTGACAGTCAAACCAGGGCAGGAACCTCATGGTGAATGGTAGAACCCAGGGAAATGTTGTAGAGCAGAGCCATCTAGGAATATAGGGATCTAGTTCCCTGAAAGTGGTGTCACAGGCAGATAGGGTGGTAAAGAAGTATTTTGGTACATTGGCCTTCATCAGTCAGGATATTGAGCATAGGTGTTGGGATGTTATGTTACAGCAGTATGAAATGCTGATGAGGCCACGTTTGGAGTACTGTGTTCCGTTTTGGTCACCCTGCTATAGGAATGATGTAATTGAATATGGAGAAGACTTACGAGGATGTTGCCAGGGCCTGCGCTACTGTAAAAGGTTGGGCAGGCTAGGACTTTATCCTTGGAGCACAGGAGGCAGAGCAGTGATCTTATAGATGTTTATAATACCATGAGATGAATAGATAGGGTGTTTTACCAGGATGAAGAAATCAAAAACCAGAGGACATGGATTTAAGGTGAGAGAATGTAGAAGAAAAATTAAAATCTCCAGATACTTAATTATGGTTGGAATTAAATAAGGTAACAAAAGGGTGTGCGGATATAGCAATTGGCGTCCCTTGTTGACCAGCTGCAGAGAAGATCATGAGAATTGTGCAAAACAAGTTTCAGACACGTTATCTCCTAGAATGTGTTTATTGTCTGGGAATGCGTAGCAATGTTAAACATAACCCAACAGCAATAGTTGGGTAGACTATGCTGCTAGTAGCGCAGAAATGTTGCACACAATGGGGGCTTATGATTGGCTCGGGGGAAGGGCCAGTGGTGCGGTCTGCTTGAAATATGAGATAGAATAATGTCAAGATGCCCTTGTACTATGTGTAGGAAAGAACTGTAGATGCTGGTTTAATTTGAAGGCAGACACAAAATGCTGGAGTAACTCAGCGGGACAGGCAGCCTCTCTGGAGAGGAATGGTGACATTTTGGGTCGAGACCCTTCTTCAGACTGATGTTAGGGGAGTGAGCAGGACAGAGATGAAATGTAGTCAGGGACAGTAAGACTGATGGGAAAACTGGGAAGGGGGATGGGGATGGAGAGAGAGGGAAAGCAAGGGCTATTTGAAGTTAGAGAAGTATAAGTTACCCAAGCAAATATGAGGTGCTGTTCCTCCAATTTGTGCTGGAGGAGGCCCAGGACGGAAAGGTCAGATTGGGAATGGGAGGAAGAGTTAAAGTGCTGAGCAACCGGGAGAGCAGGTATGTTAAGGCGGACTGAGCGGAGGTGTTCAGCGAAAAGATTGCCGAGCCTGCGCTTGGTTTCGCCGATATATAGAAGTTGACACCTGGAACAGCGGATACTGTAGATGAGGTTGGAGGAGGTGCAAGTGAACCTCTGCCTCACCTGAAAAGACTGGCTGGGTCCTTGGAATGAGTTGAGGGGGGGGGGGGAGGTAAAGGGATGCAACACCTGTCCCATTACAGGACAAAGTATATTTCATATAATTGTATCTAACAGAAATAAAAAGTTGTTTACTGCACTGTACAACTGTTGGCTAATTCTGCTGCAAAGACAGAGAATTGGTCAGCAGTTAACTGCTGCCATCTCTCCATGATATCATGCAATAAAGCCTCTTGAAGCGAAACGCGGTCTCCGTTTTTCCTTTAATTTTCCTCTAAATCAATTTCCTCAATAGAATCTGGCATAGTCGGCAGGATCCCAATTGTAACGGGATCCGAACGAATACAAGTGGGAAATAAAAGGAATAAAATAAAATAGTCCTAGCTGAAAGGGGGACAGAGGTGCTTCCTCAGAAAAGGGGAAAGCCCCAGCAACCCAGCTAACCGGCCGGTGACTCACGCTGAGCCAAGAAGCTTGTGTGATGAGGCAAGATTGCGGAGAAGAAAAGTAAAAGTATAGGTGCTGGATAGCACGCTGAGTAATTGTAGGGTGACTTCGAGACTCACAGACGGAATAAAACCGGTGAGCGCAAACTGTAAAAAGTGTATTATAAGAAACTGTCTGCGGAAACCTGACTTTTGTTTTACAGACTTTGAACAGGAACATGGGAAACAACAGTAGTCGACCGGATAAATCTGATCCTACTGGTTAGGAAAAGGCCTAAGGAAAAGAAAGAGGTGGTCCAGGAAGGAAAAATGCAGATAAGTAAGAAGACTGTCAAGGTGATATAAAAAAGATCATAAGACACCGGGAAAAGGTAGGAGATCCCATTGTCCCACCGAGATCGACAGCCGATGTTTTAATAAAAGAGACTGGAGATGTGGTAACTTTTAGTAATGATCTGTATGATTGGTCAAACGGAAATTGGCCATTTGGAGAAGTTTTAAGCTATCTCTGATCAAGAAATGGGAAAACTTAGGGTAACTAAACGAGGAGAAGGGGACCCCAAGTGGGATGTACTTTATTTGATGCTCTGTTTCGCAAAATGTAATGAGATAGCGAAAAGAAACCAACCCCCAAAAGAAGGTGGAAAAGAAGGAGAAAACAGGTGATAAACAAAAAGAGGGAAATAAGGGGTTTGCAACCGGGGTCCTGGCTCAGGAACATGGAGGGGGAAAAAGACCGGTTGCCTATTATTCCGTGGCTTTGCCAGCTGTATTAAACGGCATGCCAGCCTGCTTGCGAGCTGCAGCGACGACAGCTATGATGATAGAAAAATCAATCCCCATCTTTCTTGATCACCCATGTGTAGTGACTGTTCCTCATGCCATGATGTTGCTATTGAACTCTGCAGTCACACAGCATTTCACAGCTACTAGAAGAAAAGGATATGAAGTCATCCTTTTATCACATCCTAACTATACTTACCAGTGATCGCCTGCTGTAAACCCAGCTATTTTTGTACCACTGCCAGGAGAAGGATGTGACCATGATTTTCTATGACTTGCAGAAGCCACCTGCACTCCCTGGGCGAACTTACAGAGTCGCCTGACCTGGTCCTATTTACTGTTGGCTCTTCACACCGACCTAGCGATGGCAGATTATTAGCAGGATATGCGGTGGCCACCAAGTGCTGGAGGCAGATGCTTTACAATCAAAACGTCTGCTCAGGCAGCTGAGATGTGTGCCCTGACTCGAGCCTGCATATTGGCAAAAGATAAAAGTGCTAATATCTACACCGATTCTTGCTATGCGTTTGGGGTTGTTCATGACTTTGGCAGTTATGGAAAAATAGAGGATTCATCACATCAGCGGGAAAGATTATTAAACGATAAACTGGTCTTAAATTTACTGGATGCTATCCAATTGCCACAGCAAATTGCAGTTATTAAATGCGAGGCCCATACATCATCAGACGATGATGTATCCAATGGAAATAGATCAGCTGACAATGCAGCCAAACAGGTTGCCATCTGGCAAACCCCGCAATTACAAGCCACTAAAATTGAGTCTGTGGTACAAAGAAAGCTTACGGTTAGCATTGATGTAGCCCGGTTACAGGATGACCAAACCTAAGCATTGCTCCAGGAAAAGAATTCCTGGAGCAAAGCAGAGTGTTATCAAGACCCCATTATCTGGATCCACCCTGATGGTCAGCTGGTCTTCCCCAGGAGCCCACATTTGCCCATGTCTCACCTGGCCCATGGACTGGCTCACATATTTAATAGGAAGGGGCAACTTGTGGGACAATCTTTTTACTCAGAGGGTGGTGGGTATACGGACTTCATGAACTTTGTAAATACTTTATTGTCACAAGTGACAAGTGACAGTAAAATTCTTTGCTTGCATACCCAAGGTATGAAATAGTCATCACATAAAGGGTACTTACAAAGTTACAAGTCTCCGCACCAGATCTGCCTTTATTAAATCCCGCCTCCCCTCTCCCCCCTCACAGCGGTCCCCCATGACAGTCCTCGCTGGGTCGAGCTGCCATATGAGGTAGGTACTATAAAAGAGGTACGTAGTTGAGGCATGTACTATAAAAGCATTTAAAAACCACTTGGACAGGTGCATGGATAGGAATAGTTCAGAGGAATGTGGGACAAATATGGGTAGCTTAAATGGGGTATTGTGGTCAGCATGAATGAGTTGGGCCGGAGGGCCTGTTTCCATGCTGCATGACTATGACTACGATGCTAAGGCATTACGAGCTCTTAATTTATGCCTTGCATGATGCACAAATTGATTTTCTCCAAATAATACCAGAAAAATGCACTCTCAGCTACTATCGCTGTTTTTTATGGAAGTGAGGAGTTAATTTTGTTATGTTTCCTTCACATTGCACAGTGAAAGAATCCTGTCTACCCCGTGTAGGTCCAAGAGCCGTTGGAGCGAGAGGAGGAGTTTCCGGGCGGTGAGTTTAAAAACGGAGCGCGGGGCTTGCTTTCACAGAGGCCCGGGAGCCGTTGGAGGGAGAGGAGGACCCAATCTGCAACGTTCCATCACACTTCCAAGGAAGTGGTCTGGTGGAAGCCGCTGAATGGTGGAAGCGGACTAGAGGGAGCAGCTGATTGGGAGCAACCCCAGGTTTGCATTTCTGCTTTCTGATTAAGGGTACAGTGAGCTAGGGATTCAGTGAGCTAAGGGTACAGTGAGTAAGGGTACAGTGAGCTAGGGGTTCAGTGAGTTAAGGGTACAGCGAGTTAAGGGTACAGCGAGTTAAGGGTACAGCGAGTTAAGGGTACAGCGAGTTAAGGGTACAGTGCTTTTTAGTAAAGGTACAGTTTAAAGGATTAAGATTTTTATAGTGTTAGTGAGTTGATTTAATTTGGGGGTAAGCCATGTCAGTCGAGACCATGGTTTGCTCATCCTGCAACATGTGGGAGATCAGGGATATGGTCAGTGTCCCTGGTGACTACGTTTGCAGGAAGTGTGTCCAGCTGCAGCTCCTGCCAGACCACATTGAACGATTGGAGCTGCGGTTGAATTCATACTGGAGCATCCACGATGCTGAGAAAGTCGTGAATAGCATGTACAGTGAGTTGGTCACACCGCAGGTAAAAGTTAAGTGGACAGAAAGGGAACGGGTGGCCATAAGCCAGCGTAGCAGTAGGCAGGTTGTGCAGGAGTCCCCTGCGGTCATCTCCCTCCTAAACAGATATACCATTTTGGATACTGTTGGGGGAGATGGCTCATCAGGGGAAGGCAGCAGCGGCCAAGTTCATGGCACCATGGGTGGCTCTGCGGCACAGGAGGGGAGGAAAAAGAGTGGAAGGGCTATAGTAGTAGGGGATTCAATTGTAAGGGGAATAGATAGGCATTTCTGCGGCCACAACCGAGACTCCAGGATGGTATGTTGCCTCCCTGGTGCAAGGGTCAGGGATGTCACTAAACGGCTGCAGAACATTCTGGAGAGGGAGGGTGAACAGCCAGTTGTCGTGGTGCACATTGGCACCAACGATATAGGTAAAAAATGGGATGAGGTCCTACAAGGTGAATTTAGGGAGCTAGGAGATAAACTTAAAAGTAGGACCTCAAAGGTAATAATCTCTGGATTACTACAAGTGCCATGGGCTAGTCAGAGTAGAAATAGGAGGATATTGCAGATGAATACGTGGCTTGAAAAATGGTGCAAGGGGGAGGGATTCAAATTTCTAGGGCATTGGAACCAGTTCTGGGGGAGGTGGGACCAGTACAAACAGGACGGTCTGCACCCGGGCTGGAATGGAACCAATGTCCTTGGGGGAGTGTTTGCTAGTGCTGTCGGGGAGGATTTAAACTAATGTGGCAGGTGGATGGGTGCAAGAGCAGAGACAGAGGGGTGTAAAATGAGGGTAGAAGCAATAGGTAGCAAGGTGAAAAGTAAAAGTGGCAGGCAGACAAATCCAGGGCAAAAATCAAAAAGGGCCACTTTCAACATAATTGTATAAGGGGTAAGAGTGTTGTAAAAACAAGCCTGAAGCCTTTGTGTCTCAATGCAAGGAGCATTCGTAATAAGGTGGATGAGTTGAATGTGCAGATAGTTATTAATGAATATGATATAGTTGGGATCATGGAGACATGGCTCTAGGGTGACCAAGGCTGGGAGCTGAACATCCAGGGATATTAAATATTCAGGAGGGATAGAGAGAAAGGAAAAGGAGGTGGGGTAGCATTGCTGGATAGAGAGGAGATTAACGCAATAGAAAGGAAGGACATTAGCTTGGAGGATGTGGAATCGATATGGGTAGAGCTGCGAAACACTAAGGGGCAGAAAACGCTGGTGGGAGTTGTGTACAGGCCACCTAACAGTAATAGTGGAGTTGGGGTTTGCATCAAACAGGAAATTAAAAATGCGTGCAACAAAGGTAAAACAGTTATAATGGGTGACTTCAATCTACATATAGATTGGGTGAATCAAATTGGCAGTGGTGCTGAGGAAGATGATTTCTTGGAATGTATGCGGGATAGTTTTCTAAACCAACATGTAGAGGAACCAACGAGAGAGCAGGCTATTCTAGACTGGGTATTGAGTAATGAGGAAGGGTTAGTTAGCAGTCTTGTTGTGCGTGGCCCCTTGGGCAAGAGTGACCATAATATGGTTGAGTTCTTCATTAAGATGGAGAGTGACATTGTTAATAGTAAGATTAAACGAGAACTTACCAGTTTGAAGTTTGATCTTTATTTTATGATGAGTTACGTTGAGGGATTACGTGAAGAAGAGCCCGTCCAGCCTCACACGCGTCAATCTTCAAAGCAGAGGAGTGAAAATCACAGACGACAATTACTGAAGTATGATAGTAAGATGCATAAAGACTAGAACTACCAGCTCGATCCTTTTATGAGGGTGGGAGCGGAGGGCACGTAATCCCTCAACGTAACTCCTCATAAAATAAAGATCAAACTTCAAACTGGTAAGTTCTCGTTTAATCTTACTATTTTACTTCGGAGTCACGAGAGTGACTACGTGAAGATTTCAAAACTCTGTGATTTCACACCGTGGATTAAATCCAGGTGTTCACTGCACTGATTGACTCTATTGAGTAAGCACAATCAACAATGCATAACCACAACATTAAATGTAATCAGTTAATGGTTTTATTTATTACAACAATAGTAACCCCCTTTATCATAATGGGGGATTTAATACTGAATCCAGCACAGCATCACCAAACACCCCGGGATCTTTAATCTCCTTATGGTAATACTTGTGAAACATCTGTTCACTTGCCCATCCTGCGGCCGCGAGGATAAGGTCTATTGGAACGTCTGAATCCCTGGCCGATGTTGATGCCGCCCTGGTGGAATGAGATTTAAATTTATCAGTATCAATACCTGAATAAATCAACACCTGTTTCAACCATCTTGAAATTGTCTGTGTTGACACTTTCTTATGAGGACTTTTATGACTAGTAAAAAACGCTGATTCTGTGCCTCTTAAGATTCTGGTTGTTTCCATGTAACATCTTATATATGTTACTACACATAGCCGTGGATCCGTAGGATATGCTGAAAACCCCAACTTACATCCCGTGAACCCAGATCTACTTTGTTTCAGTAAATCATAGACATAGAATTAAATGGCATCTGCCCCTACTTTCATCCTGTCTATTCTTAATTTCTGTAATGGTTGAACTCTCTGAGCTGAAACTAACGCCATGATCATAACCAACTTCATGGTAATTTTGGCCAATGACAGAGTTTCAATAGGATTCCATTCACGCAGCAGCATCAGTACATCTTTTACATTCCAGATTTCTGTATACCTAGGTCTAGGAGGATTGGAGTTAAAAATTCCCTTCATAAACCTACAGACCCAAGGATGTGATCCTATTGGATTTTGTCTGATTCACTGCTGAAATATGCAGAGAGTGCACTTCGTGCAGTATTGATTGCACTATAACTTAATTTTAATTCAAAGTCAAGAGTTGAAAGGAACTCTAATACATCTGAAATTTCTGCTGTGTTATATGCAATATTCTTTTCTGAACAGAACACCTCCATTTCTTTATATAAGAAATGTACTGCTTGTGGGTACTATTCCTCCAGGCTGCTGCCATAACATCCACCGTACGGTCTGATAATCCTCTTCCAAGATATGGCCTTTTCAGAATCTGCAAATCAACAAACCAATACGAGCATGTAAAGGATGTGGTTCATCAGTTACAGGGTTTACAAGCAGTTTGCCTGCTTTGGAATAACCATAAGGGTTTTTTTGATCATGTTTAACACCAGTGGGTACCATAGCTGTGTAGGCCAATCTGGCACCACCAAAATCCCCAAGGCTGAGTCCTGTTTAATTTTCTGTATGCATCGATTGATTAAACAAAACGGAGGAAATGCATACAGAAACATACCACCCCAATGTAGCAAGAAAGCATCCACCGCTACTGCACCAGGATCAGGTTCCCATGACACATACTTAGGCAATTGGTGGTTAAGTCTTGATGCAAACAAATCAATCTCTGGCATTCCAAATTGTGCTACAATTTGCTTAAATATTTCATGAAACAACATCCATTCTGTATTATCATTAAATTTACGTGACCTTTTGCCTGCAATTATGTTAAATTTACCTGGTAAATACATTGCTGACAGCCAAATTTTCCTGGCAATACACCAGGTCCAAATTTCATTTGCCAATCTATCACATGATTCTGACTTGATACAACCCATGTGATTTATATATGCTACAGCTGTAGTATTGTCAACCTGTACCTGAACATGCACATTTCCCATATTAGTGCAATAAGCTTTAAGCCCATACAATGTTCCTAACAGCTCTAGGTAATTTATACCTTGATTTTCAAGCAAAGGTACTTCATCCACATTCCACCTACCTCCACAGCTGGAGGTACCCCTTAGTTGCACCCCTTCCGAGAGCACTTACATCAGTCTGTAGAATAACGGAAGGTGTTTCTACCAAAACTTTTCTGGAAGCATTAGAGACATTGTTAATCCACCATTCTATTTCTGTAATGTTCAATTGTCAATTGCATGGACCTGTCAAAATGCCCTGCATTCATCTTTAATGCTTGTACCTTAGCCCTCTGCAAATGCTGATAATGCAATGGTCCTTCTTCTTCTTCTTCTTCTTGTAGGATTCCGGCAGTGTAGACGCTGCTAAGCGTATTACTGCCCTCCACAGGTCAAAGTTTGAACTAAATTCTTATATACAGTCCTGTAACTTGCAGGAATTGAAGAACAGCCCTGGATATCAGTTGATGTTTCTCATTGTGTCCAAACAAAGATAAAACAGAAAAAGCCTCAACTCCAAGTCCTGTCAGTCTAACAAATAATACTTTTCTTTCTACCCTATACTTTTTACATTCTAGGAAAACATGCTTAACTGTCTCATTACTCCCACATTCACACAAGCCAGAAACATGTTTCCCTACAATGCACAAATAGTAATTTAACCCACAGTGTCCCAACCTCAATCTACACAGTTTAACTGAGTCCCTACGGGACAGAGATGTACAGAAACATATTTTCCTAACTTCAGATTGTATAGAAAAGTAGTGTCTACCCCTGACTTCCATTTCCCATCCTCTCTGCCATTCTTTTGTTACGCCCTCTTTAATTATTTCTCTCAGTTCCACTCTCCCCAATGATACATGGATATCTATTTCTCTCTTAAACTCTCCTTTGCTATGAGGTCCACCTGCTCATTCCCCCTCACCCCAGCATGCCCGGGAACCCAGCAAAAAGTGATGTTACACGCAAACCCAATTCTAGAAAACACACTCAAGATTTCATTTAGAATGTCAGGACGAGCTTTAGATTTCCCTACTCTTAAAGTTTCAAGAGCAGCTGCAGAATCAGAACAGATAATGACTTCTCTAAAACTGGCTTCCTCAATCCACCATAGAGCCCATTGAATTGACATTAATTCAGTCGTGAGAACAGAACTTCCATCAGAAATGCGCCGGCCAATCTTCAACCCAAGCTGCTCCACATACACTCCAAACCCAGCTCTCCCACTAACTGGATCTTTAGATCCATCTGTAAAAACAATCAAAGTACTGTCACTGATTGAATTAAGATATTCCACTATTCTTGGAGTCACCTCGCGCTTATCTTTTTCCTGAAGAAAAGCAAGCTCAATAAACAGTTCAGGAAGAACCCAATAGGGCACAGGTAGCCTTATTGTATGCTCTATAATACCCCCTTGTTCCAAACCCAGCTTCCTAGCCCACTGATTTATAACGACAAAAAATGTGTTATATTTGTTACCATCATCAACCTCTTGCAACAAACACCTTGCTGGGAAGGTATCATTACACCCACAAAGTTTAGCCCAATAATGTAACCCTAGCTTAATGCGCCTTAACCATAAGGGCATTTCTCCCATTTCAACAATCAGGGCGGAAGTCCTGAAGGCTCCACAGCAAAGCCTCAAAGCCTTTGCCTGCAACACATCTAGCCTAGCCAGAACAGTTTTAGACGCAGACCCATACACAAAACACCCATAGTCAAGAGAAGATCTGATCATGGCCTGATAAATTAGCAACATTGTCTCCCTGTTGGCCCCCACTCACACCCAACCAGACTTCTCATAACATTCAGAACTTTTTCACACTTCAACACAATTTTACCTACATGCACAGCCCAAGTCATACGCTCTTCAAACCAAACACCCAAAAACTTAAAAACCTTTACCTTCTCCAATAGAGACCCATACATATACAGCCCTAACTTAGGTAACTTTCTTTTAAAACCAAATACCATATATTTAGTCTTAGAGGCAGAGATTTTAAAGCCCCATGTGTTCCCCCATTCCTCTACAGACACTAACACTCTTTGAATCTGTTTTAAAACAAACTCTACATTACAACCTCTTTTCCAGATGGCCCCGTCATCTGCAAACAAAGACAGACCAAATCCTCTCTCTAATTTACAAAATATGTCATTTATCATGATATTAAATAAAACTGGACTGATAACACTTCCCTGCAGGGTTCCATTCTCTATTTCTACAGACTCCGATCTGACACTACCAACCATTACTTGTATTGTTCTATTCAATAAAAAATCCTTAATCCAGTTGAACATTCGTCCCCTGATTCCCAAGTCAAAAATTTTAATCATTAATCCCTCCTTCCACAAAGAATCATATGCCTTCTCAATATCAAGGAATACACTCACTACTGTTTCCTTGCTTCTAAATGCCCTTTTAATATCCTGATCCAAAACTGATACAGACTCCATTGTAGACCTTCCATTCCTAAAGCCATTCTGTACATCAACAAATAGTCCTCTGGTTTCTAAAAAATAAACTAGTCTGTTGGTTACCATCCTCTCCATAATTTTACAGAGCACTGCTGTGAGCGCTATAGGGCGATATGAACTAGGGTCAGATGCCTCTTTACCCGGTTTTAAAATAGGGACCACGACTGCATGTTTCCATTCCTTTGGTAAATAACCCTCTGCCCACACAGTATTAAACAAAGCTAAGATTTCATCAAGTACAATATCATCCAGATGTTTAAATAACTCATACGACAACCTATCTCTCCCTGGGGTGGTATTTGCCCCAGACATAATTGCATCCTTCAACTCTTTTATGGTAAAAAACAAATTAAAGGTATTATCATTTACTAAACTCCTCTCCAGCTTCCACTGATTAACTGCCATCATCTCGGTTCTCTTTCTACACCTCTCCACTCCCATGCTCTCTAATCTATGCACTGCTTGAAAACTGTCAACACACATGTCTGCTTTTTCCTTATTGGTGACTGCTACCACCTCACCCTTCTGCAACACTGGTAACACACTTCTTTTATATACTCCTGACATTCTACGCACAGCTGACCACAAATGCCTTACTGGAGTTTCCGGGCCTAGCGTACCACAAAACTTCCTCCAACTATTCCTCTTTGCATCCTTTACAACTCGTCTTGCTACTGCCCTTAGCCTCTTGTACTCCATTGCATTGACCAAAATTGGATACTTTCTTAATTTTCGATAGGCTATATTCCTATTCCTTACAGCTTCATCACATTCTTTACTCCACCAAGGAACAGACATACGGGACCTAAGTTCCTGCTTCACAGGAATAGTACAACAAGCTGCCTCATGAATCATGAGACTAATGGAAGTATTCCAACTATCTACAGAACCCTCACTATTAACCTCTCCAACTAAACTTTGAGCCTTCTCTTGGAATTTATCCCATTTGGCCTGATAAAAGTTATATCTTTCTTTTCCACTTCTCTCCTCAAATCCCTACCAAACCTACATAAAATTGGATAATGATCACTACCCAGTGTATATCTATCCATTACATCCCATTCACCAATTCTTGCTAAAATTTGATGAAGCAATTGATAAATCTATGTGGCTGCAGGTGTTTCTCACAATATTATACCTAGACGGCCTTCCATCATTTAACAATACCAACTCATACTTGTCTAGAAATTCTTCAACAATAACACCATTTTTATCCCTGTGATCACTACCCCATAAAGGATTATGCGCATTAAAATCTCCAATCCATATAACAGGACACCTTACCTTCTCCATTATCTCATCAAAATCTGACAATATCAAGGGTTGACAGGGGTTATAATAATTTATCACAATGATAGAATTCTGGCTGCTCCAAACTTCCACAGCCAAAACTTCAAGATTAGAATTAATATCAACTTTCCTATACTGCAACCCAGTCTTAACAAAAGTTGCACAACCCCCACCTGATCTATCAGACCTATCTAATCGCACACATTCATAACCTGGGATTACAAAATCTAAACAGGGCTTTAACCATGTCTCTTGGATACATATTAATTCTGGTGCTTCTTTAAATTCATCAACAAATCTCTTTAACTCTTGACCATTTCCAATCAGACTCCGGGCGTTCCATTGAAGTATATAAAACATTATGGTGTTAATGAGGATCACCATCATCCACCTCCACTGACATACTCCATACTGCTAGCTCTCGACAACTGTGACCTCTCCATACACTGACTCTCCGTCATGTATTGATGCAACTTTTCTGGCAACTGATTTACACTGAGGAACCTTTCAGCTGCCCCACACCACTAACCTGATGATATCTGACCGGTTAGCTGCTTTCTTAGCTCCTACCAGCACATCAGAAACAAAAGACAGAAATGACTCCTTATTAAAAATCAACATATCAGATGGAAAAGCCGACGGCAAGTTTGGCACAGTGATCTGGCTTCCTAGCACCACTCTAGTCCCAGCGCTCACATCTCCGCGTTCTCTAGCCACCCTTTGAGCTGCCTCTGCATATGACACGTTGTTCTGATCCTTCACTTCCTGTACTCGCTTCGCCTGAACAAAGCGCTTACAACCATGAAACCCTGCTGCATGATCCCCATCACAGTTAGGGCACTTAGGAGCCTCTGCCTTGCAATTTTGTATTGCATGATCTCCACCGCACTTTGCGCACTTTCTTTTACCCCGACAAGACCCAGCAACATGTCCAAACCTCTGACAGTTATAGCAGCGCAACGGTGGTTTAATGTACTCCCTCACTTGATACGCCATACTCCCAAGAAACACTCTCTGTGGCAGTACTCCATCTTTGAACGTAAGCAGGACCGGCTGGTCCCTGACTCCATTCCTACTCTTAAATCTCACAACATCAATTACCTGGGCCCCCTTAACATTTTCTAAGATCTCCTTCTCAGACAAACCATCATACATCCCATACACCACTCCCTTTATTCCCTGCTCTCTTCCTCTAGGGACCAAACTCTCCACCTTGACCACCAACTTCCCCACACCCCTAGCGTCATTAAACTGTTTTCTGTCTTTGCAACAAACTCTTAACATCCCATTATACAGAATCTTGGCCTGAAAATCCCTACCTATCTGGCTCTCCAAAGCGGTGGTAATTTTTAATGGATTCACTGCTCTAAATCCTGCATCTCCGTGATTTGTTCCTTTAACTTTAAACAGCACGACGAATTCTTCAATAATTTTAGTTCTCCTAACTTTACTTCCTTCATCTCCTGACATTTCAGGTCTTTCGCTCGATGCCTCTCTCTTAGAGCCCCCCTTTTCCTTACCTACAGTCTGCCACCCACCACCCTCAGAACCACCACTCCCTGAAGCCATGGGCCTCTAGAATCTTTCTCCGGACGGTCGTACGGTCGGTCATTAATTTCTACTCTCTCTCCTACTCTCAGTGTCCTGGTCTGGAGCTACCTCTCTACTCAGTCACCTCTCCATCTCCCTCTCAATTTCCACCGGGAGGCCAACTAAATGCAATGGTCCAAATCTTACAGCTGGAAAAGCAGCAATTAATTTGCCCAGCAAGCTTGCCACTTGTCTAATTGAAGGTTTGTACTCGTTTATGAGCTTAGTGCAACCTTCAATTAACTGCAGCCTTTTTTCTTTTGGCAAGGTGATTACCATGTGTTCTGAGTTAATTGTGAACCCCAGGAAATCAATCTTATTGCTTGGTAATTATTTCAATTTTTGTGGGTGAATAATGAAGCCCATTTTTTCAAAAATGTACTTGACTCTTGATGCTGACAACTTTGCGGTAGCCAAAGTGTCCCCCACAATCAGAATATCATCCAAATAAGCCATTAATACATGGCCCTCAGCTCTTAGCAGAGCTAAAATTGGTTTGAGTAATTTTGTAAATAACCTTGGTGCTGAAGTCAGACCATTGAGCAATGCTTTAAATTGCCATAACTGACTCATCCATCTAAATGTTAAACATATTTGATCATTACCATGCATTGCCACAGAATAATATGCATCTTGCAGATCTATGCTTGCCATGTAGCAATTTCTTGCGACCAGCTGAATGGCATTAGTAAATGTTTCCATTTTGAAATGTTTATATTGTACAAAAAGGTTTAGACTTGTCAGATCCAGAATAATTCTATATCCACCATCCTTTTTTTGTTCTAGGAAAAATACTTGACACAAACTGATGGTGTTGTTCTACTGACTTTTCTATTACACCTTTGTCGCATAACATTTTCAATTCTCCCTCGATCTGCGTATTCTCTTCCTTTGAGAAAATACGTGACCGGTTTGAAATATGCTGAGTAGGAAGATCCAAATGTAGATAGAACTCAATTTTAAATCCCACAATGCTGCACAGTATAAACAAATCATTTGTTATTAACTGCCATTCTTTTAGGAAGAATTGTAATCTTCCCCCTACTTGTGAGTGTAAAACGTTTGTTGTGTTTCTTACCAGACCAGATCCCCCTACCTCGGGGTTTGCCATCGGCAAATGTTGTCCCCTTCTAGTAGGCACATTGTAACCTCCACGCATCCCTGGTGCAGCACGCCAACGTGTATATGAGAACGATCGGCTTGTTCCTTCTCCAGCACCAGCATTCCGTCTGTAGGGATACTGCTCAGCACAGGTGGTTTCATCATCATACCACTCATGGTTTTTGACTCTTCATTTAGGTCTTTTAGCTTATTTGCTAGATTTTCTCCAAAAAGCAGATTAGGCATTTGTATATTGGATGGTTTACAGAGCCCTGCATACTTAGGATGAATATTCGGTCTTATTGCACTTTTACGAATACAGTTTATTTCAAAGTGCACACTACACATGAGTGCTAAGGCATCTTGTTGTGAATCAGATATAAAATCTTCATCCAACCCCCTGGCGAACGCCGTAATGCCTGACCCCAGCAATCTCAGCACTCATTGTAATTTCAATTCTTGTGAACGTAATCCAATGCTCAAATAGCCCCATATCAAGTTATTCACCGCTGGGACTGCTAGCAGTTCACAATTTGCCGGGGTCTCATATTTTTTAACAGTCTCATCCATAGTTAATTCCTGGAGCTGATGGGAGAACAGATAATTTATAGTCATTGCTATTTCCTCTCTCAAAGGTTCCCCTGTTACTCTGGGAACAGCAAACTTTTGTGCCAGCCCTGGAACTTTGAGCTCTGATAATGGGCTCTGGTCCTCATACAAATCATCATCTGAGTCTAGATGTTCCTCTTCTTGATGGGAAATTTATGGCTTCCCTGTTTCAGTTAAGTCTAGCCCTGGCCCTTCAATTGGCCATTGCATAGTAAGGTCTCTGCCAGATTCCCCCTGCGCGGGCGCTCCTGTAGGCTCACAGATAGGCAGCCCTGTTTCAGGTGCTGCTGGTGCTGGCTCAATTCTAGGCCAACGCTTCATTTGTTTTTCTTTAGCCATTGCCGGTGCTGGCATGTCTCTCACCCAACGTTTGTACTGCCTTTGTTCAGGCATTTCTAGTACTGGCTCTCCGGTAGGCCAACACATATACTGCCTTTTTGCTGGCATTTCGGGCACTGGCTCTCCTGTAGGCCAACCACTGTATTGTTTCTGAACAGGCATTCCTGATGGCTCTCCTGGAGGCCACCCTTGTGCCTGTCCACTCCAAGGCACCCCCCTGTGCTGTATCCTCCATAGGCCAACACGGACTGAAATCCTCCTGTGGGGGTTCTTTATAAATCATTTTCCCCATCAGAAGTTCCAAACTCGCGACCCTAGCAGCCATTATATTTTCTGACTGAGGAGGGTATTGCTCGGGGTCTGACTCATCGGAGTCTACTGGTCAGGCCGACTTTTGTCCTGCCTTGCACCCCGCCACCAGCGGTATAACGGCACTTTCGACTGCAATGGGAGTTAAAGGCCTCGCTGCCACTGACTCCTCTAACTGACGCCCGATACCCCCAGGAACTTGGGTTTTACCTGCGGTGTGTCTCCTTCCCCTACGCCCTTTCTCCATGATAAACTTGTGTGGACTCCACCAACAAATCTGACGAGAAAAAGCGCTCCTGGAAGTGAAAGTGAAAGCACTTACCTTCCGACTTTTTGCTTTAGTCACCGCTTGGAGGAGCTCCTGCTCCTCCACACACGGTCATGAACGCTATGCGTCTGACGATATGACGTGTGTGCGGCTGGACGGGCTCTTCTTCACGTGACTCAGAAGTAAAATTCAGAAACAAGGGTCCTGAACTTAAAGAAAGGTAACTTTGAGGGTATGAAACGTGAATTGGCCAAGCTAGACTGGCAATTGATTCTTAAAGGGTTGACGGTGGATATGCAATGGAAGGCATTTAAAGACTGCATGGATGAACTACAACAATTGTTCATCCCAGTTTGGCAAAATAATAAATCAGGGAAGGTAGTGCATCCGTGGATAACAAGGGAAATCAGGGATAGTATCAAAACAAAAGCATAAAAATTAGCCAGAAAAAGCAGCCTACAAGGGGAATGGGAGAAATTTCGAGTCCAGCAGAGGAGGACAAAGAGCTTAATTAGGAAAGGGAAATTAGATTACGAAAGAAAACAGGCAAGGAACATAAAAACTGACTGCAAAAGTTTTTATAGATATGTGAAGAGAAAAATATTAATTAAAACAAATGTAGGTCCCTTGCAGTCAGAAACAGGAGACTTGATCATGGGGAACAAGGACATGGCAGACCAATTGAATAACTACTTTGGTTCTCTCTTCACTAAGGAAGACAAAAATAATCTGCCGGAAATTGCAGGGGCCCGGGGGTCAAATGAGATGGAGGAACTGAGTGAAATCCAGGTTAGCCGGGAAGTGGTGTTAGGTAAATAGAATGGATGAAAGGCTGATAAATCCCCAGGGCCAGATAAGTTGCATCCCAGAGTACTTAAGGAAGTAGCCCCAGAAATAGTGATAATTTTTCAAAACTCTTTAGATTCTGGAGTAGTTCCTGAGGATTGGAGGGTAGCTAATGTAACCCCACTTTTTAAAAAAGGAGGGAGAGAGTAAACGGGGAATTACAGACCAGTTAGTCTAACATCGATAGTGGGGAAAATGCTAGAGTCAGTTATTAAAGATGAGATAGCAGCACATTTGGAAAGTGGTGAATTCATTGGACAAAGTCAGCATGGATTTATGAAAGGTAAATCATGTCTGACGAATCTTATATAATTTTTCGAGGATGTAACTAGTAGAGTGGATAAGGGAGAACCAGTGGATGTGTTATATCTGGACTTTCAGAAGGCTTTCGACAAGGTCCCACATAAGAGATTAGTATGCAAACTTAAAGCACACAGTATTGGGGGTTCAGTATTGATGTGGATAGAGAACTGGCTGGCAGACAGGAAGCAAAGAGTAGGAGTAAACGGGTCCTTTTCAGAATGGCAGGCAGTGACTAGTGGGGTACCGCAAGGCTCAGTGCTGGGACCCCAGCTATTTACAATGGATGAGGGAATTGAATGCAACATCTCCAAGTTTGCAGATGACACGAAGCTGGGGGGCAGTGTTAGTTGTGAGGAGGATGCTAGGAGGCTGCAATGTGACTTGGATAGGTTGGGTGAGTGGGCAAATGCATGGCAGATGCAGTATAATGTGGATAAATGTGAGGTTATCCACTTTGGTGGCAAAAACAGGAAAGTAGACTTTTATCTGAATGGTGGCCGATTAGGAAAAGGGGAGATGCAACGAGACCTGAATGTCATGGTACACCAGTCATTGAAAGTAGGCATGCAGGTGCTGCAGGCAGTGAAGAAAGCGAATGGTATGTTAGCATTCATAGCAAAAGGATTTGAGTATAAGAGCAGGGAGGTTCTACTGCAGTTGTGCAGGGTCTTGGTGAGACCACACCTGGAGTATTGCGTACAGTTTTGGTCTCCTAATCTGAGGAAAGACATTCTTACCATAGAGGGAGTACAGAGAAGGTTCACCAGACTGATTCCTGGGATGGCAGGACTTTCATATGAAGAAAGACTGGATAGACTCGGCTTGTACTCGCTAGAATTTAGAAGATTGAGGGGGGATCTTATAGAAACTTACAAAATTCTAAGGGGTTGGACAGGCTAGATGCAGGAAGATTATTCCCGATGTTGGGGAAGTCCACAACAAGGGGTCACAGTTTAAGGGATAAGGGGGAAGTCTTTTAGGACCGAGATGAGAAAATCATATTTTACGCAGAGAGTGGTGAATCTGTGGAATTCTCTCCCACAGAGGGTAGTCGAGGCCAGTTCATTAGCTATATTTAAAAGGGAGTTAGATGTGGCCCTTGTGGCTAAAGGGATCAGGGGTTATGGAGAGAAGGCAGGTACAGGATACTGAGTTGGATGATCAGCCATGATCATATTGAATGGTGGTGCAGGCTCGAAGGGCCGAATGGCCTACTCCTGTACCTATTTTCTATGTTTCTATGTTTCTGTCCCCCTTTCCCACCTCTATTCCCCTGCGCAACTACAGTCCTGTGGGCATTACTACCAATGTTTTTTCTGGTATATCTTTCAAAAGACTTGTTTCTATTTAAAAAAAATGATGGTTCATTACATGAGGTGTACTGAGATTAATTTTCTGCCTTTGGCAAGTGATCTTTCATTGAAATTGAACATAATGCTAAACAACTGGTTTGGATGCCAAATCATCCTCAGCTTTTTGAATAGTTCACACACCACTAACAACAATTATGATTGAGAAAGGAACAATGTTCATAAAGGGCGGCACGGTGGCACGACAGTGGAGTTGCTGCCTTACAGCACTTGCAGCGCCGGAGACCCGGGTTCAATCCCTACTACGGGTGCTGTCTGTACAGAGTTTATACGTTCTCCCCGTGACCGCATGGGTTTTCTCTGAGATCTTCGGTTTCCACCCACACTCCAAAGACGTACAAGTATGTAGGTTAATTGGCTTGGTGTATGTGTAAATTGTCCCAAGTGTGTGTTGGGTAGTGTTAATGTGCGGGGATCGTTGGTCAGTGCAGTATCGGTGGGCCGAAGGGCCTGTTTCTCTAAATTACACTATACTAAACTAAAAAATGCTAATGACAGTGACTGGCAGTCAGAAAACAAGCCCTAATTTTAAAAGCATGACTTTTTTTTAGATTATTTGTCCCTTGTCTCCAGAACAAAATTAAAAGATCACAGACATGAGTGGTAAATATTTAAAAAGGAAATGGATTTCTACCTTAGAGCTGAGCCTTAATCATAAATAATCTGCTATATTTCTCTTTCAAATAAAACCATAAAAAATATACATGTACCAGCAATCATCAACTGTGAAAAAGAGAACATTTTTAAGATCTTTGCCAACTTCAAAATTGGAAAGTTAAGGAGGGCACAGATGTATTTATATAGCAGAAGATGGAAGAATAGAAAAACACACACGCAAACGCATACCAAACACGCACACACACATCCACACAAAGTATATTGTTGATTGATCTAACACATATCTTCAATCTGCTAATGATATTAGCATTTGCTAAATAGTTAATTAACAAACAGATGTAAACAATGCAGGCCTGAAACTATGAGAAAAAAACAGGTAGAAGGAAACATGTGGTGATGTAATGAGCAAAGCAAGAAATGTAATGTTTAGACAGACAGAATACTGCTGCCTTCCCTAATGTTATGTTCTGACAGAATCCACCGCCACTCACAATAAAAGCACAACCAGTTCTCCGTAATCCCCAACATGGAGGGGAAAGATGGTCAGCTGAAAGATGAGGAGAGGGAAAATATCGTCATGGATGATAGGAAGAAATTGGAGCAGAATTTAAGAAAATAGACAAGTGGAATTCTATGACGCAGAATGGGTGAGGACAAACAAAGAAATGTCAGGTCTGATAATTAATGTCAAATTAACAGAATGGTTTATGAAATTAGGTGAAAAAGTACAATATTTGCAGGTGGGAAGGTGGGAAGAGATGTGCATTTGATAGTTGGTGTAAATTGGAATTACAATATTTGACCAGCATACATTTTATTACAAGAACTAGCTAGAGAGAGGTCCAGGAGAGGAAAGTTATAGAAGGACCAAAGTGTTGAAGTAACTTAATGGGTCAGGCAGCCTCTCTGGAGAACATGGTTATGTGATGTTTTGGGTTGGGACCCCTCTACAGACTGATTGTGGTGTGGGGGGTGGAGGGGGTGGGGGAGGGGTGTGGGGTGAGGGGGGTGGAGGGGTGGGGGGAGGGGGGAGGGGAGTGGAGGGTGGGGGGAGGGGTCGGGGGGAGGGGTGGAAGGAAAAAGCTGGAAGAGATGGGGGGGGGCACTACAACAACAGTCAAATGATAGGTGGATACAGGTGAGGAGTGTTTTGATTAACAGATGGTTGAACAAAGGCCAGAGATGAAAAGACAAAAAATGTGAGATAAGGAGACAAGGACAGATGAGGTTGGAATGGTGAAGCCAGAGGAAGGAATATAGGTAGAAGGGGGATTAGGGGAGGGGGGAGAGGACAAATGGATGCTAATCTGGGTGAGGTGCAGGAAACATAGAAACATAGTAAATAGGTGCAGGAGTAGGCCTTTCGGCCCTCCAAGCCAGCGCCATTCAATATGATCATGGTTGATCATCCAAAATCAGTAGCCCATTCCTGTTTTGCCCCATATCCTTTGATTCCATAATGAGGATTCCGGAAAGTGAGGGGCAGAAAAAGAGGGAGATTCCAGAGTGTTATGTTACCTGACAACGCAGACTACGCCAAGTCAGTTTAGAGATAAGGTTGAGCAATACAATGAACTCTGAATTTCCCCTTCACACTAGATTTGTACAAAGACAAGCTTGATAGTGTGAGGTACTGGAGCAGGGGTGCGGAAGGCTGGAAATGGGCATGCTGTCTCTATTTATGGAAAACGTTGAGAACATTAAATTGATCTATCATAAATGTCAGATTGTTCTCTTTCAGCCTGTGAGAGATATGTTTCTATGTCACTATGTTAAGTAAATCTGAGTGCCATTTTCAATCGAGATTTCTGACAAAAACCTTTGGTCAAACCGAATCAATTGCACTGTCGCTGAGGTGACCCAGATAGGAAAAATGAAGCTGTTTAAATATGCTAGTATTGAGCAGCCCATCAGTTTACAAAGGCGCACAAGTCAAATTACAGCAGTGAAGCATTTTCAGTGAACAGCACAGAGATGTCAGATACAAATACACAAGAATGGAATGAGATGGTTCTTGAATATTTAATGCCTACACCGCAGTTATTTTTTGATACTTCTATGTTATATGCAAGACCACAAGGGAAAGGAAGTGTGATTTATATAAACACTATTTTTTATTGGGTTGAATTTAATATTATTATATGACGTGCAAATCCAATTTTCAAGGTCTAAGCACCCAGGGAATACAATTCACTTTTAAGGAGCAACAGGAATTGCCTGGTTCTCCCTCCTGTTGGTAACCTATTAGTGGCTTATTTATTCAATTTGAATGCATTATACTGTATCTTTAATCATTTTCTAACTTTAGCTTTATTTCCTATACTATTATTAATTAATCATGGATTGAAACTCTCTGAAAAAACTGCCTTGTGATGGATGCATGTGACAATCTGGCATCTTGCAGATTTGTCACAAGTTGCTGGGCGCAGTAGTGTTGTTTACTTAGCAAAAATAGCACCTCACCTTTAACCTTGTGTGTTTCAAGAAGTTGCTGCACTAGCTTGTTACTTTTCCATTAAGCTCAGCACAGAAAGTTAAGGCTGTAATAAATAACTGGAGTACGTTTTTTACCAACATGATAATTGCAAATGCTGCCATTCAAACATTCTAGCCAA
Organism: Malacoraja senta; assembly: GCA_038087875.1. Classification (NCBI taxonomy): domain Eukaryota; kingdom Metazoa; phylum Chordata; class Chondrichthyes; order Rajiformes; family Rajidae; genus Malacoraja; species Malacoraja senta. Next base: position 243,024,444 of record CM075977.1, on the reverse strand, counting down.
CTAACTGTACAAATCGAAGTGCAAAGTCGAATCCCTTCACATGATGAAATTGTATCCTGGTTTAACGTTTCATCCAGAGGTGATACATCTAATAGTGTAAAATGACTTTCGTAGAACACTAAGGTTCAGCTCCGATTTGTTGTGCAAAGACAGCTGAAGTTTTTAATTTCTGCCATTTGGTCAGGAGGATTGGTTGCCTGATATCAAGAAACAACAAATTTCAACAGGGTAATTGGTCATTGATCAACTTTTCAAAGTTATAAGACAATAGAGACCACAGGTGCTGGAATCTGGAGAACAAAACATACTGATGGAAGAACTCAGTGGGTCAAGTAGCATCTGTGAAGCCAAAAATGTGTAAGTCAATGTTTTACGTTGAGATCCTGCAATAGGATTACGAGGGAAAGGGAAAGATTGCCAGTCCATTCACACTCCTACAATAAACTGTCTCTCTTTAGCCCAGTCCATTGCACATAGAGCCCAACCATATAATGGAAGAACAGTATCTCATATTCTTATTAGGTAGCTTATAACACAATCGTATGAACAATGCATCTTCCAATTTAGTTAACTTGCACCCCTATATGAAAAAAGATCTTTGTCCAGCTCCCTCCCCCGGCATCAGTCTGAAGAAGGGTCTCGACCCGAAACGTCGCCCATTCCTCCTCTCCAAAGATGCTGCCTCGCGTTTTGTGTCTACATTATATATATATATATATATATATATTCACTTGGGCTTCAGAAATTAGCATTCATATAGATTCCATAAAGGGACATTGTGTTAAGGAAGACAAGTCCGTCTTCCCTCTTAATGTGAATCTTTTGGCAGTCGCTAGAATGACAACTAAGTTTTGTAACTTATTTTATTCTGAAAATAGCTTCTTAGCTCACAGGTTCTTACAACACGTCTGGCCACAACGGTGGTCAGCACTGAACTGCCGCACGAAAGTGAAACCGCGCAAAAAACAGCAGCCCCTCCCGAGTCATGTGACCACGGCTTCCGAACGCCGGGTTCGATACCTGCGTGCGCCAGCAGGCGCTGCTACATGCCCCCCCCCCCAGAATCCGCTGTACGGAAACGCATGGGTAACCGGACGGTTCGATCGGAACGCGTAGTCCGAGGTCGCGGGGCGAGCATAACAGTAGGGGCCGGCAAAACAGAACCGGAGGGGCGCGACAAACGCGAATGAGGGACGGGCGTAACAGAGGGGACCGGTGAAACATAACCGGGGGTAACAGGTGCAGAGGGCAGCAAAACGTCCAACGGACGTCCTCTACGCCGCGGAGTGGCCACCGCCACCGGGCTATCCTCGTCGACGTGTGCTGGCTTAAGGCGGATGACGGAGTTACATAGATACATAGATACATAGAAAATAGGTGCAGGAGTAGGCCATTCGGCCCTTCGAGCCTGCACCGCCATTCAATATGATCATGGCTGAACTCCTCCTTGCCACCCATGTCCAACGTGAATGTCGAGGTACCAGTCCTCAGCACCCTGTAAGGACCTTCGTACACCCGCTGTAATGGCGAGCAGTGAGCATCGCTACGAAGGAAAACATAAGCACAATCCCGTAACGAAGTAGGCACATGCTCCGCGGACGACCCGTGTCGGGAAGTGGGTCCCGGGACCAAAGCGTGCGCACGCTCGCGAAGGTCAGCTAGCACCGCCAAAGCCGGGACCTCCTGATCACGGGTGACAGGCAGAAAATCCTCAGGTACCCGCAAAATAGAGCCGTAAAACAGCTCGACCGAGGAGGGGTTGAGGTCCTCCTTAGGTGTGGTTCTGATACCTAGGAGAACCCAAGGCAAATGGTCAACCCAATCGGGGCCGGTGAGCCGAGCCTTCAACGCCGACTTGAGGTGTCTGCGGAAACGCTCAACCAAACCGTTTGACTCCGGATGATACGCAGTGGTCTGGTGCATCTTTGCACCGTACAGCTGCGCCATACCACCCCACAGGGAGGAAGTGAACTGGGCCCCTCGATCGGTAGTAATATCTGAAGTGACCCCGAAACGAGCGATCCAATGTGAGACAATAGCCCACGCACAAGCCTCAGCGTAGGTATCAGTTAACAGTATCGCCTCCGCCCACCTGGTGAACCTGTCCACGATAGGTTAGTGAGTAAGTGAGTGGCCAGATGCGAACACGGCAAGGGACCTACTAGGTGGACACGGATGTGCAGGAACCTGCCGTCCGGAACAGCGAAATCCTGCATGAGCGGGCGCACATGCCTCTGCACCTTGGAAATCTGACAGGGGATACAAGAACGGGCCCATGCTGCGACCTGTTTTCGTAACCCGTGCCAGACGAACTTGGTCGCAACCAGGGCAGAGGTGGCACGAATTGACGGGTGAGCTAGGCTGTGGATGGTATCGAAAATCCGACGCCTCCAGGCAATCGGGACAATGGGGTGGGCTTTGCCCATCGAGACATCGCAAAGGACCCGCACGCCAGCGACGCCGCAGGGCACTTCAGCCAATTTAAGGCCCGACTCAGCATTGCGGTAATCTCCCATACCGGCATCAGCCTGCTGGGCAGCGGCCAGCTCCACGTAATCCACACCTAGGCTTAAATCGGAAACCTCGGGGGCTGCCGGATGGGACAGCGCGTCAGCCACAACGTTCAGCTTCCCCACCACAGGCCGAATATCAGATGTGAATTCGGATATGTAGGCGAGGTGCCTCTGTTGCCTGACGGACCAGGGATCGAACACCTTGGTCAAAGCGAACGTGAGTGGCTTGTGGTCCGTGAATGCAGTGAACGCGCGCCCCTCCAGGAAATAACGGAAATGGCGGATCGCTAGGTAAAGCGCGAGGAGCTCCCGATCAAAAGCGCTGTACTTGATCTCGGGGGCTCGCAGCTGCCTGCTGAAAAATGCCAGCGCCACCCAGCGGCTACCTACTCGTTGTTCGAGGAGAGCACCTACCGCGACGTCAGATGCGTCCACGGTGAGGGCCATTAGGGCCGACGCCCTAGGGTGCACCAGCATAGTGGCGTTGGCCAACGCTGTCTTAGCCCCCTTGAAAGCCATCTCAGCCTCCTTGGACCAGACGAGGTCCTTAGGCTTACCGGCCAGACACTGGAACAATGACCGCATGATGGCGGCTGCTGACGCGATGAATCGGTGGTAGAAATTGACCATTCCGATAAATTCTCGCAGGCCCTTGACGGATAAAGGCCTCGGGAAGCGACGGATGGCGTCGACCTTCTCAGGCAGCGGCTGTGCGCCGTGGCAGGTAATGCTGTGACCCAAAAAGGAAATGGAATGCAATCCGAACTGGCACTTCGCAGGGTTGATCACCAACCTGTGTTTGCACAGCCGTTTGAAGAGCAGGCGGAGGTGCTTAATGTGCTCTGCCTGCGAGCTGCTGGCCACCAGAATATCATCGAGGTAGGTGAATATGAACGGCAAACCCCGACCGACCTGATCCATTAGCCTTTGGAATGCCTGAGCGGCGTTCTTCTGGTCAAAAGGCATTCTTAGCCATTCGAATAGGCCGAAAGGGGTGATGGTGGCCATCTTAGGGATGTCGTCGGGATGGACCGGAATTTGATTATACCCGCGAATGAGGTCGACCTTCGAGAAGAAGGTTGCGCCCTCCAGATGAACCGAGAAATCCTGGATGTTCGGGACTGGGTACCGATCTGCCGTGGTTACGGTGTTAAGACGCCTGTAATCACCGCAAGGTCTCCAACCCCCGGACACTTTGGGTACCATGTGCAGCGGGGAAGCCCAAGGGCTATCCGTCGGACCATCCCCATGTCTTCCATAAGATGAAACTCGTCTCGTGCGATGCGCAGTTTGTCGGGCGGGAGGCGGCGCACGCGGGCGTGAACCGGTGGGCCCTCGGTGGGAATGTGGTGGACCATGCCATGATGGGGCGTGGCCCCGTCAAACCGGGGCATGAGCAACCCAGGGAATTAGGTGAGCAGGGCTGCGAAAGGTTGCTGGATCTCAGCTACCTCATCGAGTTGCTGTAGGGGAGTGGACGGATAACACGGCTTGGCAGGGCACAGGTCCGACACTGGAACCATGCGTCCGCCTCACACATCAACTAACAGGGAGAATGCACGCAAGAAATCGGCCCCCAATATCGGTTGGGCGACGTCAGCAACGGTGAACTTCCACCTATACGGGCGGGAGTCGAAATTTAAGTCCAGGGTCCGCGTACCATAAGTGCGAATGTCGCTCCCGTTGACGGCCGAGAGGACGGGTCCTACCTTACCGACGCGGGTATCTCAGACGCTCGGCAGCAGGATGCTGGCTATGGCACCAGAGTCCACCGGGAAACGGTGGCCAGAGTTGCTATCACGGACGTAGAGGCGTTTGTTTGGGCCGATCGCGTTATGGACGATCGGCTGAGGCATTTCCCTGAAACGAACAGGGGCTTTGGCATCTTTGAGCTTCGGTCCCGTAGCGCTGATGGTAGTAAGTAAAGAAAAGTAATGTAAATTTATTTATATACACTTTTCAATCAATTTCAATCAATGAAGCCAAAGTGTTTTACAGAGAAAATTATCCATATAAATGAAAAAAAAGAGGTAGAAAAAAGACACAACACACTATAAGGAATTTAACACGAACATCCCCCCACAGCAGAGTCGACACTCTCCACTGTGAGGGAAAGGCACCAAAATGTCCAGTCCTCCTCCTCTTCCTCCTAGTCCACCCGAGGTCGGGGGCCAATTTGAGGCCTCCGCAGCCAGTCACCGCAACGGCAGCCCGATGTTGCATGCCCACCTGCCGGGAAGCTGGAACACCGGCATCGGGTGGAAAGTCCTCAGCAGCTTGGAAGTGTCTGGAGCGGCCGCTCCCTCCCCGGAGACTGCGACGCCCGTAGTCTTCAGGCCGCGCCGGTTGGAGCTTCGACTCTGACTCCGCGGTGTTTTCGATCCAGCGCCGCCCGCCCGCGGCGGGACGCCCTCAGACCGCAGACCACAGACCGCAGACCGCAGACCGCAGCTCCTCGATGTTGGTGGTCCGCGGTCACAGCACTCCGGAGCGGCGACCCGGCAAGGCATCGCCCGCTCCGTGTTGATGTCCCAGCGCTGTGCCGCCGAAGCTGTGGTCCCGGCAGGAAACGCCGCTCCAGCCCGATGGAAGGCCGCATGGGGAGAGCGAAGATGCGATTTGGAGGAAAACCGTACCAACGTCGTCAGCTGTAGACCTCTGGAAGCGGCGATGCTTCTACGGCGCTGGGCTGGGCTCCCTCTTCCTCCCGATGTCGTCTCGGTTGCACCCGCGCCGTGACAGAGGAGCGGGTGAAAGCACAAACGTCCCGCTGTCTGTGGGTCCACAATTCGTCAGCTCTCTCTGCGAGGTGCTGGGGATCGCTGAAATCAGTCCCGGCGAGCATCAAGCGAACTTCGTCAGTCATCTGCTCTAGGAACGCCTGTTCGAAGAGCAGACATGGGCGGTGCCCGTCCATCAGGGCTAACATCTTTGCCATGATGGTGGATGGCCGCCGATCACCAACACTGTCCATATGTAGAATCTTCGCCGCACTGTCTCTGCGACTGAGACCAAAGGTGTGGAGCAGGAGGGCCTTCAGCCCTTCATACTTGCCGATCGTCGGCGGGTCTCTAATGTAAGGCAACAGCCTCGAGGCACAGTCATGTGTCAGAGCTCCTACCACATGGAAATACATGGTGTCATCCAAAATAAATGCGGTGCAGGTGAAACTGTGCCTCAACGTGGGCGAACCACACCTGAGGTTGTTCCGGCCAAAACGAAGGTAGTTTGAAGCCCGGTGAGCTCTGCCTCGTGCCGGCCAATTCTGCGGGAACGTAGTCTTCCTGCATGATCTTTGCTTGTCTAACGACGGCAAGACAGGTCGGGGTCACCAATTTGGCGGTCGCAAGAACGACAACTAAGTTTTGTAACTTATTTTATTCTGAAAATAGCTTCTTAGCTGACAGGTTCTTACAACACGTCTGGCCACAACGGTGGTCAGCACTGAACTGCCGCGCGGAAGTGAAACCGCGCGAAAAACTGCAGCCCCTCCCGAATCACGTGACCGCGGCTTTCGAACGTCGGGTTCGATACCTGCGTGCGCCAGTAGGCGCCGCTACAATCTCATATAATCTCTAATATTGGACAAATATCAGCATGTATTCACAATGGAAATATCCTAGAAGCATAGTACAAGTCTCAAGAATTGCCTTGACATGGCTAAACATAAAGATGAAAGTAAATTTCTGTGGGTGTTAGAATATTAAAATATAATTAGAAAATGTTGTAATTATTCAGCAGGTCAGGCACTGAGAATCTCAGAGATAATCTTTTCTCTGAATATCCACCTTTTTTGTGGGTCTGCAAATATTTATCTTTGCAGAAAAAGAGAAAGGAAGTGTGATTAAACTGACCAAGCCAGAGCTTCTGATTTTCTCTTGGTGAAGAACACCTCATCTATCATTTCCAGCTGTACAAAAAAAAACGTTCTAAAAGCCGTATTTAATGATTGGAGTTGATCATGTACGGTAGTATAATGATTGAGTAGCAAGCTAGAGGCCAGGATTGAAGATCAAAGGAAAGCGGTTTAAATCCCATCACAACAGATTTGAAATGAAATTCAGTTCATTATATCTGGAACGAAAAAAATGGTCTCCATTATGATGAACATGAAATCACCAGTTTGATGTAAAAAAATATTTTGTTCATTATTGCCCTTATGGGAATGAAATGTGCGACCCTCATGTAGGTTGGACTGAATATGACTATGCGCACACAGCAATGTACTTGATTCTTAGCTGCCCTTGAAGTGACCTACAGCCTTCTCAGTTCAAAGAGCTACAAGGAAGGGTAATAAATTCCCCAGGCTGTGATGCTCACCCCATAAATGAATAAAATTAAACATGAACAAGGGCACATTACTTAATTCATTTATTGCATATCTGACAATCTATCAGACAATAGGTGGACTGATTATGATTGAATTCAAGCTCAAAAGTTGAATCATAGTGGGCATAAAGGATATAAAATTAATTTACATATATTTTAAAACTTGGTTTCAATCAAAGATTTTCACTGAAAATCTATGTGACAGGGTTGCCATTGGTTGAACCAGGAGGGATTGGAGTTATCCAAGACCACAAACGTTTACAGTGCAGAAATAGATCACTCATCCTATCATGTCCATATCAGCTATTGGTGAGACCAATTCAAAATGATCCACTTGCTCAACTTACTCCCTAAAACCCAGTGTCTTTCTCTGCAGCACATCCAGATCTTTCAGGCTTTTTGGGATTTTGTGACATCCCATCCACACAGAGAAGCTTGGACATTTGCACCTGAGATTTCCATCACACCTCCATGAGTCAGAGTATAGAAGAGAGATCGAGCAACTGTCCATATGGTGCCAGCACAATAACCTGGCCCTCAACACCAGCAAACCAAGGAACTGATTGTGGACTTTGGAAGGAGTAGGATGGGGACCCACAGTCCCGTTTATATCAACGGGTCGATGGTTGAAAGGATCAAGAGCTTCAAATTCCTGGGCGTGCACATCTCTGAAGATCTTTCCTGGTCCGAGAACACTGATGCTACTATTAAGAAAGCACATCAGCGCCTCTACTTCCTGAGAAGATTACGGAGAGTCGGTTTGTCAAGGAGGACTCTCTCTAACTTCTACAGGTGCACAGTAGAGAGCATGCTGACCGGTTGCATCATGGCTTGGTTCAGCAGCTTGAGCGCCCTGGAGAGGAAAAGACTACAAAAAGTAGTAAACACTGCCCAGTCCATCATCGGCTCTGACCTTCCTTCCATCGAGGGGATCTATCACAGTCGCTGCCTCAAAAAGGCTGGCAGTATCATCAAGGACCCACACCATCCTGCCCACACACTCATCTCCCTACTACCTTCAGGTAGAAGGTACAGGAGTCTGAAGACTGCAACGACCAGGTTCAGGAACAGCTACTTCCCCACAGCCATCAGGCTATTAAACCTGGCTCGGACATAACACTGTACTTTATTAGCCAATACTGTTATTTGCACTTTATCAGTATATTGATTCATGTGTGTATATATTTATAGAATGCCTTGTAGTCAATGCCTACTATGTTCTGTTGTGCTGAAGCAAAGCAAGAATTTCATTGTCCTACCAGGGACACATGACAATAAACTCACTTGACTTGACTTGACTTGACTTGATCTCACCACTAATGGGCCTGGGTATTCATGCAGAAGAAGAACATGCCTTCATTGCACATACACGGTAACTTAAAAGAGCTGGCCACACATCATGGCCACACACTCAAACAGGGAACCTTTTTTAAATCGGTCTCCATTAATTTTTCATATGTTCAGAAATATGAACCTCTGATCTTCAGTCCAAATGCACACACTCCAAATTTTTCACTGAGCAAACATATTATCTACGCCAGCAAAGAAAAAAGAGCAGCATGTGCGCTAAACATACATTCATTGCAAGAGATCTGTTTGAGTTATGAGAAGTGGAATTGGTTGAACATTGCCACTTCCCTAAATCCATTTTGTGGTAACACTTGAAATACAGTATCAGAAGCTGTTTGCCTGATAGCTTATCTCTTGGCCAATTTGAATTGCTAATAGATAATTAAGTCTGCATGAGGAAGGTGGCATCGCTCCAATCGTCCTCACCATCCGGCCTACACCCTCATTTCACTGCTACCATCATGCTGGAGGTATAGAAGCACCAGTTTTAGGAACACCTATTTTCCTCCGATTGCCAGGTTCTTGAACCAACTTGTAGTATACATATAATTTAGATGTAATTTGTTATTGTGTGAGTGTGTCCATGTGCCTGTGATGCTTCTGTAAGCAAGAATTTTACTGTACCTCACTGTGTTTGCGAAGTTACAATAAACACTACTTGAATGTTCGAGCAGATCAAGCCACCTTTAGAATTTACAATTTACAATTTACAGAAGCCAATTAACTTACTAACCTATACATCTTTGGAGTGTGTGTGAAACCGGAGCCCCCGGAGATAACCCACCCTGTCACAGAGACTCATACAGACAGCACCTGTAGTAAAGATTGAAGTATAGTATAGTATAGTATTTTAATGACCACACAGCCAAGCTGGTGGAATTTTGGGTTGTCAGCAGCGATACAATAATAAGAACACACAACCACAATAAAAAAGTAACACAAACATCCACCACAGCATTCAACACTGTGGTGGAAGGCACAAAAATTTGGCCAATCCTCCTCCATTTCCCCTCCGTGAACAGGACCAGAGTCCAGAGTCAGTCCTGGATCGGCTCTTCCTCACCGGAGACCGCGGCTTTAAGTTGTTGTAGGCCGCAGGACGGCTGTCGAGATTTAAAGTCTCCGCCGCAGCCAGAAGCACCGTAGACTGCAGGGCCGGCAGTCGAAGCTCCCCTGCAGGGGTGTTGGTAAGTCCATGCCGGCCCCGCGGTAGAAGTTGGCCGCGGGCCGGCAATGATGGCTTCTTCTTCCCCCGGGTCCCCCACGAGGGATCCCGGGCTGTAGACGCCGCACCAGCTGGAGCTCTGCAGACCGCGACTTCAGGCTGCGACTTCAAGCTGCTGGCTGCCCCGGGCCAGCGAAACGGAGCGCTCCCCTCCAGCGAGGGCTCACCCGCTCCACGCCGAGAGTCCACGCTGCGCCCGCCGCTGAAGCCCCGGGCGCGACTCCGGGAAAGGCCGCGCCGATCCTTGATGTTAGGCCACGGGGGAGGCGACCTGGAAAAAGTCGCCTCTCCATGGAGGAGGCGACCAAAGCGGTTTCCCCCTTACCCCCCCACACCACCCCCCACACAAGACACACAAAGATACACAAAATACATACTTTAAAACATACTAAAAAATTAAAAAAAAGTTGAAAAAACTGACGCGCTGCTGACATGGCCGCTGCCCAGAGCAGCACCCCCTACTGGCCGGGTCTTTGGCATTATACGGCAGCAACTCTACAACTGTGCCACTGTGCCACATCTGTAGAAAGAGAAACAGAATTGTTCCAATTTGATAACATTACAATCCTGAAACATTCATTCTATCTGTGGAAGCTGCCTGACTGCTAACCATTTCTGATATGTTTTGTTTCATATTTTCAGCATTGGTAATATTTTGCTTTATGAGTTCAAGTAAAATGAGGAGGTGCCATTTAGTACATTAGTTAAATTGAGGAAGCTCAAAATCTCAACTAATAAAGAAGAATTTTCTTTTGTTTCAACTTCCGTGAAGCATATATAATTGAAAGAAATTACCTTGTTAAAATTTCATTGAAGGGCCATTGCATTGCTAAATATCGCTAACTTTTGGCTGCTTTAATATCCAATCAACAGCTTTAATAACATGTGTGATCGGACAATTCAATTGCTCCAAAACAAAGAAAGATGTCCTATGTACATTTATTGTCGTGGATTCCTTAACAAGTTTATAATCAAGATCCTGTACTCACGATGATATGATTGATTCTTAACTGCCTTTGAAATGAACCTTTTCTGAGATTAAATTGGATGGGTAACAAATGCTGGCTTGGCAGTGATGGTCACATCCCATAAAACAATAAAATAAATTATGAGGTCTTTACATTACTTAACCCATTTACCGCATATCTGGCTTTCTGTCGGAAGATAACATGACCCAACATGCCTTCCAGATGAACCAATAATTCACTGAAATTTGTGAATTTGTGGAATTCTCTGCCACAGAAGGCAGTGGAGGCCAATTCACTGGATGAATTTAAAAGTGGGCCAGCGGAATCAAGGGATATGGGGAGAAGGCAGGCACGAGTTACTGATTGTGGATGATCAGCCATAGCCACAATGAATGGCGGTGCTGGCTTGAAGGGCCAAATGGCCTCCTCCTGCAACTATTTTATATGTTTCTATGTTTCTATCTCCATTCAGTTTGCATGAGTGATCTTGAGGTTCCAGTTGCATGCCAAGCATAATGCCAAGTTAAACTAATCCTCTCTGCCTTCACATAATCCATATTCTTCCATTCCCTGCATCCATGTAAAATTATATGATTTTTGAGGCTTTTAAATTATTTCAGTGATTTTTTAAAATTCTTCCTCTTTTAACGAAAATTTGTGTTTCTAAATTCCGCAGGGTATAGCAAGTGATCATGATAAAGTTCAATGTGTCTTTGTGTACAGAACTCAATACATTAGTGGATCATTTCACATTCTTTACATTTATTAATTCAATGGTTTATTTTTCATGGCATTAAAATTAATAATCCTCTTTGATTTTTATGAATTAAAGTGCAAATTTGCCAACTATATTTCAGGTAAATTAAACTTAATGGCCATAGATAACTGAGGATCTTAAAACATCGCACTTGCTAGACTCTGTACCCTTGTTTAAAAATACCACACCAATGAATTATAAAGAAAACTCTCTTCACATATCCACGCAGGAACATACCAAGTAATGGTATCTCATGCGGCATTAAAAAGAATGCTTGAAGGAAGGTTTAGACATTTTTAGAAAACCTTGAACCTGGAAGAGTGGGATTTTGTACATTCTCCAGTGAGAACTGTTTCTGTATTCCTTAAAGAATTTTGTTATTATTTATTATAATTAGTCTGCATAAAACTAAGAAGTCATAGATTCATAGATTCATACGCCATTGAAACAGGCCCTTCAACCCAACTCTTTCATGTTGATCAAGATGCCCAATATAGCCCCCTATGCCTACGTTTTACGCATATCCTTGTAAACATTTCCTATCCATGTACCTGTCCAAGTCTTTACTAAATATTGTTAGAGTATCTGCCTCAACTAACACCTCTAGCAGCTTGTTTCATATACCCATTGCAATTTGTGTGAAAAAGTTACTAGAAAGAAGTTAAGTCTGACCCACTTGTAGCTTTACTTAATGTTTAATGATCACACAGGTTAGACACGATCCAGCACTGACTTGTTAAAATTTCATTGAAGGGCCATTGCATTGCTAAATATCGCTAACTTTTGGCTGCTTTAATATCCAATCAACAGCTTTAATAACATGTGTGATCGGACAATTCAATTGCTCCAAAACAAAGAAAGATGTCCTATGTACATTTACTGTCGTGGATTCCTTAACAAGTTTATAATCAAGATCCTGTACTCACGATGATATGATTGATTCTTAACTGCCTTTGAAATGAACCTTTTCTGAGATTAAATTGGATGGGTAACAAATGCTGGCTTGGCAGTGATGGTCACATCCCATAAAACAATAAAATAAATTATGAGGTCTTTACATTACTTAACACATTTACCGCATATCTGTCTTTCTGTCGGAAGATAACATGACCCAACATGCCTTCCAGATGAACCAATAATTCACTGAAATTTGTGAATTTGTGGAATTCTCCGCCACAGAAGGTAGTAGAGGCCAATTCACTGGATGAATTTAAAAGTGGGCCAGCGGAATCAAGGGATATGGGGAGAAGGCAGGCACGAGTTACTGATTGTGGATGATCAGCCATAGCCACAATGAATGGCGGTGCTGGCTTGAAGGGCCAAATGGCCTCCTCCTGCAACTATTTTATATGTTTCAATGTTTCTATCTCCATTCAGTTTGCATGAGTGATCTTGAGGTTCCAGTTGCATGCCAAGCATAATGCCAAGTTAAACTAATCCTCTCTGCCTTCACATAATCCATATTCTTCCATTCCCTGCGTGCATGTAAAATTATATGATTATTGAGGCTTTTAAATTATTTCAGTGATTTTTTAAAATTCTTCCTCTTTTAACGAAAATTTGTGTTTCTAAATTCCGCAGGGTATAGCAACTGATCATGATAAAGTTCAATGTGTCTGTGTGTACAGAACTCAGTACATTAAAAGTGGATCATTTCACATTCTTTACATTTATTAATTGAATGGTTTATTTTTCATGGCATTAAAATTAATAATCCTCTTTGATTTTTATGAATTAAAGTGCAAATTTGCCAACTATATTTCAGGTAAATTAAACTTAATGGCCATAGATAACTGAGGATCTTAAAACATCGCACTTGCTAGACTCTGTACCCTTGTTTAAAAATACCACACCAATGAATTATAAAGAAAACTCTCTTCACATATCCATGCAGGAACATACCAAGTAATGGTATCTCATGCGGCATTAAAAAGAATGCTTGAAGGAAGGTTTAGACATTTTTAGAAAACCTTGAACCTGGAAGAGTGGGATTTTGTACATTCTCCAGTGAGAACTGTTTCTGTATTCCTTAAAGAATTTTGTTATTATTTATTATAATTAGTCTGCATAAAACTAAGAAGTCATAGATTCATAGATTCATACGCCATTGAAACAGGCCCTTCAACCCAACTCTTTCATGTTGATCAAGATGCCCAATATAGCCCCCTATGCCTACGTTTTACGCATATCCTTGTAAACATTTCCTATCCATGTACCTGTCCAAGTCTTTACTAAATATTGTTAGAGTATCTGCCTCAACTACCACCTCTAGCAGCTCGTTTCATATACCCATTGCAATTTGAGTGAAAAAGTTACTGTAAAGAAGTTAAGTCTGACCCAATTGTAGCTTTACTTAATGTTTAATGATCACACAGGTTAGACACGTTCCAGCACTGACTGCACACAGTCTATCACCGTGCTGGAACCAGGGGAGAGAGAGAGAGAGAGAGAGAGAGAGAGAGAGAGAGAGAGAGAGAGAGAGAGAGAGAGAGAGGGAGAGAGTTATTATACTTGATAACTAAGGCGTGGTTAGTGGTACTGAGGTAGCTATATTATTGGTTGCATGCATGAACCATCTACATCCTTCCCCTTAGAAATCAAATAGAATTGGAGCCGTGGCAGTGTGATTACACAAAGCATGCGAGTTTAAACAAAGTCGCCGTAGCGAACAGGTGGCTTAACAATGCGACCCGAATGCGTGCGTTCAGCGCCTCCCCCCCCCCCCCCCATCGGAAAGAAGAGAAGGCATAGTGGAAGCAGTTGAGAATGTTAAGGGAGGAGGAGATGCAGTCGGAGCGGGAGAGACAGGAGGGGAAGGCAAACGTTCAGGAGGGCAAGCAACCCGGCCAAAACCTGGCGGCAACGGAGGAGGAGATCGCAGCAGGCGAGGGTTCTGGGGCATGCAGGGAACAGCAGGGCAATCGGCAGTAGCAGGCTGGAACCGCAACGGAGGAGCATAAGGACCCGCAGGTGGAGGCTTCGGCTTGTTCACAGCCAACAGGTGTTGACGGCTCCGACGATAGACAGTCCCATCGTAGTCTACCAGGTAAGATCTGGGAGAGTCAGCCACACCAACCACGGTCGCGAGGTGGGAATAGCCGGTGGTAGTCTTCATCCGAACGACCTGCCTGGGTAGTAGAGGTGACAGTGGTCGGCAAGACTTGTCGTGGGAACGTCGTTGAACCTCATGCTTCTGTTCAATCCGCTGTTGGACAGTGGCAGGCTCGAGCACTTTGGGTAGCAGGGCCTGTTAGGCGATTGGCATAGGTGGTCTTGTCATCCTCGACATCAGACGCTGGGCAGGGGAACCCATGGTCGGGTCCCGGGAGATGTTACGTAGGTTGAGTGAGCCCAGGTAGGAATCGCAGTTGGATAGGCGGGACTGCTCTAGCAGACCCTTAGCAATCCGCACAGCCCGCTCGGCCAGGCCGTTACTTTGTGGGTACTCAGGGCTGCTGGTGTAGTGATGGAAGTTCCACCTGGCAGCGAAAGCCTTGAATTCGGCGCTTGTAAATTGCCGGCCATTGTCGGTCTGCAAGCGGACAGGGGCACCGAAGGTGGCGAAGTGCCTGCGCAGTCTGCTGATGACCATCTCGGAGGTGATGGAAGGAAGGAGGTCCACCTCGAACCAGTTGGTGTACGAGTCAACCAGGACGAGTAACTGCTTGCCCCGCCATTCGAATATGTCGGCAGCCAGGGATGTCCAGGGCATGGGAGGCGCCGGCTGCTGCAGAAGGGGCTGACGCTGCTGGTGTGGGGCGAGGTTGTTGCAGGTGGAACAGGAGGACGCTCGGTCCCTGATGTATTTGGCCATACCAGGCCAGTAGAACTGTCCCTGGGCATGAGAAACAGTGGCTCGACCCCAGGATGACCGCTGTGGGCCGCGTTGTAGTATAGATCGTACAGAGAGGCTGGGACCACGACCTTGTGGCCCTTGACGATAACACCATCTTGGATCACCAGCTCATCGCGGACCAGGAAGAACGGTTGGACGCCCGATGGCAAAGTGGTTCGTCTATCGGGCCACCCATGCTTGATGACGGCTGCAAGCTGCTGCAAAGCAGGGTCAGCGGCGGTGTGCTCGACCAGGCACTGCAGCTGCTTGGTTGGGACAAAGTTGACGTTCAGCACCAACAGGTCTTCCTGCTCGTAAGGGTGACGGTCACAGGAGGCTCGTGGGGCACGAGACAGTGTATCGGCCACATGCATCTCAGTGCCCCTCTTGTATACGATTTGGAAATCAAAACGCTGGAGCTGCAGCACCATGCGCTGCAGCCTGGCAGGGGCAACATGTATGGGTTTGTTAAGAATGGTCACTAATGGCTGGTGGTCGGTTTCGACTGTGAATCTGCTGCCGAAGAGGAAATCTTTAAACTTGGAGCAAGCAAACACCACCGCCAGGAGCTCCTTCCCGATCTGAGCATACCGTTGCTCCGTGTCGGTCATGGTCCGCGAGGCATACGAGACCGGTAACAGCGAGCCGTCGTCGTAGAGCTGCAGGCAAGCAGCACCCAGTCCAAAATGAGAGGCATCACAGGTAACAACAATGGGATGGCGCAGGTCGAAGAATTTGAGTGTCGGGGTGCTGGTCAGCTGAGACTTCAGACATTCGAAAGCCTGCTGGTGTTGTGGGAACCAGGACCAGGCAGTGTCTTTTTTAGTTAGCTGCCTCAGGGACGAGCTCAGCTCACTGAGATTAGGTATAAACTTCCCGAGCTAATTGACCATGCCCAGGAATCGTTGCAGACTGGGGACGTCGGTTGCGGCTGGCATCTCGGAGATTGCATTGGTCTTTTGCGGGTCGGGCTTCAGTCCATTAGAAGTGAAGATGTGCCCGACGTAAGGCACTTCAGAGACACGGAATCTGCACTTTTTTTTGTTCAGTTTTAAATTGATCTGCCGGGCCTGGTCCAGGTTCTTGTCATGTTCGGCGGCATTCTTCCCGTAGACTAGGATGTCATCCACGATGATGGCGCACGGCATGCCGGCGAACAGCTGTTCCATGGACCGCTGAAACACCTCGCTAGCAGAGTTAATGCCAAATGGCATCCGTAGGAACTTGAATCTGCCATAAGGAGTGGCGAACGTTGTCAGGTCGGAGGAGCGTCTATCGAGTGGTATTTGCCAGAAGGAACTCTTGGCATCAAGGACAGAGAAGACCGTGGCCTGGCCGACTAGAGCTGCAACATCTTCCACGGTTCTCATGGGGTAGTGTGGTCGCCTGATCGCGAGGTTCAGGTCCTTCGGATTAATGCACACCCGTATCTCGTTCTTGTCCTTTTTCAGGGTGGCAACCATGGTGGAGACCCACTCGGTGGGCTCGCTAACTGCTTCCGGCACTCCCATTGCGACCATGCTCTTCAGCATCGATTCAACTTTATCCTTCAAAGCGAGGGATACTCTGTGTGGTGCACGGACCACATGCACCACCTTCGGGTCGGTGGCGATCTTGTAAACGAAAGGCAGCTTGCCCAGCTCATCATCGAACAGGTCCGGGTACTCAGATATTGGATCCAGCAGCACCTGCACTTCATGGACAGTACGGTCGAAGGACACTAGTCCCAGTTCCTGGCATGCCTGGTTGCCCAACAGAGTCACACAGTCAGAGTCGAGAACATAGAACATGAGAGCCCGCGATGATTTCTTCAGCACGCAATTAAAAGTGGCCTTTCCCACTGGTTTCAGCACCACGCCCCCATAAGCACGTAAAGTCGAACGGTCTCCAGTCAGTAGCTCATTATGCCTAATCTTTCTGAACAGGCTTGTTGACATAACATTGACCTTTGCCCCCATGTCAAGCTTAGCTGAGAAAGAATAATTGTTGACAGTAACGAGGACCGATGGATCAGGGAGTCGAGCAGGTGCGTGTAGGAGTGTGAATACACTAGCATCTCCTTGAGAACTAATTGGCTCAGAGTCGTGGGCAGTGTCGAGAGAGGACTGGGAACCAAACTCCCTCTCAGTTCCTATTAAATCTTGCCCCTCTCAGATTAAACCGAAGTCCTCAGGTTCTTGATTTCCCAACTTTGAGTTATTTTTCCTATCTCTGCATTCATCCTATCTATGCTGCTCGTGGTTTTAAACACCTCTATCAGATTACTCTCAGCCTCCTGCACTGCAAGGACAAAGTCCTAGCCTGCCAAAATTTTCCCTTAAAAGCTCAGGCCCTCAAGTGCTGGCAAGATCATCAAAAATCTTCTTTACACTCTTTCCAGCTTAATTAGATCTTCCTATAATAGCAGGGTGACCAAAGTTGAACACAGTACTCCAAGTGTGGCCTCATCAATGTTCACAGTTTCAGAATAAGAGGTTGACCATTCAGTTCTCAAGATGAGGTGAGATATCTTCACTCAAATGATGTTGAATCTTTGGAATTCACTATTGGAAAGGTTTGTGGAAGTTCAGCAACCAGGTATAGGTACAACCAGGGAATTAAGGAATATGGTATAGGTACAAGTAAAATATCAGCCAAGATCTTATTGATCTTATTGAATAATCGTTCAAGCATGAGTGGGCAACGGCTCACTCTGCTTCTGGTTCTTATGTTCTGTGCTCTCATGGGTATCCTTGCAGTAATCCCAGTAGTCAAAACTAAGTCAGAATCGAGTCTCCAACCCTCAGTTTGAATGAAAGGTCTCGACCCAAAACATCACCCATTCCTTCCCTCCAGAGATGCTGCCTGTCCCGCTGAGTTACTCCAACATTTTATGTCTATCTTCAGCCAAAACCGACATTGGCCTAAGTCACAAGTGGCATCCACTGCTGAGCCTGCACGGTACTTGTGATGCTCCAGTAGATTCATCACAGATTAACAGATTTTTTGCCAAGGCTCGAGAATTATAGTTATTAGGAGAGATTAATTGGCCTGCAGGTGTTTTCTTCGAGCAAGAAGGGCATATTTTCAGAAGCAACGTGGTCATTTACAGTGCCCTCCATAATGTTTGGGGTAAAGACCCATCATTTATTTATTTGCATCTGTACTCCACAATTAGAGATTTGTAATGGAAAAAATCATATGTGGTTCAAGTGCACATTGTCAGATTTTAATAAAGGCCACTTTTATACATTTTGGTTTCACCATGTAGAAATTACAGCGGTCTTTATACATAGTCCCCCCATTTCAGGGCACCATAATGTTTGGGACACAGCAATGTCATGTAAAAGAAAGTAGTCATGTTTAGTATTTTGTTGCATATCCTTTGCATGCAATGACTGCTTGAAGTCTGTGATTCATGGACATCACCAGTTGCTGGGTGTTTTCTCTGGTGATGCTCTGCCAGGCCTGTACTGCAGCCATCTTTAGCTTATGCTTGTTTTGGGGGCTAGACCCCATCAGTTTTCTCTGCAGCATTTAAAAGGCATGCTCAATTGGGTTCAGATCGGGTGATTGACTTGGCCACTCCAGAATTGGCCATTTTTTAGCTTTGAAAAACTCCTTTATTGCTTTAGCAGTATGTTTGGGATCATTGTCTTGCTGTAGAATGAACTACCGACCAATGAGTTTTGAGGCATTTGTTTGAACTTGTGCAGATAGGATGTATCTACACACTTCAGAATTCATTATGCTACTATCATCAGCAGTTGTAACATCAATGAAGATAAGTGAGACTGTTCCTTCAGCAGCTCTACATGCCCAGGCCATAACACCCCCATCACTGTGTTTCACAGATGAGGTGGTATGCTTTGGATCTTGGGCAGTTCCTTCTCTCCTCAATACTTTGCTCTTGCCATCACATTGCAGCTAACCAGTGGTTTGCATCTTTCAGTGTAGCCTCTGTATTTCTGTTCAGGAAGTCTTCTGCGGACAGTGGTCATTGACAAATCCACACCTGACTCCTGAAATGTGTTTCTGATCTGTCGGACAGGTGGTTGGGGATTTTTCTTTATTATAGAGAGAATTATTCTGTCATCAGGTGTGGAGGTCTTCCTTGGCCTGCCAGTCCCTTTACAATTAGTAAGCTCACCAGTGCACTCTTTCTTCTTAATGATGTTCCAAACAGTTGATTTTGTTAAGCCTAAGGTTTGGCTGATGTCTCTAACAGTTTTATTCTTGTTTCTCTGTCTCATAATGGCCTTGTTGACTTTCATTGGCACAACTTTGTCCCTATGTTGATAAACAGCAATAAAGGCTTCCAAAGGTGATGGAAAGACTGGAGGAAAGACTAGGTGCTGAGAGATCTCTTATACTTGCATTAAGGAGGCAATTAAACACACCTGAGCAATTACAAACACCCGTGAAGCCATTTCCCAAACATTATGGTGCCCTGAAATGGAGGGACTATGCATAGACACAGCTATAATTTCTACATGGTGAAACCAAAATGTATAAAAATGGCCTTTATTAAAATCTGACAATGTGCACTTGAACCACGTGTGATTTTTTCTATTACAAATCTCAAATTGTGGAGTACAGAGGCAAATAAGAAATGATGGTTCTTTGTCCCAAACATTATGGAGAGCACTGTAATAAGGAAAGGAAATTTGTTGATTGTCAGAGGAGGGTGGAGAACTGTGTTTTTCTAACCCAAAATTAACCGTGGTCTTGAACTCAGTACCTAAAAGGTTAATAGAGGCAAGAACTTTTATCCCTTTTAGTATATATTTGGACGAATATTTGAAGAGTCATAACTTACAAGAACCAGAGAACATAGGTTTAAGGTGCAAGAACCCAAGGACATAGGTTTAAGGTGAGGGGGGAAAGATTTAAGATGAACATAAGGGGTAACTTTTTCACACAGATGGTAGTGGGTGCATGAAGCAAGCTTTCGGAGAAAATAGTTGAGCCAGGTAGTATCGCAACATTTAAGAAACATTTGGACAAGTACATGGATAGGATAGGTTTAAAGGGATATGGGCCAAACACAGACAGGTGGGAATAGCGTAGATGGGACATGTTGGTCGGTGTGGGTAAGTTGGGCCAAAGGGCCTGTTTTGCACACTGTATCACTCTATGACTATAACGCTTTGACCAGGAGCGGAAAGTGGCAAAGTAGCTCCTATTATTGGTCAACATAAGATTTTGTGATATCTTGCAGCAGTCATCAAATTAAACGGTATAAAACTATGCTACATTGTACTGTTTTTCTCAATGTTACAAGTGTCAATTTGCTTCCAGTTTTGTGGATGAGCTCGGAGTGTGCAATGCGTGCAAGATTCACAGCAGTGGGCAAATTAGATATTGTGGTCATCACGCATTGGGTGTTCAGACCGGATGTATGCAGAATAGCCAATTAGTGATGTCAATCCTCATTCAACACTGCCTGTAGCTATAAAGGCCTCCAACTGGCACTGCAATTGTAATATCTCCCAGTGCGCTGTCCATCGCAAAGGAGATTTTCTCTCTCTTTTCAAGACAACATGCATTTATCCCCTTCTCCTTGTATAAACCACAGCAAGGAATTGCAGCATTTTTAATTCAGTGTTTTTCCGAATAGTCTGACAAGTTTTTACAGAACAACTGTAGAATGTATCCTGACTGGTTGCATCATGGCCTGGTATGACAATTCCAGCACACAGGAGGGTGCAGTAATCCGATTCATCACAGGCACAGCCCTCCCCTCCATCAAAGCATCTGCCTGAGATGCTGCCTCAGGCATCTATCATCAAGTATCCCTCATCATCCGGGCTTTGTCCTCTTGTCACTGCTACGATCAAGCAGGAGGTACAGAAATACGAAGACCCACACCAACAGGTTCAGGAACAGCTAATTTCCTACAACTATCAGGTTCTTGAACTAACTTACACAAGCTTCATCCTACCTGGACAACAGAAAACTACAATCCCTCTTTTGCACTACTATGGACATTTTTTTTATTGTGTTTTTGAACTGATGACTTTTCCTTGCACACTCTTCTTTCATTTAGAAATTAATGTGAAATGTATGCATCATTTGTTCTTGTGAGTTTGTCTGAATCTATGTGTCTGTGATGCTGCTACAACTATGATTTTTTTAAATGGACCAGTACCTTACAGTACTTGTGCATATGACAAAAGGCTCAACTTGACATGATTTGTGCACATTGCAAACTTCCTGTTGTAAGTGTAATTTTTTTTTAACCTTAACCCTTCCAATACGTGAAAGAGAACTCTCCTGGGTCTGCAAGGAATACACTTGTTAATTGTACATGTTGTCCCTAATCCACAGCTTCATGATCAGTATAGTGAGTCTCAGACTTCCGAGAGCTAATGTGATGCACTCCTCTTGCAGAAGAAATGTCTCAACGTCTTTATTTGAACCTCCATGTTAGCCTCCTCTGTAGCTGCAGGTGACAGCTCTACCACCTGTCCAATGAGCACCCCATTCCATGCATGCAATGGCCATCACAGCAATGCAGACACCAGGAATAAGATGAGGAAAAAACAAAGTGCTGGAGGAACTCAGCAGGTCAGGCAGTATCTACGAAGGGAAATGGACACATGACATTTCAGGTCAGGGATAGACACAAAGTGCTGGAGTAACTCAGGCAGCATCTCTGGAGAAAAATAATGGGTGACGTTTCGGGTCAGGACCCTTCTTCAGACTCAGAGTTACCCAACTTTTGTCTCCAGAGATGCTGCCTGACCTGCTAAGTTATTCTAGCACTTTGTGTCTATTTTTGGTATAAACCAGCAGTTTCTTGTTTCTTCAATTCAGGTTGGGGCCCTTCGTCAGACTATGGTGACCACCATTGACTTTTGGAAACAGATTTTTCAGTTCTTAAGTCAAATCAGAAACATGCACAAGTACATGGCAGTCCCATGCTTGGTGGAGGCTTGTTGCCTTCTGCACAATTGTTGATGATCTGAATACAGCCCTTTCCTGAGTCTGTGCAGCTGGATGAGGAAGAAGAGGAGATGGTGGAGGAGAAGCAAGGAGGTCCTTTCTTGTTTTGTTGTGAGGGTTGTTATGACCTCCAATTTCAGTGCAGAACATGATTCAAATTGCCACAGTTCTTGTAATATGTGTGTCTGCAATTAACATGATTTGAATGAATGAATAATTTATTGTCACATGTGACAAGTCACAGTGAAATTCATTGTTTGCATACGCAAGGTATGCAAATAGTTGCCACATAAAGGCGCTGAGAGTTACAATGTATACACAGCATCTGTCCCAGGTCCCCCTTTGTTCACCCCCTCGCACCCCACCCTCCCCCTCCTTCCCTCATGGCGGTCCTCCCACGACGGGTCCTTCTTTGTTCCTTCCCTCAGCAGGGACATCCTCACTCCACGTGCTCCATCCTCGTCCGTCATTCGGCACACCGACTTCTCCACTATCGCCGCCGGGTCCTGTAGAGCTGTGTTGGAGGGAGTGAATATTTAGATGAATCCATGAGGTGGGCATCAAATCGGTTGTTTTTTTCTAGATGATGTCTGGCTTATTGAGTGTTTTTGGAGCTGCATTTAACTGGGCAATTAAAATGCACAGTGCATTCAGAAAGTATTCTGACACCTTCATGTTTTTTCACATTTTGTTACGTTGCAGCCTTTTTCTAACACGCATTGAATTATATATTCTTTATCTTCAATCTGCACACAATACCCCATAATAAAAAAAGTGAAAACAGGGTTAGAAATTTCTGCAAAGTAATTAAAAAGAAATAACTGAAATATCACATTTACATAAGTATTCAGACCCTTTACTCAGTACTTTGTTGAGGCACCTTTGGCAGCGATTACTGCCTCAAGTCTTCTTGGGTATGACGCTACAAGCTTGGCACACCTGTATTTGGGTAATTTCTCCCATTCTTCTCTGTAGATCCTCTCAAGCTCTGTCAGGTCGGATGGGGAGCGTCGATGCACAGCTATTTTCAGGTCCCTCCAGAGAGTTTGATCGGGTTCAAGTCCGGGCTCTGGCTGGGCCACTCAAAGACATTCACAGACTTGTCATGAAGCCACTCCTTCATTGTCTTGGCTGTGTGCTTAGGATCGTTGTCCTGTTGGATGGTGAACCTCCACCCCAGTCTGAGGTCCAGAATGCTCTGGAGCAGGTTTTCATCAAAGATCTCTCTGTAGTTTGCTCCGTTCATCTTTCCCTCAATCCTGACTAGTCTCCCAGTTCCTGCCGCTGAAAAACGTCCCCACAGCAGGATGCTGCCACCACCATGCTTCACCGTAGGTATGGTATTGGCCAGGTGATGAGCAGTGCCTGGTTTCCGCCAGAAGTGACGCTTGGTATTCAGGCCAAAGACCAGAGAATCTTGTTTCTCATGCCTTTTGGCAAACTCCAAGCAGGCTGTCAAGTGCCTTTTACTGAGGAGTGGCTTCCATCTGGCCACTCTACCATAAAGGCCTGATTGGTGGAGTGCTGCAGATATAGTTGTCCTTCCGGAAGGTTCTCCCATCTGCACAGAGGAACTCTGGAGGTCTGTCAGACTGACCATCGGATTCTTGGTCACCTCCCTGACCAAGACACTTCTTCCCCGATTGCTTAGTTTGTGGGCAGCCAGGTCTTTGAAGAGTCCTGGTGGTTCCAAAGTTCTTCCATTTAAGAATGACGGAGGCCACTGTGCTCTTTGGGACCTGCAATGCTGCAGAAATTGTTTTACACCCTTCCCCAGATCTGTGTCTCGACACAATTCTGTCTACGGACAATTCCTTCATCTTCATGGCTTGGTTTTTGCTCTGATGTGCACTGTCAACTATGGGACCTTATAAGCTCAGTTTTGGGTATCATAACAAAGGGCCTGAATACTTTACAAACATTTCTAAAAGCCTGTTTTCACGTCTTCATTCTGGGGTATTATGTGTACATTGATAATTTTAAAAAATGAATTTAATCCATTTTAAAATAAAGCTGTAACGTAACGAAATGTGGAAAAAGTGAAGAGGTCTGAATACTTTCTGAATGCACTTTTACTTGATTATCTCTTTAAAAATAGCAGAACAACTATGAGGACATTAGGAGTGAATCATTCACCACAGTATAACTAGCTTTGAAACTGATCCTGCGGCCACAGTACCTGTCCCATGGTGATCCCAACTCCTCCCTATCCCCTGGATGTTGACCGTGGAAAACCTAGGGACAAAATCATTGCGTGACAAAAGTAGGAAGTTAGATTCTCATCCTATGTTTATGAATGGAATTGAACATTCACACTGTGTGACACTTGAAGATGTTCGGCCTTGAGTTTCTGACTTGTGGGACATGCGTTGATTGCCCCCAAAACATTATCTCTGTTTCTATCTCTGCAAATGATCTGTTCAGCATTTCCAAATCTTTCAGTTTAATTTTTTCAGTTTTCAAAGTATTGTTTTCCTTTTAAACTCATGCAATGTTATCCTTGGGCTGTGATGACTGATTTAGTTGGATGCTGGATTAATTCTAATGGCTAATCTACCATTTTCGAATGAGTTCTCTCGCAGGAAGCATCACAAATCTCTGTAACGTCATTACTGCAGATTTATTGAATATAATTAGCCAGCACCAAGCAATAGAGCTGCCTGATCTATTTTCTCTGATCATGTTCACCAGGGCCACAGATAACACAATTTAATTAGACTGGTAAAAGCTTCAAAATTACAGTGATTAAAGGATCCAGACCTTAATTATATGTGTCTTTAGTTTTAAACCCATATGAGGGTGATCTGTGGCAAGGCTACAGAAAATAGGAAATTATAAACCAGTGAGTCTTACATTTGTTATTGAAAAGTTCTGAAATCCCCTATTAAAGAGTTAATAGCAGAACATTCTGAAATTCATAGACGATCAAACAGAGTTATATGAACAGTAATTTGTATGACAAGGTTGCTACAATTCCTTGAAGAAGTAATACACAAGGTGGTTTA
This sequence comes from Malacoraja senta, assembly GCA_038087875.1. NCBI lineage: Eukaryota > Metazoa > Chordata > Chondrichthyes > Rajiformes > Rajidae > Malacoraja > Malacoraja senta. Next base: position 242,999,535 of record CM075977.1, on the reverse strand, counting down.
TTAAAACAGGGAGCCAGCAGATATATTTGTATTACTAGAAGGTATAATATAAAGTACACATTAAATGTAATGTACAAAATAAGAGAACATGGGGTAGCTGTGAAGCATTGGTATGGTTAGAGGAGTGGCGAACCAACAGGAAACAGAGAAAGCCATTTTCAGTTTGGTACTCAGTAACTAGCAGTGTGCCACAGGTAACAGTGCTTGCCCCACAACTATTGATAATCTATATTGATGACTGGATCAAGGACCAAATGAATTTTAGTCAAATTTGTTGTTGATATATGGATTGGTGGCTAAAAAAAGTTGTATGGAGGATATGAAGGTCTTGAAATGGGATGTAGATCATTTAAGTGATTTTGGCAGAAGTTTCCAGTGAAGTACAATGTGGGAAAATATGGCATGACCCATATTAAGACAGGATGACAAAGAATTATTGAGATGGAATGAGACTACAAAATGCAACAGGACAAAGAAAAGGTATGGTTGGCATCCATCCATCTGCATAAGGTGATGGTACGGCTATCACGTTGTCCTGGTTGGAGAGGGGAATGTTTCATCTGCGGTTGTATTTCCACCTGTGGCTGTCGATGCCTCGGAAGGAACAGCAGATACTGGTTAAAATTGAAGGTAGACACAAAATACTGGAGTAACTCAGCGGGACAGGCAGTATCTCTGGAAAGAAGGAATGAGTGATGTTTCGGGTCAAGACCCTTCTTCAGACAGATGCCTATCCTTCCGCAGGTGAAGTTGTCTCTGGCCATCGTGTGGAAATCTGGACTGGGAGTGAGTTGCTGAGGGGACAGTTTCTTGAATGAATTCAAGGCAGAAAATGGCAGACATTTACACTACAAGAAAATCAAGGGATACATAAAAAGAATGGAAGGCAGGGGCTACGATTAGATTAGCCATGATCTAACTCAACGGTGGAGTGGCCTGAAGTGCTGACAACCTATTCCTGTTCCTGGTTTCTGTATTCTTACATTCTTATTCAACACTGAATTAAAATATTGCATATATTAGAAATCTGAAATAAAAGCAGAAAATAGTTTAGTTTAGTTTAGTTTAGTTTAGTTTATTGTCACATGTTACGAGGTACAGTGAAAAGCTTTTTTATTGCGTGTTATCCAGTCAGCGGAAAGACTACACATGATTACAATCAAGCCATCCACAGTGTACAGATCTGTTGGAGTAGAGGTTTAAAAGAATGGAGCGATTGTAATGAATGATAGAAGATCCACATTTGGGACGAGCACACAGAGGGTCTCTTGGTTTGGGCACCATCTATCCTTGAAACATTCAGCAGGTCAGGCAACAACTGTGGAGAGAGAGAGAAACAGGACTAATGACTTTTCACCAAAATCCTTCAGTAATTCAGATCTGGATAATGAATGCATCTTAGATCTATTATATTTGCCTGAATATTTCCAACCAGCAAAACTCATTTCAATAAATGCACAGAGAGGGCTTTTATTTTTTGCACATGGCACAGAGACTTTCAAAATCAGCTGTCCAATTAACACTTCATAGCATTTTCGTCCATTTAGTATCAATGAATGGAGATTTCATAAACACAAATCGGACCTGCAGATTTCACACATAAGTTCTATGTTTGTGCTCCTGTTATGAACAATAAAGATCATAAAACATATTTGATATTGATACACAGAAACATAAACTATTTATGATATAGGTATAGATCATAGTTTAAAAATAAGATACAAAGTGCTGGTGTAACTGTGTGTCAGGCAGCATCTCTGGAAAACATGGAAAAGTGACGTTTCAGATCGGGACCATTCTTCAGACTGATTGTGGGGGGGGGGGGTGAGGTGGGGGAAATAGCTGGAAGAGATGAGGTACAGGTCAAAGCAAAAGAAAATCCCTGCAGATAATTGATTGGGAAGTGTTTGAGTCCTTTGACTGCTCTCACTTTCTCCAAGTTAAAGGTATAGCCAAGGGCGCTCGCATGGGCCCCATCAATGCCTGCCTATTTGTCGGTTACCTTGAACAGTCCTTGTTCCAAACGTAAACTGGTACGATTCCCCAACTCTTTCTTCCGTTGCATTGATGACTGCATTGGGGCTGCCTCCTGCACCCATGCAGAGCTCGTTGATTTCATTGACTTTACCACTAACCTCCACCTTACCCTCAAATTCACTTGGACTATCGCTGACATCACTCTCCCCTTTATTGATCTCTTTGTCTCCATCACAGGGGACAGACTATTGACTGATGTCTACTACCTACCAAACTACACCCACAGTTATCCAACTATACTTCCTCCCACCCTGTCTCTCGCAAAGACGCTATCCGCTACTCTCAATTTCTCTGTGTCTGCTGCATTCGTTCCAAGATAACGATTTCAATTTTAGGACAATCTTTGGTAAATATGGTATCAAAACTTTCAATGTAGAGGAATAGATTTTAGTTATTACACATATTTCCTTCAGCAACCATTGTGCATTTCCATTATAATTCTGTAATAGAATGGACATTGCATATACAACACGCTTTAAAATGGGCACCTCGCAGTGATTCACTGTAGAACAGCAACACAAGACACATTTTACATTGAATAACAGAGACATCAAAAGAGTGAACATAGTTATAACAGTTCCTCCATCATGCTTTGCCTTCTGTCAAAGGCTGTCGGGGCATTACTGGATGCAGGCTTCGGAATTATGGCACTAGAGGCCTCATTATGACTGTGACCACAATGTTTGACTCTGGAGTGTGGAAGGTCAAGAGCTTGACCCTCACTTCTGGCTAAGATGGGAGCGCGCAAGTAGTAGCGGCACAGGACAGGGCCATCACGATGCTGCCTATTGTTTGTTGGTGGAGCTGTTTAGCGGCCTGGGTGTCGTGATAGTACAGAGATTGCGATGTGTAAACCCTTGGCATGAATATGTCTCATAAGTTCCAAGCATTTCAATTATCAAAGAAAGCTTGAAAATGTAAATGCCTGCATTTCACATTAATGCATTCTCTTTCCACATATTTACCAAAGTGTCAATGCACTTTTAAATAAATGTCAATGTTTTAAAATCCTGAGACAGGTAATGCATAATTTACTGATGTGATGTTTCAATGAATTTACAAACAGATTTAGGTCTTTGATGTGCTGATTGAGGATTATTCAGAAATCACACCACACCAACTCTTGAAAGTTGGAGGTTGAGGGTTGTTGAGGATAGAAGTATATAAAACTATGAGAGGCATCGATAATGTAGACAGTCGGAACATTTCTCCCAGGGTGCAAATGTCAACGACTAGCTTTAAAGTTTAAGGGAGATATTTAAAGTTTCATTAGTGTCCAGTTTCAGGGACTTCTTCCCTACAGCCATTAGGCTATTCAACACTACAACACTACAACCTCCAATAAGTCCATAACTACATAGACTTGGGGGCATTGGTTTTGTCTTTTTGCACTATAATTGTATATATATATATATTTACACACACACACACACACACACATAAAAAACAAACAATAATAGAGCAAAAAGACAAAAACCAATGCCCCCGTCTATGTATTTATGGACTTATTGGAGATTGTAGTGTTTAATAGCCTAATGGATGTAGGGAAGAAGTTGTCCCTGAAACTGGATGCTAAAGCTTTCAGATGCCTGTACCTCTCTCTGGGTTAAAAAAAATGAAACTAAATATCTCCCTTATATATGTTACATATTCAGTTGTGCTGCTGCATGTAAGAATTTCATTGTTTTATCTGGGACATATGACAATAAAACACTCTTGACTCATTAATATCTGGAATGTGCTGCCAGAGATGGTGGTGAAGGCAGAGCCAGATACGATTGTGGCATTTAAGAGGCTTTAGATAGGCAAATGGATAAATGAATGAATTAATACATTTTGAATGATTTAATAAGTTTATTGGCCAAGTATTCACATACAAAGAATTTGCCTTGGTGCTCTGCTCGCAAGTGACAACATGACATACAGTGAGGGGTGCGAGATTGCAACCTTCATGTGGTCTGCCCTGTTTCAACAAATGCAATCAACCTGGCGTGTATAATCATAGAAACATAGAAACATAGAAATTAGGTGCAGGAGTAGGCCATTCGGCCCTTCGAGCCTGCACCGCCATTCAATATGATCATGGCTGATCATCCAACTCAGTATCCCGTACCTGCCTTCTCTCCATACCCTCTGATCCCTTTAGCCACAAGGGCCACATCTAGCTCCCTCTTAAATATAGCCAATGAACTGGCCTCGACTACCCTCTGTGGCAGAGAGTTCCAGAGATTCACCACTCTCTGTGTGAAAAAAGTTCTTCTCATCTCGGTTTTAAAGGATTTCCCCCTTATCCTTAAGCTGTGACCCCTTGTCCTGGACTTCCCCAACATCGGGAGCAATCTTCCTGCATCTAGCCTGTCCAACCCCTTAAGAATTTTGTAAGTTTCTATAAGATCCCCTCTCAATCTCCTAAATTCTAGTGAGTATAAACCAAGTCTATCCAGTCTTTCTTCATAAGACAGTCCTGACATCCCAGGAATCAGTCTGGTGAACCTTCTCTGCACTCCCTCTATGGCAATAATGTCCTTCCTCAGATTTGGAGACCAAAACTGTACGCAATACTCCAGGTGTGGTCTCACCAAGACCCTGTACAACTGCAGTAGAACCTCCCTGCTCCTATACTCAAATCCTTTTGCTATGAAAGCTAACATACCATTTGCTTTCTTCACTGCCTGCTGCACCTGCATGCCTACTTTCAATGACTGGTGTACCATGACACCCAGGTCTCGCTGCATCTCCCCTTTTCCTAGTCGGCCACCATTTAGAAAATAGTCTGCTTTCCTGTTTTTGCCACCAAAATGGATAACCTCACATTTATCCACATCCAAATTTATCCAAATAAGATCAAATAGAACAAGTTGTCCTACAACTTTAGGCTGTGCACGCCATACGCAAGAAGAACATACAGTGACAGTTAGGAATGACACATAAAACATTAAACATTAATATTAAAACATTATTGATTAAACATGTGTATTAAATAAAATACCAGAGCAAAAGGAGACTACAAATTTTTGGTTATTGAGTGGAGTTTCTACTCGTGGAAAAAAGCTGTTTTTATGTCTGGTTGTGGCAGCTTTGACAGTCCGGAGTTGTCTTCCAGAGGGAAGTGATTCAAAGAGTTTGTGGCCAGGGTGAGAGGGGTTTCAGAGATGATCTTACCCGCTCACTTCCTGGTCCTTGCAGTGTACAGTTTTTTAATGGAATATTTATGGAATGGAGGGATGTGGATCACATCAAGGCAGGGGAGATTAGTTTAACTTGATATCATGTTCAACATGGACATTGTGCACTGAAGGGCATGTCCTGTGCTGTATTGTTCTATATGTTCTAGCCACAATAAACAAAAGGCTCACCAACTACAGGTAGTCGCTGGGCTATGTAAGGGTTCTGTTCCTGAGAACTATATGTAAACTAGTTGCTCCAAAACTCAGAAATATCTGTTTTCTACAGTAAAACATGTTGTATTGCTCTCCATAGACTTGCCATAATTCTGTCATTTCACTGAATAATCACCCCAACACTACTCATAATTAAACTGACAGAATATATACTGCATCCAGTCATTAAACATTTTATTACCCGTACTACTAGCTTTTAAAACATATGGGAGAATTTGCATGTCGAAGTTCCGTAAATCAGGTCATTTGTAACTCAGGGAGTTCCTGTGTTTTGTTCCAAACCTTAAGTAAAGAAGCTTTCTTTATAGATTTTTTTGGCTTGATGGCTTCCAAGTATCCTTTTAGGGGCCATTATCAGTGTATAACTGCCCAATACATTTGATCATCAGGTGTGCAAAGGCCTCTTTCAAACCTATTTCACAAAAAAGCCCAAAACTTGGCTTTGACCACGTTTGGCATTAGTAACGACCTAATTTAATTTAATTTTCATAAATACTCCCTGAGTATTGAGCAATCCAACAAGGAAGTCAATGTATTTTTGACAACCGTAAATTGGGCAGTAATTCAGTTTCCGTGCTGTTAACTGTATTCTGGACAAATAGAGTCATAATAATAATAATAATGGATGGGATTTATATAGCACCTTTCTAATACTCAAGGCGCTTTACATCGCATTATTAATTCACTCCTCAGTCACACTCGGTGGTGGTGAGCTACTTCTGTAGCCACAGCTGCCCTGGGGCAGACTGACGGAAGCGTGGCTGCTAATCTGCGCCTACGGCCCCTCCGACCACCACCAATCACTCACACACATTCACACACATTCACACACAGGCAAAGGTGGATGAAGTGTCTTGCCCAAGGACACAACGACAGTATGCACTCCAAGCGGGATTCGAACCAGCTACCTTCCGGTTGCCAGCCGAACACTTAGCCCATTGCGCCATCTGTCGTCCCAGCAGTAAAGTTGTAGTACAGCGCCAGAGACCTGGGTTCGAACCTGACTACCAATGCTATCGATTCGGAGTTCGTACGTTCTCCCTGTGAATGCATGTGTTCTCTCTGGGTGCTCCAGTTTTCTCTCACACTGCTAAGATGTACAGGATGTAGGTTAATTGGCTTTGGTAAAAAAAATTGTGTGTGTTCAAAGTACAATTTCGGAGGTGTTATTTCCGTATATCCCAAGTTTCTTTCAATACTTTGGGTGTTTGTTATAAAATCACATTACGTTAATGTTGACCTCAGCAAAGGACCAAGATGAACAGAACCTCAAGGTAAAAACAATTTGCATCCACTGTCCCAACAGAATCATGGAGTCACGTGGCACTTATGGTCCACCGTGTACATTATGGCCATTGTTCATTCTATTTTCAACGTTTGGCCCTCAGCACTCTGTATCATAGCATTACCAGTCTCATCTAAATACTTTTAAATGTTGACATAAGACCACCACCACCACAGGCAGTATATTCCTCTGCAGAACCATCCTCTTCTTCAAATCCCCACTATACACTATATATCCTTCTCCTTATATTAAACCTTTATCCTACAGTTATACATACCTATAGTAAGGGGATACCTTTCACACTGTATACTAACTATGCCCTTTATAATTTTGTATATTTCAATTGTATAATGTTGTCCTCTCTCCATCTTTTATGTTCATAAGTAAACAAGCTCAACGTATACAGTCTTTCCTCATAGCTGAAACACAGCATCTCAGGCAAAATCTTGGTGAATTTCCTCTGCACCCTCTGCAGAGCAATCACATCTTCCCCCACGCGTGACCATCGGAACTGTACACAGCTAATAATATCTTTAAGGCAGAGATAGATTCTTGGTTAGGGGTTATGGTGAGGGGTTATGGTGAGAAGGCAGGAGAATGAGGTTAAGAAATGGGATAGATCAGCCATGATTGAATGGTGGAGTAGACTTCATGAGCCGAATGCTCCTATCACTTATGACTTTATGAACTTATGACCTAATCAATCAGGAATTAAGAAGATTTCAAAGAGTGGTGAACACTGCCCTACCATTCATGGGTACTGACCTCCCCACCATTGAAGGGATCTACAGGAGTTGCTGCCTCAAACGCAGCCAGCAGTAGCGGAGGCCCACACCACTTCTGCCATCGGGAAGAAGGTATAGGATCCTGAAAACTGCTCCAGGTTCAGGAGCAGCTTCTTTCCTACAACCATTAGACTATTAAACACTACAATCTCCAAATAACCTTCGAACTACATCGACTTGGGGGCATTATGTTGTCTTTGCATTATTACTGTTTGTTTATTTGATTGGTTTATGTACTGAATTTTTGTTGTTGTTTATTATGGGTTTTACTGTGTACTATGTTTACACTGTAAACTGCAATCACCCATGGTGGTGTGCCCCATGAAGGCCAGCATGGTGGTGCTGTGGTAGAGTTGCTGCCTTACAGCTCCACCGACCGGTTTTCGATCCTGACCATGGGTGCTGTCTGTACGGATTTGTACAGTCCCCCCCCCCCCCCGTATCCGCGTGGGTTTTCTCTGGGTGCTCCGGTTTCCTCCCACAATCCAAAGATGTACAGGTGTATAGGTTAATTGACCGGTAAAAATTGTGAATTGTAACTATTGTGTAGGATACGGGGTGATCATTGGTCATCGTGGACTCAGTGGGCAGAAGGGCCTGTTTCTGCACTGTAGCTCAAAAAAAAAAAAAGCTCAAAATTAAACTGAACTAAACACCAAAATTGCATTTGGTTTCTCCAAAAGAGAGTTTTATAGTATTGAAAATTGTGAATGCTGAATGTAGTACAATGGATTGAAGAAGTACAAATGAATCACTGCTTCACCTGGAGAGACATTTTGGGTCCCTAAAGGATAGGAAGGGAAGAAATGAGAGGACAGGTGTTGTACCTCCATAAGATGCTATAAGATGGGGAATAGTAAGTGGGGACAGAAGAACAGACCTGTGAGTTGAAGGGAGTGTTCTGTTTGAACTGTTGAAAATGGAGAAGAATTTGTGTCTGGTGGTGGAATCTCGTGTGAGTTCCAGGGGCGCCAGGGAGATGGCAGCCCTGCTGGCAGTCTGTTCGTTTTTTTTTTCCTTTTGTTATTTTTTAGTTTGTTAAAAGTTGGTTTTAATGTTCTTCGGTTTGTTTTATGTGGGGCTTAGGGGGGATGGGATCGGGGGAAACTTTTTTTCAAGTTCCTACCTTCCCGGAGATGTGATCAATTTTCGGATCACATTCTCCGGACTCTGCGGCCTACCATCGCTGGAGCTGGAAGCCTCCTCGGACTGTCGTGAGCCCCACCACGGGGTGCAGTCTTAACATCGGAGTGGATCCCTTGCCTGGGATCACTCCCACTGCGACCACTGTGGATTTCCCATCAAGGGCTCGCAGTCTCGGGAGAGGCTAGTCGGGAGCTCCAACGGCGCAGAAGGTTCAACCAGCCCCGATGCAAGGTTCGATCGCCCGGTGCGGGGGAGCTGACATTCCCCCCGATGCAGGAGCTGAACGCCTCGATGCTGAGGGCCCGAACGCTGCCGGCTACGGGAGTGAAGACCATCCCGTCAATGGAGGGCTCGAGGCCCCCGACCGAGGAAGAACAAAAGGAAGGACGAACTTTATTTCGCCTTCCATCACAATGAGGAATGTGTAGGATGTTCATGTTAAAATGTGTTTTTGAGTGATTTGTTGCTTTTAATTGTATGACTGACCTGGCCAATGAAATTCCTCGTATGTTGCAAAACATACTTGGCGAATAAAGTGTGATTCTGATTCTGATTCTGATTCTGAGTTGGCAGAAAATATGAAGGGTCATCTGAAGGTGAAAGTTGGTGGTTGGAAACTAAAGATCAGGGGATCTCTATTCTCACACTGTCCCGTCTGCTATAGGTTGTGAACAGAGGTGGATGGAATAGATGAGATGCCATCAAAGACCATGTCCAATATGGTAGAGTTGAAACCATGATTCAGGAAGACATTTCTGATACACCAGTGTGGGATGTCCCATCATCAGAATAAATGGGAACAGTAGAACTGAGAAAGTAGAAAGGAGTTTTTAAAGGTGGCAAAGGGGAGGAAATGTAGGCAATGAATTCTGGATGCTTTTGGTGGATGTTAGTGGCTAGCCTAATCCTTGAGATGAAGTGCAACAGATTCAGCAAAGGAAGGGAAGAGTCAGATGTATAGCATAAACAGGGAACAGTGTGAAGTGCAATTTAATTCAAAATAGCATCAGGAGGCTTTATATAAATGGCTGAAATGGTAGCGTGGGTTTTAGTTTAATGATGCATCCCAAAGTAGGCATATTAGTCAACCGATAATGTCTTTAATGCTCTATTAGACTTCTGAGAATGAAACTTGTTTCAAAGATGAGAGTTTTTGGCAATTGACCCATGAGATTAATTAATTAAATAAGTAGCCAAAATTGTGCAGTTGGTATTCACTGCTGGTAAGTTTGATGCCATCTAATTCAGAGCAAAGGAAAAAGAATCAAACTATTTTGTGCAAATGATGAGGAGCTAGAGCATGTGAGGATGAACTGCAAGATTTAGTTTAGATGTACAGAGTGGAAATAGGCCCACCAAGTCTGTGCTGACTAACGATCACCCACACACTAGTTCTAAGTTATCCCAGTTTTGTATCCAACACATTAGGGTCAATTTACAGTAGCCAATTAAACTATCAACTTGCAATTCTTTGGAATGTGGTCATAGGGAGAACATACAAACTCTGCACAGACAGCATCCGTATTCAAGATCAAACCCGGGTGTCTAGCACCGTAAGGCAACATCTCTACCGCTGCGCCATTTTTAGAGGCTCAAACACGGAAATCAGTTAAAATGCCCGGTGAGTACAAAACAAAATAGAGCGTTGTCTTTTCTCATTGGAATATAAAGAAGTAATGGTTAAGCAATAATTTCTTAGATATCTGGTTAGACTCTGGCGCGGTGTTGATTTGTAGACTTTGAACTGCAATAAAATCCCATTTGCCCCAGATTGGATAGAGCATAGCTTTCTATAATAATATCAGAGATGGAAGAGTTAATTTTCTGCATTAACTAGATTTACTTCAACAAGAAATATAAAAAGGCAATCTAGTTTAAGAGTGAATTAATAAAACCGTTTGTTTAAGAAGGAACTGCAGATGCTGGGAAAGTCTAAAGTAGATAAAAAATGCTGGAGAAACGCAGCGCGTGAGGCAGCATCTATGGAGAAAAGGAGTAGGCCACATTTCGGGTCGAGACCCTTCTTCAGACCCTAATAAAACCGTTTGATACGTTTGACAGGGACTAAATATTTTCTCTATTGGAAATGTCTCGACAAGGGCTATAGCCTAAAATTAAACGCTATGCTAAAAAGGAATGATGTGAGAAATTATCAGTTGATAGAGGTAAGTTGAAACATTTTTATTCCTCAAAAAGCTTTTAAGATTCAGAGGTGAGATTGGTAAACGATTGTTTAAAAAAACGTGTAGATATAAAATATTAAGATATAGATCAGCGAGAATCTGGTTGCATAGTTTAATTTAGAGATTCAGTGTGGAAAAAGGCCCTTTGGCCCACTGAGTCCGGTTTCTGAATCCGTACGACCAAGTCATTGTTAATCCAGTTCATCTTAATTTTCTGGATCAGCCTGTCCATGGGGGTCTTTATCAAATGCCTTACTAAAATCCATGTAAACAACATCCAGGACCCTACACTCATCAATCACCTTCGTCAGCGCCTCAAAAAATTAATTCAAGTTAATAAGACACGATCTTCCATGTACAAAGCCATGCTGACTGTCCATTCTCTTCCAAATGGAAGTAAATCCTAACTCCAAAGAATCCTCTTCAATTACTTCTTTTACCACTGATGTGAGGTCACCGACCTATAATCTCCTAATTCTACTTCCCTTCTTAATCAAAGGAAGAAGAAGGGTCTCAATCCAAAATGTCACCCATTCCTTCTCTACAGAAATGCTGCTCATGTTAGTCCAGCATTTTGTGTCTATCTTCGATTTAAACCAGCATCTGCAGTTCCTTCCTACACGAAGAACATTAGCTACTGTTCAGTCCTCTAGCACCTTACCTGTGGCTAGAGAAGATGCAAAGATCATCATCAAGGCTCTCACAATCTCCACTCTTGACTCTCTCAATACCCTGGGATAGATCCTATCAGGGGATTTATCCTCCTTTAATCCTCTTCAAGAGCCCAAACACATCCTCCTTCTTGATCTTAAACTTCCCTTATATATTAGTATTCTCCACAAGAATCTTATTGTCCACCATGTCCTTCTGCTTGGAGAAAACAGATGCAAAAAAATGTTCAGTACCTTGCATACATCCCCAGACTCAAAGCACAGATTCACTCTTTAATCCTTGAATGGTCCTACATTTTTCATGTTAAGCTCTTGTTTTATAATGGACAAAACAAACCTTGGGATTTTACTGAATCCAACTCACCAAAACTCATTTTCTTGTTCCCTTTGGCCCTTCCAATTCCTTGCTTGAGTTCTTTCCTCCTTTCTTTATATTCCTCAAAGGCCCTGTCTTTTCTGTTGTCAGATTTCATGATTAAAGCTATTAGATACATACAAAATGTAAAGACTTAATTTTAGATGTAACATTCTGCAAGGTGGTTGATGATTCACTTTGTTCAATTTACCTTTTCCTCATTTACTGCATTCTTATTGGGAATAAATCACAATTCTCACATTTCCATTTATTTGGACACAATTTGAGTACTTCTCTACACTATTTTCTTCTGTATTAAGTGTTTATATTCAAAATGAATCTACCATCCAAGTATATAAATATGATTAATTCAATTGCACAGCCATGTGTTCAGTTCTGAATATTGTGTTCAGTTCTCGGCACCATGTTATAGGAAAGATATTGTCAAGCTTGAAAGGGTTCAGAAAAGATTTACGAGAATGTTGCCAGGACTGGAGGGTGTGAGCTATATGAAGATGTAGAGTTGGCTGGGTCTCTGTTCCAAGGAGCACAGGAAGATGAGGGGAGATCTTATAGAGGTATACAAAATCATGAGAGTAATAGATCGGGAAGATGCACAGTCTTCTACCCGGAGTAGGGGAATCGAGGTACAGAGGACATAGGTTCAAGGTGAAAGGGAAAAGATTTAATAGGAATCCGAGGGGTAACTTTTTCACACAGAGGGTGGTGGGTGGGTGGAACAAGCTGCCAGAGAAGATAGTTGAGGCTGGATCTATCCCATCGTTTAAGAAACAGTTGGACAGGTACATGGATAGGACAGGTTTGGAGGATTATGGACCAAGCTCAGGTAAGTGGGACTAGGGTAGCTGGGACATTGTTGGCCGGTGTGGGCGAGTTGGGCCGAAGGGCCTGTTTCCACACTGTATCACTATGAGTCTATGACTTTATGACTCAATGACAAAGCACAACCTTTTGCTGCAGTTACAGTTACAGTTCATCTAAATAGTATAACTGTACAATATTAAACTTCTATAATAGCTTCACCATTATAGATCTCTTACAATTCCAGCAAAGGTCACTAGAGGGGAGCTATGAAGCAAATACACAAAAACAGTTAAATTAGATTTATACTTTCTTCTCCTGTGGCATTGGAGTGTCTTTTAATAAGACTGCTTTGCGAGTATAATTGGCGATATTAATTATTTAAACAATGGTGCCAATTTATAACAGGTAATGAAAAAGTATGTAATCACACAGTGACTGCATTTTTAATAAGAATTTTGCCAGCAAATGTAAGTCTATTTTTTAAATTAGTTTGTCATTGAGGAGTTGCTGAAGTATAGCTGCTTTGCTTTTCATACATTGGACATTAATTGTTACAGGGAAAGCAACAGACATTGAGGAGAAATCAATAAGTTAAGAAAGTCCCTTGGTTTATCCATATTTAAACAGGGTGACTAAAAAAGGCATAAGCAGTTTCAGATTAACTAATCATAATCATAATTCTGTGTTAAATAACGGAATCATTCTGCAATAGCTCAGAAACAGCAATCATGACGGGTTTGGGTGAGGAAGATTCTATTTACCAGTCTCCTTGTTTTCTTGAAGATGTTATGGGGCAATTTAGTTGTTAGCTATGCTTAATCTTTGGTACGTAGATTTTGTAAAAAAAAAAAACTGTTGATAATACTCTATATGAGACATGATTTCAAGGATTTAAGGTGATAATGTTTCAGGTGATGACATGAAATGTACCAGAGGTTAGAAATTTGCCCAGGTAATTGCTGATTATAGTCTTTTCTCCAGTAAACCATGGGCACCTATGGATTTAAATTAAGGACTGTGATCCACATTTAATATGTTTTGAAGTTATGATGTCTACTACGGTGGTAGTGGCAACAAAAGAGGGAACAAATAAAAACTTGATCTCTGGTGTTGCCTTTGACCAGCTGAGTTACCCTGGGTTCTCACAAAGGCCGTGTGGGTTTAACCTGGATGCTCCAATTTCCTCCCACATACCAAAGATGTACCAAAGATTACCCACTGTATATTATCCCTGATGTATGTGCATAAGGACATAAATACTCCAAAAATAGATTAATATATATTTCCTCGTGTTCTTGTGATTTAGACCACTTGTCTCAATGCATCCATGTCGGCTAACCTACCCCACTTATTTCTCTATAATCTATTCCCTTTCCAATGTTAAGTCCATGTGCGCATACATCAGGGATAATATATAGTGGGCAATTAACCTACCAACCAGTTCATCTTTTGTATGTGGGAGGAAACTGGAGCATCCATGTTAAAACCATATTGCCATTGTGAGAACCCAGGGTAAACCCAACTGGACAAAGACGGCACCGGTGTCTTGTGTGAACCCTGGTCTTTGAGGGAGTAGTACAACCTGCTGCCCACTGTGCCAACCCCACTGAGGTTTATTTTGTGAAAATTGACTCTTCCCTTGTTCAAGAAAATGTGTTATGAATGTGGCATAACCAAAGATCCTCAAAAACACCTTCATTGATAAAGATAGTTGGTGATCAACCTGATCTTCAAAGATATGCTGGTTTCAGATGGGTTGGCAAGCCAATACTGGCAGCACGAGGAACCCTTGCCATGTTCTATCCTTTCAGATTCATGAGCTTGGAGACGCCCAGGAAAAAACTGCTAGGTTTGCTCAGGACTTATGTTTTCACCTCCAGGGTTATTTTAGACTCTTTCTACGAGAGCACCACAAAATCTGCTGTTGTCGAGCAAAAAAGGTTTGACGCACAATTGTACAGCATGACTTCCATCTCAGAGCATCCAATGGTCTAATGCCTTATATGAATGATGAGTTTGCCTACCCCTGAGGCTTTGATTTGTGTCACTGGAATCTAATTATTTATCTACTGATGACTGCCATAGACAAACTGGAAGGGACTATGAAATAGTTCACATTTTTTCAATGTATTTAGTCATTGGGACGCGGAGAATAGACCAGCAGTAATCCAACAATGCAGCAAAGAGTCTCTTTCCTCACAAATAGAGAGAGGGTGTCGATGCTCTTTTGCTTATCCTGTCAGTGATTTTCTGCTTTGGAGTCAAAGTATTAAAAGAATTCAAGGTGGGGTTCACTTGCTGAGGAGAGGAAGAATTTTATGAAAGTTACCATAGTCCTTTCCTCACAAATTGGATATTAGATATTAGGTATATTATTGGTTGAGAAAGTAAAGGCTTTAAGTGCCCTTAGGAAACAATATCGGAATAGTTAGGTGAGAGACTGAGATCATTAAATGAAATCTCCACAAAAACAATTGGCATCACTTAGCTGCACAATGCCCTTTCAGAATCACATGGGAAGCCACTGGATCAACAAATTCCTTAAGTCAGTGTGTAGCACTCTCCTGAAGTACAAAATATATTGTAACTTTTTTGAGAACTGTGCAATGTTCTGAAATCACACAATCGTCACTGGATTGCCAATGTTGAGAAGGTTGCTGCTAGATTTTTAAGTAGCGGGAATATTTCAATTCTTTTGAGATCCAAATACTTGCTTCATTGGAAGAGATGAAAAGGAAAGGGCATGTATCACGACATGTATAACGATACCTTCAAGGTCGGCAGAAGAGCGGCAGGTGAAGGAGTGAGTGCGGGGATTGGCTGAGAAGGTAATCTCGGGGAATTTTTCAGTGTTTTTTCAGGACCGGCTGATTTAAAAACCGGTCGGAGTCAGCCTGCAACACATACCTTCAAGGTCGGCAGAGGAGCGGCAGGTGAAGGAGTGAGTGCGGGGATTGGCTGAGGAATTTAATTAGCAAATTGGTAAGTCAGCGTATTAGCCAATTTATCAGCTATAACCAAGGTTTGCTCTAGGGGAGCGGCCTGTCAGGGAGCAGCCTTGTCGAGGGAAGTGCCTAGTGAGAAAAGTGCGAGTCCTTGGCTCGAGAGAATAGGTGCGAGTCTTTGGCTCGAGAGTCTTCGGCGAGGAGGCTGAGGGAGGAGACTCCACCAAAAGTGGGACCGGGTGAGACGCAGTGAAGAAATGACAGGTCAGCTGATTCAGTGTGATGCTTGCAGGATGTGGGAGGTCAGGGACACTGCTGGTTCCTCTGGGTGCTACAACTGTGGCAAGTGCGCCCAGGTTCAGCTCCTGAAGGATCGTGTTGGGGCACTGGAGAGGCAACTGGATGACTCAAGGATCATCCGGGAAAACGAGAGTTTCCTGGACAGGACCTACAGTGAGATTGTTACACTGAAGGTACTGGAAGAGAGAAGGTGGGTGACGATGAGGAGGGAAAGGAAGCTTAGAGTACAGGAGACCCCCGGGAAATGTACCTCTTGAAAACAGGCTCACCGTCTTGGAAGCTGTCGGGACAGAAGACACTGCCAGTCTGAGGGGCGGACAGGTCTGCGAGTCAAAACGTGGCGCTGAGGCAAAGACGAAGAGACAGAGGTCAGGCAGAGCCGTGGTAGTAGGGGACTCCATCGTGAGAGGTACAGACAGGGGGGATTCAAGGATTGTGTGTTGCCTCCCTGGTGCCAGGGTCCAGAACATCACCGATTGCAGGGCATCCTCAAGGGTGAAGGTGAGCAGCCGGAGGTGGTAGTGCATGTCAGCACAAATGACGTCGGTCAGAAGAGGAAAGAGATTCTACAGTGTGACTTCAGAGAGCTCAGAAGAAGGTTGAAAAGCAGGACCTCCAGGGTGGTTATCTCCGGTTTGCTTCCAGTTCCTCGTGCTGGTGAGGGCAGTAATAGGGAGATAGGGGATCTGAATGTGTGGCTGAGGAGTCTGTGTCCAAGATGGCGGTCGGAAGGGAGAGTGGACGCTGGCACGGTTTAGCTGCCGCTGCTCTCTCTTCACATTGTGTTTCTGCTTTTTTTTTGTGTCTTTGGATCGAATTCTGTCTTTAATTTGTCTATTGGTGATGTCTTTATAATTTATTTTACTCTGATTATATGTTTCTTACTTGTTAAACTCTGTAAGGTGTCCTTGAGACTTTGGTAAAAGGCGCCCATAAATAAAATTTATTATTATTATTATTATTATTTAGATTCTTAGACCACTGGGATCTGTTTTGGGTCAAGGGTGAATTGTACAACAGGGACGGGTTGCACCTTAACAGGTGGGGGACCAGTATTCTGGCAGGCAGGTTTGCCACTGCTACACGGGTGGGTTTAAACTAACTAGTGAGGGAGGAGGAGGCAAATTGGAAATACGTGGATGGAGTTAAACGGAAAGAGAGTATAGGAAAAGTTAAGAAAGACACCAGAATTAAAGGGGCCAGAAAGCTCGTGATGGGATAGGAGAGTATGACCAAGTGAAATAGGAATTGATGTGAAAGGTGAGGTGAGTAATGGTTTAAGAGTATTATATATGAATGCACGAAGTATAATAAATAAAGTGGCTCAGCTTGAGGCTCAGTTAGAAATTGGCAAGTATGATATTGTGGGAATTACAGAGACATGGCTACAAGAGGATCAGAACTGGGAACTGAATATTCAAGGTTGTACGTCCTATCGAAAAGACAGACAGGTGGGCAGAGGGGGTGGGGTGGCTCTGTTGATAAGGAATTAAATTCAGTCCCTTGTGAGGGGTGACATAGAATTAGGAGATGTAGAGTTAGTATGGATAGAACTGAGGAATTGTAAGGGTAAAAATACCCTAATGGGGGTTATCTACAGGCCTCCAAACAGTAGCCTGGATATCGGGTGCAAGTTGAATCATGAGTTAAAATTGGCATGTCGCAAAGGTAATGCTACGGTGGATATGGAAGATTTCAACATACTGGTAGACTGGGAAAATCAGGTTGGTACTGGACCCCAAGAAAGGGAGTTTGTGGAGTGCCTCCGAGATGATTCTTAGAGTGGCTTGTACTGGAGCTTACCAGGGAGAAGGCAATTCTGGATTTAGTGTTGTGTAATGAGCCGGATTTGATAAAGGGAACTCGAGGCAAATGAGCCATTAGGAGGTAGTGACCATAATATGATAAGTTTTAATCTACAATTTGAGAGGGAGAAGGGAAAATCGGAAGTGTCAGTAGTACAGTTGAGCAAAGGCAACTATGGAGCCATGAGGGAGGAGCTGGCCAAAGTTGACTGGAAAGAGACTCTAGCAGGGATGACAGTGGAACAACAATGGCAGATAATTCTGGGAATAATACAGAAGGTGCAGGATCAGCTCATTCCAAAGAGGAAGAAAGATTCTAAGGGGAGTAAGGGGCGACCGTGGCTGACAAGGGAAGTCATGGACAGTTTAAAAATAAAAGAGAAGAAGTACAACATAGAAAATATGAGTGGGAAGCCAGAGGATTGGGAAACTTTTAAAGAGCAACAGAAGATAACAAAAAAGGCAATACGGGAAGAAAAGATGAGGATAGCCAAGAATATAACAGAGGATAGTAAAAGCTTCTTTAGGTATGGGAAGTGGAAAACATTAGTTAAGACCAAAGTTGGACCCTTGAAGACAGAAACAGGTGAATTTATAATGGGGAACAAGGAAATGGCTGATGAGTTGAAAAGGTACTTTGGATCTATCTTCACTAAGGAAGACACAAACAATCTCCCAGCTGTAATAATGGCCAGAGGACGTAGGGTGACTGAGGAACTGAAGGAAATTCACATTAGGCAGGAAATGGTGTTGGGTAGACTGATGGGACTGAAGGCTGATAAATCCCCAAGGCCTGATGATCTGCATCCCCGGGTACTTAAGGAAGTGGCTCTAGAAATCATGGGCGTATTGGTGATTATTTTCCAATGTTCTATAGATTCAGGATCAGTTCCTGTGGATTGGAGGGTAGCTAATGTTATTCCATTTTTTAAGAGGGAGAGAAAAAACAGGAAATTATAGAAAAGTTAGCCTGACATCTGTGGTGGGGAAGATGCTGGAGTCAATTCTAAAATATGAATTATCGGCACATTTGGATAGCAGTAACAGGATCGGTCCGATTCAGCATGGATTTACGAAAGGGAAATTAAGCTTGACTGATCTTCTGGAATTTTTTGAGGACATAACTAGGGAAATGGACAAGGGAGAGCCTGTGGATGTAGTGTACCTGGACTGAGAAAGCCTTTGATAACGTCCCACATAGGAGATTAGTGGGCAAAATTAGGGCACATGGTATTGGGGCTAGAGTGTTGACATGGATAGAAAATTGGTTGGCAGACAGGAAACAAAGAGTAGGGATTAACGGGTCCCTTTCAGAATGGCAGGCAGTGACTAGTGGGGTACCGCAAGGCTTGGTGCTGGGACCACAGCTATTTACAATATGCATTAATGATTCAGATGAAGGGATTCAAAGTATCATTAGCAAATTTACAGATGACACAAAGCTAAGTAGCAGTGTGAACTGTGAGGAGGATGCTATGAGGATGCAGGGTGAATTGGACAGGTTGGATGAGTGGGCAGATGCATTGCAGATGCAGTTTAATGTGGATACATTTCAGTTTATCCTGTTTGGTGGCAAGAACAGGAAGGCAGATTATTATCTAAATGGTATCAAGTTAGGAAAAGAGGAAGTACAACGAGATCTGGGAGCCCTTGTTCATGAGTCACTGAAAGTAAGCATGCAGGTACAACAGGCAGTGAAGAATAGACCATTCAGCCCATCGAGCCCGCACCGCCATTCACTGTGATCATGGCTGCGGGCTTGCATCTATTGTCTATTGTCTATTGACAAAGGGAAAACAATTGCACTCCTGTGTAGATTCAAATGGATCTGTAAACTAGAAAGGAAACCTGTTCAGATGATATTAAATAGAGCAACAAACAGCAATAAGTGAGTTCACAACCATAATTTAATCTCAAGGCTTTACTGACATTTGAAAAGCTTGTGAGGTCCTCTCTTGAGGTTTATGAATTCATCAACATCTCTCGATTGCATTACATTGGCGAAGCTCTTTGCCAACTATGTGCTATTATCACATATTCAATTCACAGCCAATTTAATTCATTACTTTTCGCAGCCAGATTTCCTAATAGCCTCACATTAATTTTTCAACTCGGTTCATACAATAGCAAGGTGCCTCTTCTCAAGTATGAATGACAAAAAAAATGCAGTCCTTGCCTTTTGCTGATTAGACATCACTTTATTAATTTGTTTCTCTTGGATGGTCCCTCAGGATCGAGAATGACTTGCTTCCACTTTGGTTTTGCAGTTGTGTGTGATTGAAAAGACTTGAACAATCTACCAAAAATAGTAAAAGAAGTGCCTTGTGGATATACGGTGAATAGTTTGTGAGGTGGTGCAATCCTTCTGCCATCTATATACTTTTAAAACTCTCTGGCTGCCGTCCGTCTGTACGTCTGTACGTCTGTACGTCTGTACGTCTGTACGTCTGTACGTCCGTACGCCGCCTTTGATACCGCCCCTGGCCCACACAGCACGCGGAAAGGCCCATATTTTTTTACCATTTCCAAAGAGATGACATTTATCTTTACGAATAGCCACTCCTGATTAAATTCGGTCCTGTTTATGTACACGTTTTTTAATAAAATCCATCCCCCCCCCACCCCCATGTGATTGTCTCCGATTTCCTCCGAAAATGACGCCATCTTTTTTTCGCCGATTTTCTCCGAAAACGACGCCATCTTTTTTTCGCCGATTTTCTCCGATTTTTTCCAAAAACGACGCCATCTTTTTTTTCCACGATTTTCACCCCGGGGTCTCAAGCACGTTCGGGAACAACACCCCGGGGTGTCAAGCACTTTCGGGGACCAGACCCAACGGGTCTGCACCCCCACCCCCATGTGATTTTCTCCGATTGTCTCCCATTTTCTCCGAAAACGACGCCATCTTTTTTTCGCCGATTTTCACCAAAAACGACGCCATCTTTTTTTCGCCCATTTTCTCCGATTTTTTCCGAAAAAGATGCCATCTTTTTTTTCCACGATTTTCACCCCGGGGTCTCAAGCACGTTCGGGATCAACACCCCGGGGTGTCAAGCACTTTCGGGGACCAGACCCAACGGGTCTGCACTTGGTCTAGTTTACTCTAAAATTTTACTTCGGAGTCACGTGAGTGACTACGTGAAGACCCCGCCAGCATGCATGCTCGACATATCGTCTATCGCATTGCGCAAATGACAGGCTGGGGGGAGCGCTGCTCCACCAGCGGTCCAACCTGAAGGTAAGTTTTAAACATATCCTGGTTGTGTTTTGCAGGAATCTCTGTAGCCTTACAGAGGTCCTGCTTTATTTGGGCAAAGTCTGCAGGGCCGCGGGAGAACCTTATGGACCGCAAGGAACCCCAGTCGCTGACCACAGGGTCGGGGAAACCCAGTCATGACCTCGGGGAAACCCGCCCACGTATCGCGGGGGACCCGCTACGGAGGCCGCGATGCGGGTAAAGGGCGGTGGTTGAGTTCGCCTTTTTCGAGTCGCTGGCGGTGGTGCCAGCGGCTTCAGACTGGTGGCAACCCACTGGAGGGTAAGCCAATATTTTTTCCAGGGACCGCCATGGGGACATGGACCTCGCGGGGATTCCCTTCTACAAGGACTGTGGAGGGAGTCCCGGCTCCGAGAACCGCGGGGATACCAGGCTTGGTGGAAAAACCCGACATGGATCTGGCGGGGATCCCTTCTATAAGGTCTGCAGCGGGAACCCCGGCTGCAAGAACCGCGGGGATACCAGGCTCGGTGGAAAACCCGACATGGATTCGCGGGAAACCCCTTCTACAAGGACTGCAGAGGGAATTCCGGCTGCGAGAACTATGGGGGAAAACCCGACATGGGCTTTGCGGGGAATCCCTTCTACAGGGACTGCAGGGAACCCGCCACGGAGACCGCAGACTGCGGGTAGCGGGCAGCGTCGAATCCGCCTTTTCCAGATAACAAGACCTGCAGGTAAGTTCTTTACTCTGGGGTCGTATTTTGTTCCATTTCTGTGTTACAGGGAAGGAACTATGGACAAGTCGGGAACGAAGTCCAAACGGGCTGCATCCAGGCAGGCTGGACCGCGGACGTACGGGCAGTCAGCAGCGGCCGACTGCATCTGGATTGCAATCTATGTGGTCAGCAGTCTCCGTCCCGGCACCTGTACAGTCTGAATCAACACTACAGACTGGCGGAAAGACCAAGCAGAGGATGGACATGCCATAGACTCAGACGAGTCGGGCCGTGAAGAATCACTGCCGGCAGGCAGCGACCGAGATCGCATATCCCGCATGGGCGGTTGATGGAGCAGATGCTCCAATGTGACGTGCTCCAGGATATGGAGCCTTGTAACCATGGGCCTCCTAGGACGGCCATGGCAGCACCTCGTTGAGGGCTGCATAATGCATCTCCCTCGACAGAGGGGAGCATTAGGAGTCACTTCTGGGCTGACTCTGAAGACATGGGGTTGGCTGAAGATGCCACAAGTCTACTATGCACCCACCAGCAGACACCGAAGCTGGTGAAAGCCGAAGGCCGTACCATCAGAACAGAGGTCTCTTTTAGACCGCGGCCCAGAGCGGCCTTCGTGGAAGATGCGCCAACCCCGCAAGAGTGTGGAAGGCATGTCAGGCAGCAGCTCCTGGTTCAGGGTTGCAAATTTCCTCCCACTCAAATGAGCCGGAGTGGTAGAGGGTGGTACTGAAGTGCACATATGCCTGAAGCGACACCTGTTTCAGGGTTGCAATTCCTCCCACTCAATAAAACAGATGGATGCAGATGGTGCTAAAATACATACACATACCTAAGGCAGCTCCTGACTCAGGTTGCATAAGTCCTACCATTTGGATGTATGAAGGATGAAGCTGATTGAAGGATGAAGCTGGTTGAGGCAGCTCCTAGGCAGGTTGCATAAGTCCTCCCATTTGGAGTATGAAGGAGAAGCTTCTGATTACGGATATTAGTTGGTAATATTTACACTTGGGTTTTACAGATCAGATTAGTTTATACTGCACAGCATTCAAGCAACAGAGTTCTCGAAAACATGGTTGGCGTTGCCTTTTTAGGCAGAATCGCAATTGGCAATGAGGCCTGTTCATTATTAACAGGTACAACTCGCTTGTGCAGTATAGACATTTCTGAATAGGGAACTTCGTGACTGTTAACTACCATGGGATCAGTTTCCATTCACAAGGCACCAGAGGTATTTCAAAATTTAGCTGGAATTGAGTTCTCATCCATCCAGTTAAATTTAAGTTAAATTTACGTTTATACCAACTGAAATAGTCTGGGACTCCGCCCTGAGGCAAGAGATCGGAATCAATTCTCAAGTACCATTGTTACCAGACCTTTCCTATTCCCGGCTGAAACTATCAAAGTCACCATGATGGACGAATAGTATTCAGCATTGCTCCATTAACTTTTCATCAATTATCATCAGTTAATTACAAACTGATGCTATTGCTCAAAGATGGGGAAATTACTAATATCAGCTCTAAATTACGGAGACGGATGGGATTTGCATGAGTTACCAAATGTTCAGTTATATGGTATCAACTACTTACAGACAACAGATGCATTCTGTGGATTAAGGGGTGCATGCTTAAGTCCAAGTTGATTCACTTTGGTGGAGGTATGTGTTGATCACATGGGTATAATCAGTCAAAGTATCCGGTAATAAATTACCTAACCTCATCTAGCACTGGTATATCATCAATTGTCAATACAGAATTGATGTTGGATCGCTAAGTGTTTAATGACATTGTGGCTCGATGAAACGCTGAAGATCAAAATGTCTGCATCCAGGCTCAATCACCAATTGCAATATATGTGGCATATCAATGGCGATGGATGTATTCTCGCTACACTGGGGAGGAATGTCTTCCTCCATTTTGCCTCATCAGACGGGTCTTGCAAATTCAGCAAGCTACCCCTTCAGGTATTTTCATAGTGCCTGCCTGGCTTCTACAGCCATGGTTCCCGCTGATGTGGGGAATGATGATAGAACCTTATATGGTTAATTCTGGACATAAAATTTGCTGGTTTTACCGTGACTCAGGGAACCATCCTTTGCATGATATAACCTATGCTTTGATTACAGACTCTGCGAAGGCCATTCCTGCGGCTCAGGTTGTCAAACCATACCTTGGACGTGCTCACTGCAGATGCAGGGATAGCACCAAACAGTAGTATCTCCTCATAAGGAGATGGGAGGTATTTGTTTTATGTTATATTACATTCAGCTCGGCACGGATGACTGACGGCTTGAAGGTCAGTTTTGTATGGGGTTGACAATTATCAAGTTAAAGTGCTATTTACTGTGCCTAAAGTGCCTTTTCATCATGCTGGCTGCGGGGAACAGAATCCACTCTGTTGGGTCTCACCCTCTGGGATTCAGGTAATGAATCTTCAACTCTAAACCTCCCAGGCCTGGGTACGCAGATATATAGGATGTTAACATTGTGCCACGTTGCTCGTCGGTGGGCTCCAGCTACATCCCTGTCCTTGGTCAAACTCGCCTACAAGTGGTTATGCACATAGAAACATAGAAACATAGAAAGTAGGTGCGAGAGTAGACCACCAGGTCCATCGAGCCCGCACCGCCATTCGCTCATGGCTGAACACTAAACAGACACCCTTACCCACAAACAGTAGACACAAGACACAGAACACAAGACACTACCCTCCCCTTTATATCGCTATCACCCCTCTCCACCCCAAGAACCGCGTGATCTCCTGGGGGAGGCAAAAAACCGGATAAAAACCCAGGTCCAATTCGGGAAAAAAATCCGGGAAACTCCTCTCCGACCCCAATCCAGGCGATCGACACTTGTCCAGGAGATCACTCAGGTCTTACTATACTAACCATACCTAGGTCCATATCCCTGCCCTCTCCCCGTAGCCCCTTGTCCCCTTGGCAGCTAAAAAACCATCTATTTTAGACTTAAATATATTTAATGTTTCTGCTTCCACTGCTCCCTGGGGCAGTGAATTCCATAAATTAACCACCCTCTGGGTGAAGAAGTTCTTCCTCATCTCAGTTTTAAAAGAGCCCCCTCTTATTCTACAACTATGTCCCCTAGTTCTAGTTTCCCCGATCATTGGGAACATCCTCGGTGCATCCACCCGATCAAGGCCTCTCACGATCTTATATGTTTCAATGAGATCGCCTCTCATTCTTCTAAACTCCAAAGAGTAGAGTTCCAGCCTACTCAACCTTTCCTCATATGTCAATCCCCTCATTGCAGGAATTAATCTTGTAAACCTTCGCTGCACTGCCTCCAGGGCCAGTACATCCTTTCTTAAGTATGGACCCCAGAACTGTACACAGTATTCCAAATGTGGTCTCACTAATACTGTGTACAGCTGCAGCAAGACCTCTGTGTTTTTATACTCAATCCCCCTAGCAATAAAGGCCAAAACTCCATTGGCCTTCCTGATAGCTTGCTGCACCTGCACATGCACATGGCACTGAGTTCAGCACAACGGTTCCAGACATGGTATTATCAGTGACTGGACATGATGTTAATATCTGCGGGCTAAATAACATTATGTTTATGACTTAGTCAAGCAGAATAAACCAGGGGCATCATGTCTAACTAGATTGTTCACATATCTCATGGACCTTCGGTTGTGTGTAGTCACACATGTACACCAGAATGTAGGTCACTAGAGCATTAAAGACTCTGAACTTGCAATATTGTTAGTTACATTAGCCTTGTAAGAAGGGATCACTACAGACCACCTCCAGGTGGTTATAAAGGGGCTGGCTTATACAGGAGTGAACACTAATATTCAAGTCTCACTCCACCAGGACTGCAACTACCACAGCAGCAGGGTATGGACGTTAGGGGGACCACATCCTAGCGACTGCAGGGTGGTCAAACTAACGAACTTTCCAATCACTTATAACAACCCATTACCAGATTGGGGGTATTTGCCAACTCTATGCTAGTTCTGTTTCATAGTTCCCTCTCGGTTGAGTGAGGTTACTATTATCATTGTTTGTTCATTAAAAGCATCAACATGTCTATATCTAAGTCATGTCTGAATGCATTATTAATGATCACTCATCAGTAGTCAACTGATGCAGTGTGTGAAGCATGGACTCGTTTCCACGGCATGAAATCACAGATCTTTAAAATCTTCACATAGTCACTCACGTGACTCCGATGTAAAATAGTAAGATTAAACGAGAACTTACCAGTTTGAAGTTTGATCTTTATTTTATGAGGAGTTATGTTGAGGGATTACGTGCCCTCCACGCCCACCCTCTTGTAAAGGTCAACTGGCATCCTAGTTCTTCTTATCTTACTATGTTTATTTCATTACTATTACTGTGATTCCACACTGTTGTTTTGAAGAATGTCCCGCATGCGTGCTGGCGGGGTCTTCACGTAATCCCTCAACGTAACTCCTCATAAAATAAAGATCAAACTTCAAACTGGTAAGTTCTCGTTTAATCTTACTATTCTGTCCACTCCCACATTTTGACATTGTGGCTCTCCATTGTGTCCCAAATGCTCTTTTTCTTTGCTTTGAATGGTGAAGATGGTGAAGGGCCAGGAATTCCCTGGGGTTAGAAACAAATACAATTCTCAAGGGATTGGACAGGCTAGATGCAACAAAAATGTTCCTGATGTTGAGGGAGTTCAGAACCAGGGGTTACAGTTTAAGAATAAGGGGTAGGCCATTTAGGACTGAGATGATGACAGTTTTTAACCAGAGAATTGTGAATCTGTGGAATTCTCGGTCACAGAAGGCAGTGGAGGCCAATTCACTGGATGTTTTCAAGAGGGAGTTAGATTTAGCTCTTTGGGCTAAAGGAATCAAGGGAACCAGGTGGTGCTGTCAGCGAGGGCAGCCTAGCCAACGGTCTGTCTGTCTTTTTGTCTTTCTTGTTATTTTTAGTGTGTTTTTAAAAGTATGTGTTAATGTTCTCTGGTTTGTTTTATGAGAGGGGTGGGTGGGGAGGGTTGGGGAAAACCTTTTTTTCAATCTCTTACCTTACCGGAGATGCAATTGGTTTCCGGATCGTATCTCTGGTCGCTCTGCGGCCTAACATCATGGTGCTGGCGGCCTTGCTCGAGACTGACTTTGAGCCCCACCATGGGGCCATGGACTTACCATTGGAGCCTGGGATCCCTTGACTGGGATCGACGCTCCAGCCGTGGCCTGCGGATTTCACCACCGAGGAGCTCGCTGTCTCAGGTAGAGAATGATGTCGGGAAGCTCCAAAGATGCAAGAGGTTCGACTAGCCCTGACCTGGGCTCTGATTGCCCGGTGCGGGGGAGCTGAGATCCCCCCCGATGCGGGAGCTTGATGGCCCCGATGCAGAGGGCTCGACCGCTGGCTGCAGGAGCCAAGATCGCCCCGACAACGGAAGGTTCGAGGCCTCTGACCACAGGAGAACAAATAAGGGAAGAGGTTGAACTTTTTTTTTCTCCTTCCATCACAGTAAGGAATGTGCAGGAGTCACTGTGGTGGATGTTTATGTTAAAGAGTATTTTGTGTGTTTTGTTGCTTTTTATTGGTATGACATGGCAAATCAAATTCCTCATATGTTGCAAAACATACTTGGCTAATAAAGTATGATTATGATTATTATGATGGTTATGATTATAATATGGAGAAAAAGCAGGAACGGGGTACTGATTTTGGATGATCAGCCATGATCATATCGAATGGCGGTGCTGGCTCGAAGGGCCGAATGGCCAACTCCTGTACCTACTTTCAATGTTTCTATGTTTCTATGTTTCAAAGTTTCTATGTTAGTGTGGATGTTGCAATTTTCAAGGAAGATTTGAGAACATCCTTATACTGTCCATCTAATATTCTCTTCCCATGACAGGGCTCAGGGTAGAACATCTGTTTTTAGAGTCTACTGTCAGGTATACAAAATATGTCACCAGCCCAGCTGAACCAGCAAAGAGTAATTAGGACCATCTAATGTGAATGTTGGTGGAGAGAGGGTGTTGATGGTAGTTTGCTTATGCTACCAGTCAATTTTCGCTTTGAGGTCAAAGTTTCAGAAACTTACAAGAAGACATTGATCACTCTCCAGGGAGAGGAATAATTTTATGAAATGTACCACACTCCTTATGCTGCCAGTATACCCCTCAGAGATAAAAGATAAAATGAAGACCTCAAATTCAGCACAAACCTTTATGAATTTATTAACAGAGGGCAGTGTTGCACAGAGGGGAAAATTGGCGAAGAACCTTTTGCAAAGTTTGATGTATGGTCCATCATTAAATTTTATTTAATGAAGGACCATATTTAATGATACGTCCAAAGTCGTATATTTCATTAAAGGGCAGCACAGAGGTGCAGCTGGTAGAGTGGCTGTCTTACTGCGCCAG
The DNA here is from genome assembly GCA_038087875.1 of Malacoraja senta. NCBI lineage: Eukaryota > Metazoa > Chordata > Chondrichthyes > Rajiformes > Rajidae > Malacoraja > Malacoraja senta. The sequence goes on along the minus strand of CM075977.1, from coordinate 242,971,453 downwards.
AGACCCAGGGTCGATCCTGGCCCCAGGTGATATCTGAGTGGAGTTTGCACCTTCTCCCTGTGACCACATGGGCTTCCCCCGGGTGCTCTGGTTTCCTCCCACGTCCCTAAGACGTTGCGGGCTTGTAGGTTAGTTGACCTCTGTAAATTGCCAGTAGGATGTGAAAATGGGCAACACAGAACTAAAGTGAATGGGTGAACAATGGTCATGTGGTCCGAAGGCCTGTTTACATGCTGGATCTCAAAACTAAACTAACTAAGCTAAGTTGAATGATGGCATGCAGACCAACCTCTGAAGAAGCACAAATGCAAAAATTATCCACAATCATCAGCTTGACCACTGAATCAGGAGCGGAGTTGATGTAGGTTGAATATTTTCTATTATTCCTATAGATTAGTCCCAATCCCACATGAAGCTGTGAGAGATGAAGTGTAACATTGATGCAGAGTCTCAGTAAAGTATTGGGGGATTGACACGGCCAAGTCTGACACTGGCCCACACTAAGATAGAGTCTGTTGTAGACTCATTGGTTAGAAACATGTCTTGTATGTTGTATGCAAGCAAACAGATTTCTGCAGGCAGCCTTTATTGAGGAGTATGCTCCACAGTGCCTTGAGGCTGACAGTATCAATTGTTTAATAGTTCTTTATTTGTCATCTTTGCAAACACACAGTGAAATTCGTTTTGCATATATTACACAAGCAAGCTCCACCAGTTTTATTCAAAGTCTGAAGTCCGGTCGGCCATGCGCTTAATGTACTGGAGCAGTTCCTGCTAAATGACCTACCTCTCCTCTCCTCACTGGGCCATCTTCATGTCCTGGGGTGCCTCCTGGATACATTACCCCGGTTCACCCTCCTACTGGCCTGCTCCTAATGCCCGACGTCTCCAGTTCCCTCCTGGTCCCGCCAACTGACGAGCCTTCAGGCGGGCTACCGGTCCCACCAACCGACGAATCTTTGGATTCAAAGGTGTCAGAGGATTTAGTGGAGTTGCTAGTGGTTGATGCTGCTCCTGCTTTTCTCTTCAGTTGCAGAGCATTGACAGTCATGTCTATTGTGCCACTGGATGGATGAACTTAACATTGTGATTTGGGAGGTAGCTGTTTGACTACTGAGAGGAGGGTTTTAAAGAGGTCCTGGGACCTTCCCAGTGACAGTCATCTCTGCAGATACCACATTCAGACTTTTCTTGAAGATGGGTATGATTACAGCATCTCTAATGTCTCCCTGGTATACCCTCCTCTTCTCAGAAGTGGGCAAAGGGATTGTAGATTTGTGATGGATGCACCTCAATATCGAGTTTTAGAATGTCAGAGGGGGGTACAACCCATTCCCAAGACCTTGTTACTTTTTGTTGGCAGATAACAAGGCTGCATCTAATAGATTGCTGTGGGATGGTGTCAAAGTTTCTCATATGGACGGTATTGAGGCTGAAGGGGTCTTAAAAGTGTTTCTGCAAGTAGAATGGCACTTTGTCCTTGACAAATTAGCACCATTCTCCTCCGCTCTATGTTCTCATCGATTAGTTAATTTTGTTTAGTTTATTATTATCGTCACGTGTATAAAGTACAGTGAAATGGTTGTTTGTTGCGTACTCTCCAGTCAGCGAAAAGGTTATACACGATTACAATCAAGCTGTTCACAGTGTACAGATACAAGATAAAGTGAATAACATTTAGTGCAAGATAAAGTCCAGTAAAGTCAGATAAAAGATAGTCCGAAGATCTCTAATGAGGTAGATGGTAGGTTAGGACCACTATCTAGTTGATGATTGGATGGTTCAGTTGCCTGATAACGTCTGGGAAGAAACTGTCCCTGAACCTGAAGGTATGCGCTTTCACACTTCTGTACCTCTTGCCTAATGGGGGAGAGGAGAATGTATATCGGGGTATGTATACCAATTTGTTTCCTGAAGTCGATCACAATCTCCTTTGAGGGAAAGGTTGTTGACTTAGCACCAGGTTACAAGGTTCTCAATCTCCTTCCTGTACTCCATCTCATCATTATTTGATAGCCAGTCAACTACATTGGGTGTTTGGACCAAAGGTGGTCTTGTAGGTATGTTACAAAACTTACCTTCAGTCGCGCTGTAATTCTGCCACTGGCCGTGTGCGCGATTTTGGCGCCTTTAAGGGGGGGGCGGGGTTAAAACGCGGTTTCTCCTCCCTTGTCCTGGAAATATTTTGTTGGAGTACAAAACTTCGCTGACAAAATCGTTCCTACCGGCGATTTGTGAATTTTTTTTTTAAATTAAATCGTCAATGTCAGCGCTACAGTCATTTTAAAATCAGCTCCTGAAGCGTCAACGCCGATAACGGGGACGGATTTCACACAATGGACAGGTAAACAAAAGTGCTTTCTTTAAATGTATAAAAGTGCTTCTTAAGAAGCCTTTAATTCACATTTTGTCATGCGACACGGTGATTTTATTCCCCGAATTAACGGCAGTATTTTTCATGCCAATACGGGGTTAAATTCACCGCAAATGAACGTTCCAAAAGATCGCGTTCCAGAAATTCTCACTCGCAAGATGAATTAAATCCCCATTAATTTACAGGTATTAAACATTCAATTCCTTCCATTTGGCCTGTAAATTCATGAAAATTAGATTTAAAAATTATGTTATATTGTGAATTATTGTGTGAATGTTATTTGGACACTTAGGCTATTTAAAAATGTTAATCTATTCTTAAGAAATTGATAGATGTTTAGATCTAGTAATTGAATTTTGTAATTAGCTACAATTAGGTAACTAACTAATTATATGCTTTACTTTCATGTCTTCGAAGTAAGATTGTTTCATATTTGTTTCAGAATGCTTCAATCTATAATACCTGAAAATTTCTTTCAGTTACCATAATTTTTAAGAAAGTTATGGGCTTTTAACTGTCCTCGATCACAGCTTTTGTGTTAAGTCAATGGAAAAGCAATAGGGAACTAGATGCTAATTTCTGAGTATGATAATGGCCATAACTTTTTTAATACTGAAGATATGAAAGTGAATTAAGTGTCAAATTAAACTTCTTTTATGCTTTATCTGATGGGATAAATTGCAGACTTTATTTTTTAAATCTCAAAATTTTGTAACATTGCTAGGTCTTGATGACACCAAATGAACCTTGTGTGTTGTGGTTGTCAAGAGTTGCTGGGCCTCTTGCGTTCTTTCCACCCACCTCTAGATTTTCGCTGAAGACTGATCTTCTAATGCCTGTTGTGATGTTTCTTTTTCCATGAGCCATGCTGAAACCATGCCTCAATCTGGGAATATATTGTCTTCCTGAATCTCTTGTTATTCTTATCAAACAATCTTTCAATATTCCACCTTGGGTTAATTTGAACTAAATTAACACTTAAACTGTTTACAATTATATTCAATTGTACATAAAATTACATTTTTTTAATGCAAAGGTATTTTGTTAATGCAAGGAATAACTAAATCATCTTTATTGTATTTGTGAAAAATAAAATCCAATATACTTAAAACAATGTTCTCTGGTTTGTTTTATGTGGGCGGTGGGGGAGGGGGTCAGGGGAATTTTTTTTCAATCTCTTACCTTGCCGGAGATATGATTGTTTTCCGTATCGTATCTCCAGTCGCTCTGCGGCCTAACATCATGGAGCTTGCGGCCTTGCTTGAGTGACTTTGAGCCCCACCGTGGGGCCGTGGACTTACCATTGGAGCTTGGGATCCCTTGCCTCGAATCTATGCTCCAACTGTGGCCTGCGGATTTCACCATCGAGGAGCTCGCAGTCTCGGGTAGAGACCGATGTTGGGAAGCTCCTAAGTTGCAGGAGGTTCGTCCAGCCCCAACTCGGGGTCCGATCGCTCGGCGCGGGGGAGCTGAGATCCCCCCGATGCGGGAGCTTGATTGCCCCGATGTGGACTGTCCGACCGCCGGCTATGGGAGCCAAGATCGTCCTGTTAATGGAAAGCTCGAGGCCCCCCGACCGCGAGAGAACATAGAAGGGAAGAGATTGAACTTTTTTTTTGCCTTCCTTCACAGTGAAGAATGTGGAGGAGTCACTTTGGTGGATGTTTATGTTAAAATGTATTTTGTATGTCTTGTTGCTTTTTATTGGTATGACCGTATGGCAAATCAAATTCCTTATATGTTGCAAAACATACTTGGCTAATAAGGTATGATTATGATTATGATTATGATGAATTGTTATTCATCAATAGATATTACTCCAGAAATCTATTTCAGCAATTGCATTATCGTTCCATAACAATTCTTTTCACCCTTCTTTATATTTCAGATCTTTGGGAATCTTCTTGCAGTTGAGCATGTGAGTGCATTAGTTAATCTAGCTGTGAAAAATATTAAGTTCAATCTCACATTCTTCTGATTTAATTGAGTAATTAGTTTATTGGGTAATGCATTTTATCTTCAACATTCCACTTAACCTTTTATTCTGGATCAAGACATTTACATTTAAAAAAAAACTCTTTAATGCAATCCCTCTTTATTTGTTATAATGGAATGTTTTACATGCATCTATGACCCTTTTAACATGAAGGAGATTGGAGAAGGTGAAGTCACTCCAGAATGCATGTACATATAGTACTGGTTCATATTCACTAAATGTTAACATGATATTGGTGTTTTTAATGGAATCGAAAATAATTATTAGTCAAGATTTCCAAAACTGAATAAAAATAGCATTCTGCATATTTTCATGGATTTTAGCTACAACAGTATTATTAATTTTGAATGAATCCCAAACAATCCATTATTCAGAATTTCTGAAATGAGTCCATCTAAATCATTATTTATGATTTCTTAATACACCTAACTAAAATTTTACTCAATATACATTGATTAGTCAAACAACAAGGATCCCAATAAAAGCCATACCTAGAATCTAGTATTGAAATCTTCACTTACTGTATGTTGCCCAAATATGTGAGGATTTGTCAATGGTTTCTGAACGTACCAGATGGTTGTACTTCTATCAATCAGATAGTTCACAAAATTGTACCTTGAATCATTTTGCTTCACTGAATTATATTTTACATCAGTACAACACAAGGAACTGCAGATGCTGGAATAAAACAAAGTGCGAAGTGTGTCAGACACCTCTGGAGAACACGAATAGGTAAAGTTTTGGATTGGGACCCATCTTCAGACTAATCGTAGTATGGTGGAAAAAGCTGGAAGAGATCTGGGGTGCAACAATGTACGGCAAATGATAAGTGGATGCAGGCGAGGGGGGTTGATTGGCAGATGGAAGGGGGAAAGGGAAAGGGGAGCAGGATAGTGGGAGGCAATAAGCCCTTCGGTCCAACTTCCCACACCAACAACATGTCCCATCTACACTCATCCCACCTACCTGTGTTTGGCCCATATTCCTCTAAATCTGTTCCTATTCATGTACTAGATGTTAAGGAAGGTAAGAGTCCTTGCCTGCTCAACATCTCCCGATTGCTCAGGCCCTCGAGTCCTCGCATCCTTGTAAATCTTTTCTGCACCCTTTCCAGCATGACAACATTCTTCCTCTAACATCTTGCCCAGAACTAACACAATACTCCAGATGCGTCCTCGCCAACGTCTTGTATAACTGCAACATGACCTCCCAACTTCTATATTCAATACTCTAACTGATGAAGGCTAATGTACCAAAAGCCTTTTTGACCACCCTATTGGTTGTTGGTTAGTTAACTGAAATTGGAGAATTTATTGTTCATACCCAATTTATTAAGGTAGCTTATTGGGCTGTAAGCTTCCCAATCAAAATATGAGGTGCTCTTTCTCTAGTTTTCACGTGGCCTCAATCTGGCAATGGAGGAGGACCTTTCTGTTCTGGGCCTTGTTCATCGCTAGAGCGAGGACGCATGCAAACTGGAGGAACAGTATCTCTTCTTCAACTTGGGTAGCTTACAACCCATTGGTATAACCATTGAATTCTCCTATTTTAGGTAACTAACCAACAACCGCCCCCCCCTCTTTTTGTCTCTTCTCCCCCCTCTTCCCAGTGCTCCATCTTGATGTGCACGCATTTCTCCCATTATATTGCCTTCCTTTTTCCCTCCCCACCTACATCCCTTCCTCTGGCCTCACAATTCACGCTTCTTCCCTTATTTCACAACCTTGTTGTCTCTTTTCCATCTGGCCATTGTTCATTCATCTGCCAATCACCACCCTCACCTGTGACTACCTATTACTTGCCTGGCTTTGTCCCATCTTCACCACTCTTCCAGCCTTTCTCCCCCCTACTACTAACAACCTGAAGAATGGTGCCAATCTAAAATGTCACCTGTCCATGTTCTCCAGAAATACTGGCTGGTCTGTTGAGTTACTCCTGCACTTTATATTTCAGATCAGTCTGGAAGAAAATAATTTATTTGTGTGACACATGAGGCAACGCTTTTCTTCAATTGCTTTTGACTGTTTTTGACTCGTGGGATATCATTGAAGGAGGTGAGAATTATTTCTGTTGTTAACTCACAAGTGTGTAATTGCTGGAATTTGTCATTCCCTCTGCTGTGAAAAATGAGGCTGATGGAAGCATTCCCTATGGGTGTTGAGCACAATAGAGAGAGGGACAAGAGGACCATACAAACTGGTGAAGAGGGGGCAGATGGAGGGGTGTATATGTTCTGACTGGGTGAAACATTCCCATCAGAATCTTCTGGGAGCAAAAGATGCATCTCTATTATACTGAGGGGCTAACAAAAGATGTTAATGACATCCGTGGAATGGACCTGGTTGAGATATCTCCAATGAGGCATTGGTGTCATTCTGGTGGGTTATTTAGATATTTGTTCACCTTTGTGCCCACATTAAGACAATATCCTTCTATGCCTTGACCACCTAAATGTCTGTCTAAATGGCTCCAATATGTTGCGTATACAATTCCACCATCTGCATGTTAATTTCTAGACCCCTTTGAGACTCATTGTTTCTCAATCTATCACATGTTTTTAATACCAGTGTTGTGTTTTCTTCCAAAGTAGATAATATTGTTTTCTTTTTTGCATTGTACTCCATCTGCTGTTTGGTTGCAAACTCATTTGGCTGGTCTATATCTCCTGGAAATACCTTTGCATCATCATCATCATTATTCTTAGTCGACTTGGGCATGTTCATAAGTTGTAGGAGCAGAATTAGGCCATTTGGCCCATCATGTCTATTCAGCCAGTCTGTCTTTCCCTCTCAAACTCATTCTCCTTCCTTCTCCTCGTAACCCCTGACACCCGCGCTAATGAAGAATCTGTCAATCTCCTCTTTAAAAATATCTATTGACTTGGGCTCCACAGCCTTCTGTGGCAATAAATTCCACAGATTCACCACCCTCTGACTAAATAAATTCCTCCTCCTGTTATCGAAAGGTACATCATTTTATTTTGAGGCTATGGCCTCTGGTACAAGACTCTCCCACGAGTAGAAACATCTCTCCATATCCACTCTATCCAGGCCTTTCACTATTTGGTAAGTTTCAGTGAGGTTCCCCCTCATCCTTCTAAACTCCAGCAAGTACAGGCCCAGTGCCGAAGGGCCTGTTTCCATGCTGCATGACTCTCCGACTCTATAATTTTCATGTTACTACTTAGTTTCATGTTCCATCAAACTGTCCCATCTGCAAAATCTTTAACATATATTGTCAATAGTTGGGGCCCAAGCAGTGATCTCTTAGGTATCGAACCAGTCACAGCTTGCCAACTTTATGTGTACATTTTCTTCATATCTTTTAATCACTCTCCATCAACACTACTGTATTAGCCCTAGTTCCATACTCTCTAACCATGTTCCCCAACATCTTGCATGGGACCTTATTTTAAGCCTTCTGAAAATCTAATGATAACACATCCACTTGTTTCCTCTCATCTAATCAACTGAATACACCCTCGAAGTACTTCAATAGATTAGTCAAACATAATTTCCTTTTCATGAATCTGTTTTTTATTGCCTGTGTGACTTGTCAATTTTGTTTTCCTTATGACACAGAATGAGATCCTTTGTTAATGATTCCAGTATTTTCCCAACAACCAATGTCAGAATAACAAATCAATAGGCCTCTCCCGCTTTTTCTCCCACTTTTATTAAATTGTGGCATTACATTTTCTGCCCTCCAATCGACAGGAGCCTTTCCTGAATCTTTAGAATTTTGGAAGCTGATTACAAACCAATTGACTATTCCCATAGCAACCTCTTTCAAAACTCTGGAATGTAGATCATCAGCTTGAGTTTCATTAATTGCTCCTGTCGTATGTATTAAAACTCAATACTTTTTTTTACTTCCTCATTTGCATTGGATCATTGGTTCTCCAGTATAATTGGAGGATTTTTCTTTGTATTTTCTTCTTTGACGACATATACAATTTGTTTAATTAAAATCACAAAGTCGGCAGGGTGGCGCAATGATAGAGTTGCTGTCTTACAGCGCCAGAGTCCCAGGTTCGATCCTGACTATAGGATCTGTGGACTACAGATCTATATACTATCTGTACGGAGTTTGTACATTCTCCCTGTGACCTGCATAGGTTTTCTCTGGGAGCTCCGTTTTCCTCCCACACTCCAAAGAACATAAAGGTTTGCTAGGTTAATTGGCTTAGTAAAATTGCAAATTGTCCCTAGTGTGAGTAGGATAGGGTTGGGGTGTGGGGTTCGCTGGTCCGTGAGGACTCAGTGGGCGAAATATATTTGAAATATATTAATGGAGTCATAGTCATACAGCACGAAACAGGCTTTTTGGCCCACCTTGTTTATGTCAACCAAAGATACTCCATCCACGTTAGTCCCACCTGCCCATGTTTGGCCATTTCCCGACAAGCCATTCCTATCCATATACATATCCAAATTATTTTTAATGGTGTTATGGTCCCAGCCTCAATGACCTCCTCTGACAGCTTGTTCCATACACCCACCACCCTCTGTGAGATAAAGTCGCCCCTCAGATTTCTATTAAATCTTTCCCCTCCCACCTTAAACCTTTGTCCTCTGGTTCTAGATTCCCTTACTCTGAATAAAAGACACTGTACATTCTCTCTATCTAATGTAATGATCCACCTTTGTCCTCTCCTGCATGTCCTTCCTACATAGCTATAGAAGCTGTAAATGGCTGATTTTATGTCTGTGTACATCAGTAATGCATACTTCATCCACAATTCCCTTATTCATTTTGTCCCTGCTCTTTGCGGTATATTTTTATACAAGGAATGTCATGCAGATGTCCTTAATAATATCTAAACCTGATTTGAATTATAGTCCACTTCAGGCAGTATGAATGCCACTTAAATCAAATTCATTCCGCCCGTGCCAGTCATTTTGATTACCCTGCTGGATAACCAAAGCACTGCGCACTAATCATTGCTGAAACAACTTCCAATAAATATGGGCTGTTTAAGATCACCCAGGACGCTTCTTGAGAATCAGAGCAGAGGAAAATGCAACTGATTTATTGCTGATGTTCAGAACGTTTTAAGCTATCTTTTGGAAATAAAATCAGAATTAATTTTATTAATGATAAATTATATTATTTTACTTCTGCAGAAGTCTCTAATGTTCCCTGCTGAGATTTCCCTTGTTGAATTTAATTCAGAGTAATGATCTGGCATCTTTAAATAGACAATAGACAATAGGTGCAGGAGTAGGATATTCAGCCCTTTGAGCCAGCATCGCCATTCAATGTGATCATGGCTGATCATCTCCAATCAGTACCCCGTTCCTGCCTTCTCCCCATATCCCTTGACTCCGCTATCTTTAAGAGCCCTATCAAGCTCTCTCTTGAAAGTATCCAGAGAACCGGCCTCCACCGCCCTCTGAGGCAGAAAATTCAACAGACTCACAGCTCTCTATGTGAAAAAGTGTTTCCTCGCATCCGTTCTAAATGGCTTACCCCTTATTCTTAAACTGTTGCCCCTGGTTCTGCACTCCCCCAACATTGGGAACATGTTTATTGCCTCTAGCGTGTCCAAACCCTTAATAATCTTATATGTTTCAATAAGATCCCCTCTCATCCTTCTAAACTCCAGAGTATACAAGCCCAGTTGCTCCATTCTCTCAGCATATGACAGTCCCGCCATCCCGGGAATTAACCTTGTAAACCTACGCTGCACTCCCTCAATAGCAAGAATGTACTTCCTCAAATTAGGGGACCAAAACTGCACACAATACTCCAGGTGTGGTCTCACTAGGGCCCTATACAACTGCAAAAGGACCTCTTTGCTCCTATATTCAACTCCTCTTGTTATAAAGGCCAACATGCCATTCACTTTCTTCACTGCCTGCTCTACCTGCATGCTTACTTTCATTGACTGATGAACAAGGACCCCCAGATCCCATTGTACTTCCACTTTTCCCAACTTGACACCATTTAGATAGTAATCTGCCTTCCTGTTTTTGCTACCTCACATTTATCCACATTAAACTGCATCCGCCATGCATCTGCCCACTCATCCAACCTGTCCAAGTCACCTTGCATTCTCATAGCATCCTCCTCACAGTTCACACTGCCACCCAGCTTCGTGTCATCTGCAAATTTTCTAATGTTACTTTAAATCCCTTCATCTAAATCGTTGATGTATATTGTAAATAGCTGCAGTCCCAGCACCGAGCCTTGCGGTACCCCACTAGTCACTGCCTGCTATTCTGAAAGGGACCCGTTAATCCCTACTCTTTGTTTCCTGCCTGCCAACTAATTTTCTATCCATGTCAGCACTCTATCCCCAATACCATGTGCCCTAATTTTGCCCACTTATCTCCTATGTGGGACCTTATCAAATGCTTTCTGAAAGTCCAGGTACACTACATCCACTGGCTCTCCCTTGTCCATTTTCCTCGTTATATCCTCAAATAATTCCAGAAGATTAGTCAAGCATGATTTCCCCTTCGTAAATCCATGCTGACTCGGACCGATCCTGTTACTGCTATCCAAATGTGCGGCTATTTCATCTTTTATAATTGACTCCAGCATCTTCCCCACCACCGATGTCAGGCTAACTGGTATATAATTCCCTGTTTGGTGCTGTTGTTTTAACACTGTTCAGCTTCAAACTTGTATAAAGAGACAGAAGGTTACAGCACCGCGATTTACATTTGAGCATGAATTCGGTGTCACAGTGCTAAAGAATGTACGTCAGTCTCACGTATTTAAAAGACAGAACAAAATGTCCTGTCGTTATAGAAACTATTGTTTAATTCAGTTGCCAAGAACTCCATTTGGCAAAGTTGTTAGAACATGCACATTTGTGGCAGATGATGGCAAAATAAGAACCGGTGAGGTAAACTATTTTCTGAGCTCACTTCTGAAAGTGTTTCTGTCTACTTTTACATCAACCGTCAAGCTAGTGAGAGTCCAAAATCCTATTGGTATAATAGCTCAGTTGTATTATCTGTCACCCCATCTCTTGAGATTGCCCCTTTGCGAGTAAAATTTACTGCAACACCTGCACGCAAGAAATATTTTCTACTTTTGGCTTAGCAATGCCACTGAGTAAATGGATACAGATTAACTTTATATTAGAATCGTCAAAGGACCGCCACGGAAATACAAGTCAAAAGATGGATTGATATCAATCAACCTAAATAGTTGCATACTTCAAAGAGGATTGAGCATTGAAATTTGTTGGGATGATCAGCAATATTATGCTAATACTCCAACCCATGGTTAATTGCCAAGGTAGGACAGTAAATATGAAGCCTTGGAAAGAAACATGGCTTAAAACAGCGGTAGCTGTAAATGAGAATGACTATCAAATATGAGTAAGGTAATCCAGCATTTGTCCCCAAGACTATTAATACTTTTAGTATTAATAACTGAGAAAGGGAAAAGCTCCTTTTGAAGATAATAATACAAAACAAAATATGAGGTTAATTTCACATTTATTTCAAAAGTTAAAGTGTAGTGCGTGGGTCTCGGAATTAAGCACGAAGTCGTGTTTTGAGAAGCACTTTTTATTATGATCCTCCCAGTTCTAGGGAAGACCAAACGAGAGAGAGATGGCACCCAAAACCCCTGCCTTTAAAGCCTCCGGCTAAGGGCCGCCTCCGGACTGAACCACTCCTGTGCCGAGGGGTTCGACACTATGATGGCACGACCCTTGGGAGCCGCCACAGGACCCCCCCCCCAGAACCAGAGGCACGAAACGCACCGGCGGGCGAACGACCCGGCCGGCCCGCGTGCGGAAGTTAGCCGCTAGTGGGGCTTGCGGAGGCATAGGTGGAGGGACAGGACGAGGGACCGGCGGTAGGACAGGTGGAGTGACAGGCGGAGGGAGCCGTGAAGGGGGGCGCCCTCGAGGCCGAGGTTGGGCAACCAGCACCGGCTGGTCAATGTCCAGGTGTGCCGGCTTCAAACGGTCAATCGACACTGCTCCGGCCGGCCCCCCATGTCCAGGACAAAAGTCGACTGCCCGTGTTCCAGCACTCGGAACGGGCCCTCGTACAGCCTCTGGAGTGGCGTCCGGTGGGCATCACGGCGCAGGAAGACGTACGGGCAGTCCCTGAGGGCTGATGGCACGTGTGGGCGAAATGTCCCATGGCGGGACGTCGGGACGGGTGCGAGCCTGCCAACTTGCTCGCGAAGGCGCTTTAGGGTGGATGAGGGCGTTCCCTGCTGCCCCGGCGCCGACGGCACAAACTCCCCGGGCACCGTGAGTGCGACCCGTAAACGAGCTCCGCCGATGATGAGGCCAAGTCCTCTTTGGGAGCGGTCCGGATGCCCAGCATCACCCACGGCAACTCGTCCATCCAGTCTGGGCCGGAGAGTCGTGCCTTCAGTGCTGCCTTCAGCTGCCGGTGGAATCTCTCCACCAGACCGTTAGCTTGCGGGTGGTAAGCTGTGGTGTGGTGTAGCCGCACCCCCAGCAAGTGAATGGCTGACCACAGCTCGGAGGTGAACTGTGGCCCCCGGTCTGAGGAGATGTGCGCTGGCACACCCCGAAGCGAGCAATCCAGTGCGCGGACAACGCACGAGCACAACGTAACCGTTGAAGTATCGGTCAACGGAATGGCCTCCGGCCACCGCGTGAAGCGGTCCACCATTGTCAGACGGTGGGTGATGCCCCGGGATGGCGGGAGAGGGCCTACAATGTCTATGTGGAGATGGTCGAACCGCCGGTGAGGTAGACCAAACTCCTGGAGAGGCGCACGGACATGGCGCTGGATCTTTGCCATCTGGCACGGAATGCAGGTGCGAGCCCAATGGCCAACCTGCTTGCGCAGACCGTGCCACATGAAACGAGCGGCCACTAGTGCCGTTGTCGCCCGGATTGATGGGTGAGACAGTCCGTGGATCACCTCGAACACCCTCCGGCGCCAGGTGGCAGGGACGATGGGGCGCGGCTGACCGGACGACACATCGCACAGGATTGTCACTCCCCCAGGGCCGAGAGGGACATCCTCAAGGCGGAGGCCGGAGATGGCAGTCCGGTAGGCGGGCACCTCATCGTCCGTGAGCTGTGCTGCCGCCAGAGCAGAATAGTCCATTCCGGGCGCCACCTCGAACACGGCGTTGATAGCGGGCCGGGACAATGCGTCGGCCACCAGGTTCTCTTTTCCCTTGATGTAGCAGATAGATGTCGTGTACTCCGATATGTAGGCCAATTGCCGCTGCTGTCGTGCGGACCAGGGATCGGAAACCTTCTGTAGGGCGAAAGTGAGCGGCTTATGGTCGGTGTAGGCGGTGAACGGGCGGCCCTCCAAGAAGTAACGAAAATGGCGCACAGCCAAGTACAGAGCCAGGAGCTCACGATCGAACGCGCTGTACTTGGTCTGCGCACGGTTGAGGTGCCGACTGAAGAATGCCAGGGGCCGCCAACCTCCGTCCGTCAGCTGCTCCAGCACAGCACCAACCGCCGACTCCGAGGCATCCACCGTGAGAGCAGTCGGGGCATCTCCCCGCGGGTGTACCAGCAGTACGGCCCGAGCAAGGGCCTCCTTCGCGCCGTCAAAAGCTGCCTCCGCCTCGTGGGTCCACTCCACGCTCTTGTGCTGCCCCCCCGCCCAGAAGTTGATACAGGGGGCCGCATGATGTGGGCCGCGGATGGCACGAAACGATGGTAAAATGCCACCATGCCGACAAATTCCTGCAGGCCACGCACCGTGCGTTGGCGGGGAAACCGACGGATGGCGTCGACCCTGTCAGGCAGGGGAACCGCGCCTTGCGCAGTCACGCGGTGGCCGAGGAAGTCAATTTCGCTCACCCCAAAACGGCACTTGTCCAGGTTGATGGCCAAACCATGCTCGCTGAGCCGCTGACAGAGCTGCCGAAGGTGAGCGCAGTGTTCCTGTTGCGAGCGGCTGGCCACCAGGATGTCGTCCAGGTACACGAACACGAAATCGAGGCCGCGACAAACCCCGTCCATGAGGCGCTGAAAGGCCTGTGCAGCGTTTTTGAGGCCGAACGGCATGCGAGTAAACTCGTAAAGCCCGAATGGCGTGATGATCGCCGTCTTCGGCACGTCATCCGGGTGAACCGGGATCTGATTATAACCCCGTACCAGATCCACTTTGGAAAATATTGTGGCCCCAGCCAAATGGGCCGTGAAGTCCTGGATGTGGGGTACGGGGTATCGATCCGCTGTTGTTGCAGCGTTCAGCCGTCGGTAATCCCCACAAGGTCGCCAGCCCCCGCTTGACTTGGGGACCATGTGGAGTGGGGACGCCCAAGGGCTGCTCGAAGGGCGGACGATCCCTAAGGCCTCCATCGTGCGGAATTCCCGCCGTGCCAGACACAGTTTATCTGGCGGCAGTCGCCGTGCTCGTGCATGGAGTGGTGGGCCGGTAGTGGGGATATAATGCAACACCCCGTGGCTGGGGGTTGTTGATTGAAACTGCGCATGGAGAATGTCCGGGAACGCAGCCAAGATCCGTGAGAATCGGGAGTCCACGGACGCCAGTGGCCGTCCCACCGGTTGATCCACACGCAATGTGATCGGCTCCATCGTAGTGGCGTTGATCAAACGCTGATGCCCGACGTCCACCATGAGGGAATGCACCCGGAAGAAATCGGCCCCGAGCAATGGTTGGGAGACATCAGCGATAGTGAACCGCCACGAGAAATGACAGGAGCCGAGCACGATGGGCACCATGCGCAGTCATATGTGCGGATGGGGCTGCCGTTTGCCGCGGTGAGGACGGGCCCCTGCTTACCGGAACGAATGTCGGCCAGCGAAGGGGGCAGGATGCTGAGCTCCGCTCCAGTATCCACGAGGAAGCAGGTCCCGGAGCGCCGATCCCAGGCGAAAAGGCGGTGAAATTTGGCCGGCCGCCGTGGGGACTATTGGCAGCCGGCCCAGGGGTTTCCTGGGAACATGCACGGCTGGCGGCATTGTCGTGCTGCAGCACCCCAGAGCTGATGGTAGTAGCACCAGTTCCTCGTGTTGGTGCTACTTGGAGCTTGCCTGCTCCTGCTGGTGGTGCCTGCAGCCTGCTGACGCGGGACTGCAGGTGCAGTACGCCTCACTGCCGCTGGGGGTGATCGTACGGGCCGTCGGGCTGGAGCTGTCACTCCTTCCACCGCTCCCCCGCCCCACCAGAGGGAATCGGGAGCTGCTGGGGTGACGTCATCGGCGTGCCTGCTGACGGCCAGCGCGTTGACGTCATCAGGGCGCGTCGACCTCAGCGCGACCCCGTCTCTGCTGACGCCCAGCGCGCTGATGTCATCAGGGCGCGCCATCCACAGGGCGTCGGCACGCCTCCCGAGGGCCCGAAGGTCGGCAAACGAAACGTCGGTGAGCTGCAACCGAATGTAGGCCGGCAGCAGATGCAGGTAAGTATACTCGAACAACAGGCACGGCGTGTGCCCGTCTAGTAACGCCACCATCTCCTTTAGGAGCGTAGATGGCCGTCGGTCGCCCAGGCCCCCCATATGCAGGATCCTACTTGCCCGCTCCATCCTACTCAGTCCGTAAATCTGGAGCAGGAGCTCTTTCAGGCCGAGGTATTTATCATCGTTCGGGGGGTCTGCGAGGAAGTCCGTTACCTCTTCAACCGCATCCTGGTCGAGGGCTCCCACCAGGTAATAGAAGCGGGTGGCATCGACCGTGATGCCCCGCAGGTTGAACTGGGCCTCGCCTGCTGGAACCAGATGAGCGGCCGGGTGGTCCAGAAGTTGGGCAGTTTTACGGAGACCGCGTCCAGAGACAGGGCCGGGCCAGCCTGTGAGGAGGTAGGGCTTTGTCTTCTCTCCATCATGACGCCAATGGAGCGTCGGGGGTCACCAATATAGTGCGTGGGTCTCAGAATGAAGCACGAAGTCGTGTTTTGAGAAGCACTTTTTATTATGATCCTCCCAGTTTCTAGGGAAGACCAAACGAGAGAGAGATGGCACCCAAAACCCCTGCCTTTAAAGCCTCCGGCGAAGGGCCGCCTCCGGACTGAACCACTCCTGTGCCGAGGGGTTCGACACTATGATGGCACGACCCTTGGGAGCCGCCACAAAAGGATGATTTTTTTCTCATTCTTGATGTAGGGTCATCACTATCTAAAAACAAATCTTCATCCCTACCGACTCTAAAGAGGTCTCAGAGATCTGGGATTAGTATAGGACAACGATGCTAAGGTAAAAATATGGTCCTATTGAATGGCAGAGCAAGTGTAACAGCTGAATGACAAACTCTTGCTTTTATTCATTACTAGACCAACTGGGACCCGTTGGGTCTCTGTCACATGGGAGGCCTGGACCCCCAACGCAATATTACACCACTCACCCATAGCCCCCACGGGAGGCAAGGAGATGTTTAGAGAGATATAGATTGTGGGACCCGTTGGG
Source organism: Malacoraja senta (assembly GCA_038087875.1). Lineage (NCBI taxonomy): Eukaryota > Metazoa > Chordata > Chondrichthyes > Rajiformes > Rajidae > Malacoraja > Malacoraja senta. Next base: position 242,954,735 of record CM075977.1, on the reverse strand, counting down.
CCCCGTCCCCCAACACGGGGAGTGGGGGGGGGGGGGGTTTGTCGCGTCCGCGCTCAACATGGAGACAGGCGCATCCCCGGAATAAATCATCCCCACAAGGAAAATTATGGAATTTAGGGAGGCAATCAATCGTCCCCGCGTTGGGAGGGGCGAGGGAGGGGGCGGGGTGCAGGGTGCAGGGAGAGGGGGGCAGGTGGTTGGGGGGTGCTGAGGGGGGGCAGGAGGGGGAGTGGGGGGTGTGGTGAGGAGTAGGAGGGGGGATGGGGGGTGGGAGGGGGGGGGGTGGTCAAGAGTCAAGAGTGTTTTATTGTCATATGTTCCAAGAATGAAATTCTTGCTTGCTTGGCTGTAGGGAAGAAGCTGTTCCTGAACCTGGACATTACAGTTTTCAGGCTCCTGTATCTTCTTCCTGATGGCAATGGAGAAATGAGTGTGTGGCCAGGATGGTGTGGGTCTTTCATGATGTTGGCTGCCTTTTTGAGGCAGCGGGGGGAGGGGGCGGGGGTTGTGAATAATCCGGGGCGGGGGTTGTGAATAACCCGGGGGGGAGGGGTATTGGCTTCCTTTTTGAGGCAGCGGGGGGGGGAGGGGGCGGGGGTGTGGAATAACCTCGGGGGAGTGTGAATAATCCGGGGGGAGGGGGGGGTCGGGGGATGTGAATACCCAGGGGGGTGTTGGCTACCTTTTTTTAGCCTGGGCCCACAGCTAGCGTGTAGAGAAATGGCAACCCCTGCTCAACTCCCGCGGGCCAACCGACAACCCCGGACGAACGACACCAGCAGCCCCAGGCCCACAGCTAGCGTGGAGAAGAAGCGGCAACCCAGCTCAACTCCCGCCGTGCCAACCGACAGGCCCGGACTCCACCGCTGTCATGAGCCCCACCATCGCGATGCCTCACCGCTGGGGACTCGATGTCTCCTTCACCGCCGCGGAGTCGATGCCTCCTTGATGGCCACGTAAAACCCCAGCCGGGAGCTGTGCGTAGAAGGCCCGGGTGGGAAAAAAATAATTGCTGCCCTCCCCCTGACGTCACTCGAAGCTCGTGGAATATTCTGTGTGTGAAACGGGCACCGACCTGAGCCATCGTGGTCGCCCACCTCATTGTGACGTCATCAGTCGAAGCTTAAAAGGCAGTTTTGTCTTTTTGTTAACTTTAATCACTAATAAGTCGTGAATTATAGCATCTAATCTTAAGTGAACCTGATCACTACTTAGAGGGAAAAAATGTGTCAGAATATGTAAAAATGTTATCATTACCACGTAGCATTTTGGCAAAAAATATAAAGACACACACATATACACACACATACACGTACAAGATGAGAGTTTTAAAGTTATAGAGATAGAGAATATACTTTTGTTGTGTTTCCTAAACTATTGAATTTCACCTGATGACATTTTATCTGCAACTGTTTTCTTTACTTAGAGCTGCACATAAGCCAAATTTATTCAGTCAATGTTATTTCATGATTCATCTAACATCAGGGATACAAGTCGAATAATTAACTATTAGGAGCAAAGCTGAAAATCAGGGAATGCTCATCTAAAGGGTAACAGTACCAGGTACGTGGTATTGAATTGGTTATCTTATTCATTGCCAATGAGACACATTTATCAAGAAAGAAGGAATTGAAGGTTGCACACTTAAAATTGCTATTCACATGCTAATTGTGTTCTGCCTGTTTCTAAAAGCATTTGATGAAAGTAGCTTTTACAGTTCCATATAAAATTAGCTACTTTTCAAGAGTTCACTTCCTCAGAGATTGAAGAGAGAAGAACACTTAATCTTTCAGTTCGGTTACAAACTATAATTTGATGTCAGAAACAGACCTAAAATTAACCTGATGGAAAGCAACTAATTTTGAACCAAACTGTTGTAAATGTAAGTGACAAAGTTTGAAAGAATTGCAAACTCTTCGTCAATGGCATATGAAGAGCACTCACTCTGTGTAAGGCACTAATGGCCAACCTAAGGAACGCTTAATGTTGGAAGAGTTGGCCTAAAGTATTCCTAAATCAGAGGTAGCTGTAAATGAAAAATTATTAGGGTTAAACAGCATTTGTCTGCATGACGTTCAGTGCAATAATTGGGTTTAGTTTAGTTCAGTTTGTTTAGTTTAGAGATACAGAACAGAAAGTTTAGAGATACAGAACTCAGCTCACCAAGTCCACACCAACCAGCTATCCCCACACATTAATTACACTACCCTACACACACTATGGACAATTTTGCATTTTGTAACTAAGCCAATTAAATTTGAGTGTGGGAGGAAACCAAAAATCTCAGAAAAAACCCACGCAGGTCACAGGGAGAGTGCACAAATTCCGTAAAGACAAGCACCCGTAGTCAGGATTGAACCTGGGTCTTTGGCACTGTAAGGCAGTAGCTTTACCGCTATGCCACTGTGCCACCATAAAGGGTGAAAGGGAAAATCTCCTGTTGAAGATAATAACACAAAACAAATCATGAGAATCATTTCACAGTTATTCTAAAGCCTAACATAGACCACACTGGTTCAGCGTCATGATGTAAGCGATAGCTAATACATAAAAGCTTGCTATTCTATACATTGAGAAATCAGAAGTACAAATCAGAAAAACTATAAACATGCAGAAGGGTCTCGTCCCAAAATATCACCTATCCGTGTTCTTCAGAGGTGCTGCCTGACCTGCTGAGTTACTCCAGTATGTTGTGTCCTTTTGTGGATTAAACAGCATCTGCAGTTCTTAGTTTCTACATTTACATAGATGTAATGAGTTTATTGTTATATGTTTGGAACAAAACACACTCTATTTAGTACTATGTCATCTCAGAAATCTAACAGTCACACATTATACAATGAGGCATGTAAACTATTATCTGATCGTATACATTACATTAATTTATCATTGCTAACAATATTATAAGATTTCAGCATAAAATGTCAATAAAATGTATTTTAAGTACAACATATTACTGAACACAATTTAGGCACAGCTACTTTACAGAATATATGCCTTTAAATATATTGTTGATAGTTTGGGGAGGCTTATGGAATTAGTTAGAGATTGATAGCAGAGGAGAATGGGCTCTCAAGGGAAAGAATTCATAAAATCAATACAGAAAGAATGCCAAGGTTCACTTCAAGTTTGGCACCTATTCTCAGTTTGTGATACTGAGCTGCCAAAATCACTTGGGCATTTGAATTTAACTGAGTGGTCCAAGTCTTCAGAGCCTTAGGGTGGCACACTGTACAGCTGATAGAGCTGTTGCTTCACAGCACCAGAGACCCAGTTTTCGATCCAGACTGCAGGTGATTGTCTGTGTAGAATTTACACATTCTCCCTGTGAAGGGTTTCTTCCTGGTGCTCCAGTTTCATCCCGCATCCCCAAATACTTGAGAGTTTGAAGGGTAATTGGACTGTGAATTGCCCCAAGTATATTGGGAGTGGATGCAAAAGTGGGATAACATGGAACTAGTGTAAATAGGTATCATGTGTTGGCGTGGACTTGCTTGGCTGAAGGGCCTCTATCCATTCTGTACCTTTCAATCAATCAATCAATTGATCAAAAACATTCAGACTTGAACTCCAAGCCAGCATATATGGGTTTCCTTAAGTATGTTGTCATGTAAATAAGAAAACAATAAATATACATGGAGAAAACAACGTGGTCACAGGGAGACAGTGCAAACTCCACACAGACAGCGTGAGAGGTCAGGAGGTGTGAGGCAGCAGCTTTATGCACTCTTCCAGTGTACCACCCTCAAAAACATCTCAGCTACGACTGAGGGAATGCTGCATTGTTAGTGAAGCACTGTCAAATCATTTAGCTTTTCAGATGAGATGCTACATTGACCCCAACTTCCTCTCCTAGAAAGATATAAACAATTCTTTCACACTGATTTGACAACAAGAATGGAGATGTTGTCCTAATGTCCTGGCTGAAGCAATTTGCATGTTTTTTTTTACCACCTCACTCTTATACTTCAGTTTCATAAGGGCAATGCCTCCACTTAGTTATTCTACGACAATACATCTGCCCTATAGTTATGAGGGAAGGCAAAGCTGCAGGAGAGGATATTGCCCTGAAAACAATTTTTGAAGAGCAACCAATGAACCTGCATTGTTAGGATATGCTGACCACAAACCTGATTTTGTCTCAACTATCATATCAACTGGGAAATAGCTAAGCTTTTGTTCACCACTAACTTCCCATCTGCCAATCAAATTGACCTGGACCATTTCCACCATCTCCCTACCGTTTCTAGACCTCACTATCTCCATCGCAGGTAACAGACTACTGACCGACATCTACTTCAAACCCACCGACTCCCATGGCTAACTGGACTCCACTTCTTCCCACCCTGCTTCCTGTAAGGACTCTATCCCCTACTCCCAATTCCTCCGTCTACGCTGCATCTGCAACCAGGATGAGGTGTTCCAAACCAGGACATCGGAGATTTCCTCATTATTTAGGGAACGGGGGTTCCCCTCTTCGACTATAGATGAGGCTCTCACCAGCATCTCTTCTATATCCCGTAGCTCGCTCTCTCTCCCATCCCCCACTCGTAACAAGGACAGAGTCCCCCCTTGTCCTCACCTTCCACCCTACCAGCCGTCACATACAACAAATAATCCTCTGAAATTTTCGCCACCTCCAACGGGATCCCGCTACTGGCCACATCTTCCCATCTCCTCGCCTTTCGGCTTTCCGTAGAGACCGCACCCTCCGTAACTCCTGGTCAATTCCGTAGAGACCACTCTCTCCATACTTCCTGGCCACCCCCCCCCCCTGGTACTTTCCCTTGCAACCACAGGCAATGCTACACTTGTCGCTTTACCTCCCCCCCATGATTCCATCCAAGACCCAAGCAGTCTTTCCAGGTGAGGCAAAGGTTCAACTGCACCTCCTCCAACCTCATCTATTGCATCCGCTTCTCTAGGTGTCAACTGCTCTATATCGGAGAGACCAAGCGCAGGCTTGGCAATTGCTTCGCCCAACACCTCCGCTCAGTTCACATTAACCAACCTGATCTCCCGGTGGCTCAGCACTTCAACTCCCCCTCCCATTCTGAATCCGACCTTCCTGTCCTGGGCCTCCTCCATGGCCAGAGAGAGTCCCACCGCAAATTGGAGGACCAGCACCTCATATTTCGCTTGGGTAGTTTACACCCCTGCGGTATGAACATTGACTTCTAAATTTCAGGTAGTCCTTGGATTCTCCGTCCTTCCCCTCCCCTTCCCAGCTCTCCCCACAGCACACTGTCTCTGCCTCTTCCTTTCTTCTTCCCGCCCCCCCCACCCCCACATCAGTCCGAGGAAGGGTCTCGACCCGAAACGTCACCTATTCCTTCGCTCCATAGATGCTGCATCATCCGTTGAGTTTCTTCAGCATTTTTGTCTACCTTTGTTTTCCAGCATCAGCAGTTCTTTCTTAAGCCTTTGGTTTGGAATGATTGGCTGAAAACACACATTTAACACTATTAGTCATAAGAACATTTACCTTCTTTTGACATTACACCTTGGGTCTTCAGATAGAAACAATGTAGGTTGCAATGACCATTTCATGCATGTAAGATTATTGTGTTAAAGCGGCATATCTGTACGGATCACAATTTGTTGGCCCCCCTTTAATGATTTTTAGATTTTCACACAGGAATAGCCAGTGTGCAGTTCATGTGTTCTGCTTCACTCACAGAACAGCATCTTTCAGTAATTTCGTGACAAACATTTGGGAAGCTGAAAGCCTTGAACTGAACAGAAAATGATGTTGTTATAATAATGTGCAATACATCACCGGCAATTTCTAGCCTAGAATGCAGCTTTACTGAGACAGCCTATGTAAATTGATTGAACATCAGCAACTATTATAAGCTGCAAGGACACAAGGTGAGCACTTACAATTGTTTATCTATCCCATTAGAAAGATACACCACCGTTATTGACCAAACAATGCTGCGGTTTCACAAGCCAACATGTAGCTTAGAAATACTAACCATCCTTTAAATAAAAATATATAATTGTAAAGACATCTTGTCTGCCTATGGTTAGGAATTTGCATAAGAATTTCATGATCTTTCTTACTATCAACAATTTAAGAAAGAAGCAGGAGAAGGCCTGGACCACCAATCTGTACTAACAAGCCAAGTCAAGTTTATTTTCATATGCACATGTAGGGTGAGGTGCAACTACAATGAAAGCCTTGTTTGCAGCAGCAACACAGGCACCTAGACTTAGCAAATAACAAAGTATACATATATTAAATGTAAAGATAAAAATTCAGCAAGACATTGCAAAGAAAAACACCTGCAGGAAAACAAGATAATAGTGAATAACATAATTCAAGAGAAAAATCATGTCCATGGTACTGCAAGAGGTGGTCCCTGGTGTTCTGTTGCTGAGGTAGGATTAGGGTTGTGCAGGTTGGTTCAATGACCTGATAGGTGTAGGATAGTAGCTGTTGCTGAACCGGGAGGTGTGGGACTTCATGCTTCTGTACCTTCTGAATAAAGGTAGCATCGAGAAGAAACCCTTACATGGATGTACTGTGCACCACTCTCTGAAGCCTCTGGCATTCCAGTACATTGGAACAACTGTACCTGGCCATGATGCAACCATTCAATAAAATCATTGCTGACAGTAAATGTTCCTTCATTTTATGTCAATATCCTAAGTTATGAATCTCAGTGACCAAATTTCCTGAAGTTACCAAACCATGAGATGCAGCAAACTCCCCAGAAGCAACACAGCAAGTTAAACATGCTAATGTAGAAATTCTATCATATTCTGATTTTGTGTGCTATTCAATGAATAGGAATGCTCCATATACCTTTGCCCTCTCCAGAAGGACAAGGATATTGGTGCCCAATGCAGTCATGTTCAATACATATTTTAGATACCACTAGCTTAAAATTATTTTGCACCTGCATGCACATTCCTACAGAAGCCACTCATCGCAGTGCACACAAAGGCTACTTCATTGAAAATTGAGGGAAGTTGCCGTAATTGATCTGTCAACATGCTGTTTCATTGTCATGCATGTAAACATCCTGTAAAATCTCAATGAATCTTTGCAATCCTCACCACAGTATCTGTGGGTTTCCTTCCGATCACCACCTGTCCCCAGCCTAAACTAGCTTCTTACATCTCACCACACCCTCCATATCCAAACCCAAACTTAACCCTCTAGGTTGGGTTGTTTCAGGATCACAACCTGCAACATTAACCATTCCTTTGCCTTCACAAATGCCCCATGATCTACTGACTTCCTACAGCAGTCTGTTTTTTATGCTCCAAATTCCTGTATCTGCAGAATCTCATATCTCTAGTCATAGAGTCAATCAGCATAGAGACAGGCCTCTGGGCCAATTTGTTTATGCCAACCAACATGCCCATCTAAACTAATTCCATTTAACCCTGTTTGGCACATATCCCTCTAAACCGGTACCTGGAAGTGGCGCCGATGGACGAGAAGCCGAAGCAAAGAAGTGAAAGCCAAATAACCGAATGGAAACGAAGCCGAAACGCCAATTAACCGAATGGAAACGAAGTTGAAACGCCAAATAACCGAATGGAAACAAAGCCGAAACGGCAATTAACCGAATGGAAACAAAGCCGAAACGCCAAATAACTGAATGGAAACGAAGTCGAAACGCCGAATAACCGAATGGAAACGAAGCCGAAACGCCAATTAACTGAAAGGCTGCGTCACCTAAAAGTAAACTCACCGAATGCCCGCTCTGCCGAAACGCCATCTACCCGAAAGGCGGCGTCGCCTACAAGCCAACGAACCGAATGCCGCTCAACAGAAAAGTCGAATAACAGACATGACGTTGCTGGGGGCGGGATTTGTCAGTGATTGGTCCAGACTCCCGCGTCCATCACATCACTGTGGAGGGATGAACATTGTCCCACACCTCCGCTCCACCCAACCCACAGCCCGCGGAGGGTGGAGTCTGTGAACCGCGCTGAGCCCCGCAGCCATTCAGAAGCCGTCCCGTGTCCGTGAGCCCTGGAGCTGCCCGAGTCCATGAGCCCCAGAGCCGCCACGAGTTGGGGAGCCCCGGAGGAAGCAAGTTGGGGAGCAGCATGGAGTGCGGAGTGGCCCAGAGCCTGGCCGACTGCTGCAATCTTGAGATCCTGGAGAAGTGAGGAGTGAGTGTGGGGGCATTGAGGTAACCGGGCGTTGACGGGGCCGGGGTTTGGCGGGGCCAGGCGCTGGCGGGGCTGGTCGCAGGTGGGGCCGGGCGCTGCTGGGGCCAGGCACAGGCGGCGCCGGGCACTGGTGGGGCTGGGCACTAGTGGGGCCAGGCACAGGAGGGGCCGGGCGCTGGCGGGGTCGGGCGCTGGTGGGGCTGGGCTCTGGCGGAGCGCACCACCCCTGCCCACACACCCCATCCCACCTACACCCCCCCCCCACCTCTCGCACAACCCCCCAGCGCTAGGCCTCGGCAGCGGCAGCAGCAGCGGCATGGCAGGGCACGGCAGCGCTCCCCACCACCGTCCGCTGCCTGAGGCCATCCCCCTGCCACCCCCACCCCCCCTCCCCTCCCACCACCACCTGCCCCTGCCTGATGTCGTACCCTTCCAAGGCTCACCAGATGCAGGACTAGCCCAAGAAAAGCCCATTTGGCCCACCATGTCCGTACTAGCCCCTCTTGAAACCAGTCCCTTCTGTCCACAACACCTGTACTAGCCCTCCAGTTAGCCTCCACTCTGACTCCGCCTGAAGCCCTCCCCCTCCCGTGGCTGCAGGATGCTTCGCCCCCACCTGAAACTGCCCCCCTCCTCCGGCTGCAGGACGTTCAGACTGGGTCCCATCTGAAGTCGTCCCCCTCCTCTGGCTAGAGGACGCTCCTGACATTCCCTGCCTGAAGCCGTCCCCGTCCTCAGCTGCAGGTCACTTTCGCTCCCCCCCCACCGGCTGTAGGGCGCTCGTCCCCCCCACCACTGACAGCTCCCACCTGAAGCCCCCCCCCTACCCCCAGCTGTAGGACGCTCCTCCCTGCCCCCGACAGCCCTCTCCTGAAGCCGTCCCCATCCCCCGCTGCAGGACGCCCCCGTCCCCCTCCTCAGCTGTGGTTCACTCACTCCCCCCCCTTCCCCTACTGGCCTTGACAGCCTCCACCTGAAGCTGTGTCCCTTGCCCAGCTGCAGGACGCTCCAACCCCAGACAGCCCACGCCTGAAGCCATCTCTCTCCCCCGGCTGCAGGACGCCACTCACCAGCTGCAGAATGCTTCCCGGCAAGTGAAACTCATTGTTTGGGGTGAATGCTCAATGATTAGGAGGGAGAGCTTTGAAGCGGTGGACAGAACTCTTCAAGATGTATGCAACAACACTAAGCCTTTTCGTGGCATTCTTACCGTTTGTTGTGGTGATTTTTGATAACTCCTTCCTGTAGTGAAAAGGGGAAATGATGCTGATGTTGAAAATTCATGCATAAATAAATCCTACATTTGGACACTTTTCACCAAGTTTCAATTGCAGACGAACATGCGATTGAGAGAGGGAGAAGGCGACTATTATCAATTTTTGTTGAAAGTTGGAGAAGACGAGATTTTAAAGAATGAAGACGATGAAATTGAAATGCCAGAAGATATGGTTCTATCAGCAAAAACACTGGAGGATTGTATTGATTTAATCTATCGCGCATTTGACAATCCTGTAGAATTATTCTCGGACAATTGTATCTTGGTTCTGCACAACAATAAGATGAGAAACATCAATTCTCCATGTATCAGACACTTCCCTGGAATCATTAAGGACTACTTTTCTTTAAATGCTGTCATTGAGGGAACTAATGCTACTCACTTCCCAACAGAATTCCTCGATTCACTCGAGATCTCTGGATTACCAGCACACAAATTGGAGTTGAAAAAAGGATCTCCAATCATGTTAATGAGAAACTTGGAACCCCCAAAGCTATGCAATGGAACAAGGATGATAGTGGAAGATCTACACAATCATCTGATCATTGCAAGAATCAACATGGGAGCCTTCAAATATGACCTCATTCCTTGGATAATGTTCAATTTGACAGAAGGCAAAGACATTCCACTTCAGCGGAGCCAATTCCCAATTCAGACAAGTTTTGCTATGACGATCCATAAAGTGCAAGGACAAACCACGGAGAAAGTGTTGATATACCTCGACAAACCAGTATTTCAGCATGGACAACTTTTGTGGCTCTTAGCTGAGGGAGGGTGAAGGAAAATGTCAACGTTTTCCTGAAGGATGGAACATCGACCAAGAATGTTGTCATTAAGCGCATGCTTGGTTGAACGATGACCTGAGGTAATTTCTCTGATTTTCTTCAAGTTAAAGTTTCACCACTCAATAATGTCTCTATATTAAAATTGTGTCTTTTTTTTCATCAACAGCAAAAAGACATCGAGACGCAGTGAGCAGCAGAATGCAATAAGAGACGCAACAAGAAAGAACTGACTTGAATAAATCTCATCTTTAACATTTAAATTGTTGTTATATTTTAAGAGTTATTCACATTTTAAGCTTTAATAAATCCCTTTTCCACTTGCCGTGCCCGTCAGTTGCGCCTGCGCAGTAATACCTGCGTGTTCTACGTCACAATGACCATATGGTGCCAGCACAAGAACCTGGCTCTCTATATCAGCAAAACCAAATAACTGATTGTGGACTTTGGAAGAGGCAGGTTGAGAACATCAATGGAATGATGGTAGAGAGTCAAAAACTTCAAATTCCTGGATGTGCATATTTCCGACGATCTTTCCTGGACTCAGCACACTAATGCAATCATAAAGAAATCACATCAGCGCCTCTACTTCCTGAGAAGATTACGGAGATTCAGTATGACAAAGAGGATTCTCTTGAACTTCTACAGGTGCACAGTGGAGAGCATAGTGCATCATGGCCTGGTTCGGCAACTTGAAAGTCCAGGAGTGGAAAAGACTGCAAACGTTTGTAAACACTGCCCAGGCCATCACCGGCTCTGACCTCCCCACCATCGAAGGGATTTATCGTAGTCGCTGCCTCAAAAAGGCAGCAAACATCATCAAAGACCCACACCATCCTGGCCGCACACTCATCTCACCACTGCCATCACGAAGAAGCTGCAGGAGCCTGAGAACTGTAATGTCCAGGTTCAGGAACAGCTTCTTCCCTACAGTCATCAGGCTATTAAATACTACAATCTCATAAGCTCTGAACTACAATAGACTATTATTATTATTATTATTATTATTATTATTATTATTATTATTATTATTATTATTATTATTATTATTATTATTATTATTGTTATTGCACTGTTATTGTTGTTGTTTTTTTAATGAGTTTTTGTTATATTATTTATTATGATTACATATTCTGTTGTGCTGCAGCAAGTAAGAATTTCATTGTTCTATTTGGGACATGACAATAAAACACTCTTGACTCTTGACAATGGGAACCCAATGCACGGAATGGCTGCGCCGCCGGAGAACCACTAAGAATGGATGGGGGAGGGGGGGGGTTGAAGGTGGATGGAACTAACGGGTCCCACTTAGTGTTGTATATTACTAAAACTCTCATCTTGTTTGTTTGTTTGCATTGTGCATGTGCATGAGATCCCAAAACTCCACCAAAAGGGTACACGATAGTGCTACAATTTTAGGCTCACCTTACTCACCATTGTCCTGTGATGTAAATGAAACAAGTTTCGTTCAGATTGATGTTATATTTTACAGGTTATTGACATTTTAAACTTTAAACTTTAAAAAAAAAACAGTTTTCCACTTGCCCTGCCTGTCAGCCATGTTACAATGATGTCACAATGGGATCCCGAACCTCGTTTACATAATGAAATAGCGATTTAAAAAAATCTGTTTTAATCAAATTCTTCCGTTTTCATTCACAATGATGTCACAAAGGGATTCTGAATCTCATTTACATATAAAAAATGTGATTTTCATTAGGAATTCCATTAAAAAAAACATTGCAATTTTAAATGTGGCAGGGGAGGTGGGATAGAGGGAGGATTCTTTTTTTTTATCGTGATTTTCATTGTGGGGGATGGGATAGGTGGGAGGTGAGGAGTGGGGGAGCAGGGGGATAGAGGGAGAGGAGTGGGGTAGGAAGGGAGAGGGAGGGTAAAGTGGGGGAGGTGAGGAGGGAGAATGGGGAGGAGGTGGGAGAGTGGGGGAGGTCGGCAGCGGGGGAGGTGAGGCGGGAGTGTGGTGGGTGGGATAGGGGGAGGTGAGGAGTGGGGGAGCAGGGGGATAGAGAGAGGAGTGGGGTAGAAAGCAGAGAGGAGTTATGGAGGGAGGGAGGGAGGGTGTAGAGGAAAGGAGAGTGTAGGGGAAAGGAGAGAGAGGGAGAGGTGAGGGAGGGTGTTGGGGAGGGGAGGAGGAGATGGGAAAGAAGAGGGAGGGTGAAGAAGGAGGGTGAGGGAGTGCTGGGGATGAGCAGGAATGGAGGAGGATATGGGTAGAAAGAGGGATGGCGAGGTAATGGAGCAGTGGAGGGGGAAGATGGAGGAGGGGAGGGAGGGGTGATACTTTACATGTTATTGTCATTTTGAACTTTTAAAATATCACAGTCGCGCTCCCACTTGCCAGCCATGCCCACACATTTGGGAGAGTGTTTGCCATGACTTGCGTCACAACAGGGATCTCTGTCATCACAACGGGAACCCATCAGCCCGCGCAGTTGGTGGCTATGGGTATGTGGTGGAATATTGCCTTGGGGGACGGGCCCAATGGGTCTGCACCTAGTCCAGTATATTACTAAAACTCTCATCTTGTTTGTTTGTTGTCTGTCTGTGATGAGTGTGATCCTGAAATTACGCCAAAACGGTACACGATAGCGCTACAATTTCTGGCTCGCCTTACTCACCAACTGTATCATGTTTCGTTCAGATTAATGGTATATTTTGTAAGTTATTGACATTTTATACTTAATAAATAAAAACATCGCCCCCCACTTGCCATCTTTACTTGACTGGCGTCACAAAGGACACCTAACGGGTCCTCACTGGCAGTTGCGGCCTTTGCACAATTTCAGACCGGCATCTCTTTTTCCTTCCTCACAACGGGGACACAATGGCTCCATGGGTAAGTTTCCTTCCATTTTACTGCTGCTCCGGGCCCGCAGAGAGGGAGAGGAGTGGCACCAGGCCCGTGGGGAGGAAGAGCACAGGGAGGCAGCGCAGTGGGACTCGGAACAAGGAGTTCTAGCCGGTGCGGGGTCCGGGGCCCGGGCCAGGGAGAGTTCACGCCAGTGACCCGCCCGCGGGTAGGGAGAGCGCGGGGAGGGAGAGTAGCGGCACCTGTCGCAGCCTCGGCCGCCCCTTCCCCCTCCCCCGGCTCTGCGCCACTTGGCCCGTCCCCCCGAAAGCCCCCATCTCAAGTACACCTTCATCACCGACCTGGTGGAGAAAACAGGACTGGCGGTGCTTTACAGCGTGACCCTGGGGAGGTGAAGAAGGAGTGTGGGGGGATTGAGGGAGAGGAGGGGGGAGTGAGGGAGATAGGGAGTGGGCGATAGAGGGAGAGGAGGGCAGTGGGGGAGGTAAGGAGGTAGAGTGGGGGTGGTGGGATAGGTGGGAGATCAGGAATGGGGAGCAGGGGGATTGAGGGAGAGGAGGGGTGTAGGGAGGGGAGAGGGGTTATGGAGGGACGGAGGGACGTAGGGAGGGAGTGACCGAGGGGAGGGGAAAGGGGAGGAAGGGAGAGGTGAGGGAGGGAGTGGGGGAGGGGAGGAGGAGAGGGGAAAGAAGAGGGAGGGTGAAGAGAAAGGGGGGACATTCTGCGGTATGTGGGGGAATGGAGGAGGAGCGGGGTGGGAAGAGGGATGGCGAGGTATAGGGATGGAGAGGTAATGGAAATATTAAAAACAAAGTTATTAACTTTAACTTCACTTCTGCCGTCAGCCCAGCATGCGCAGTTGGGGGCTATGGCTCAATGGTTGAATTTTGCATTGGGGAAAAAAGGCCTCCAGGGTCCCACTTGGTCTTCCCTCCTAAAAAGCCAGAGTTCTTTAGATATTAGACTTTAAAGATGCAGCGCGGAAACGGGTCCTTCAGCCCACTGAGTCCGCTCCGAGTCCGCACCTTCCGGTGACATTTTCCAGAGGTGCCGCTGAGAAGCCGAGGCCAGAACCTTGTGAGTCAGAGCATCACGGGTCAGAGGTGAAGGAAGCCTCATGGGTCGACGGAGCCCGTGGATGGGGCCTGGGACGGCATCACTGAGCGGTCCAGAAAGGACCTGGCAGCGTTAATGGCGAGGTCGGTGCATGGGTCGATGATGGCGCCGACTGACAGACGAGGACGGGCATGTGGAAGTGCGGACGCTGCTGCCGAGGGAGGGTAGAGGGGACCGCCGTGAGGGAGGGGAGTGGGGGGAACAAAGGGGGAACTGGCATGGGGGAGGGGGAATTTGTAACTTTGAAAGCGCCCTTTATGGGCAACTATTTGCATACCTTGCGTATGCAAGCAACATATTTTGCTGTGATATGTCACTTGTGACAATAAAGTATCCAATTCAACCCCATACAATAAGCAAGGGAGGAAACAGGAGCACCCATAGAAAACCCACACAATCACAAGGAAAACAAACTCCATACAGACAGTACCCGTGGTCAGGTTCGAACTCGAGTCTCTGGCACCGTAAGGCAGCAACTCTACCGCTGCACCACCATGCTGCCCTATGTTCCCAAGTAATAATAAATCAAGAAACAATAGCAATGAGAAATCTGGTTTATCTTCTTGTTTGATTTAATTCTTTACATAACAAAAAAAAACATCTGTCATTTATCCTCAAAGGAATGGGCAGGATTGTGTTGTCAGCAGGCCTGTCAGTATGTTCCAGACCTTTGTGGACTGCAGCATGGAAGTACAAAATACAATGAAGGATGGATGTACATATTCCTCACCCCCTGCTCCATCTCTGGACTCACCATTGATCTGAGCCAAGGGGCCTAAAACGTATCAGGTCAGCTTACAATTAGCCTGCAAACCTTCACTTCTTTGGACAATGGAAGGAAACTGAAGCTCCTGGTGAAATTCATGCAGTCACAGGGAAAAAATGCTAACTCCACACAAACATCACTGAAGGACAGGACTGCACTCAGACTGCTGGAGCTGTGAGGCAGTAAACAAATAGTTGTGTCATGGTGCCACATCTATTGATTCATTTGAACAGGCCCATTGAACATCACTGGAAAGTGTTGCTTTCTTTCTTTATTCAAAATCTATATAATTAAAAGTCTAAACTTGACCACTTCCTGTTTGCACCGTACATTGATTTTAGAAAAAAACACTACCACATACGCCTGTGACTTTTGGCCATCTTACTCAGAGTCCCCCTCCAGCAAGAGGATTTTTGCCATCGATGAAAAATAAAAGACATTAATATTTTAAAAATGTTGAGATTCTCTCTCCTGTCAATCATGCCATGAAGGCCACGCCCTTCCAGTGGGAGGGGGAGGGACTATAAAACCTGGAAGTGTGGACGTGGCTCAGTCTCTGCTAGATGGGGGAGGGAGAGGTCACGACTTTTAGTCTGAGCTGCGAATCAACTAAACACACTGAATGTCTACTGAACTGTGAGTGTGGATTTTATGTGGTTTTTATGGTGGGTTTATGGTGGTTTTATGGTGGATTTATGGTGGTTTTACCCTGCTTCAAATGGTATGGAACTGCATTTGAATTTGGTGGCCTTGCAACCTGCTTAAAATGGTAAGAAACTGCACTTGGATTTGGTGGCCTTGCACCCTGCTTGAAATGGTATGAATGCATTTGAATTTGGTGGCCTTGAACCCTGCTTGAAATGGTATGAAACTGCATTTGAATTTGGTTGTCTTGCAACCTGCTTAAAATGGTATGAAGCTGCATTTGAATTTGTTGGCCTTGCACTCTGCTTGAAATGGTATGAAACTGCATTTGAATTTGGTGACCTTGCACCCTGCTTGAAATGGTATGAAACTGCACTTGAATTTGGTGTCTACTGAACTGTGAGTGTGGATTTTATGTGGTTTTTATGGTGGGTTTATGGTGGTTTTATGGTGGATTTATGGTGGTTTTACCCTGCTTCAAATGGTATGGAACTGCATTTGAATTTGGTGGCCTTGCAACCTGCTTAAAATGGTAAGAAACTGCACTTGGATTTGGTGGCCTTGCACCCTGCTTGAAATGGTATGAATGCATTTGAATTTGGTGGCCTTGAACCCTGCTTGAAATGGTATGAAACTGCATTTGAATTTGGTTGTCTTGCAACCTGCTTAAAATGGTATGAAGCTGCATTTGAATTTGTTGGCCTTGCACCCTGCTTGAAATGGTATGAAACTGCATTTGAATTTGGTGACCTTGCACCCTGCTTGAAATGGTATGAAACTGCACTTGAATTTGGTGGTCTTGCACCCTGCTTTAAATGGTATGAAACTGCACTTGAATTTGGTGGCCTTGCACCCTGCTTGAAATGGTAAGAAACTGCATTTGAATTGGTGGCCTTGAACCCTGCTTGAAATGGTATGAAACTGCATTTAAATCTGGTGGCCTTGCACCCTGCTTGAAATGGTGTGAAACTTCATTTGAATCTGGTGGCCTTGCACCCTGCTTGAAATGGTGTGAAACTTCATTTGAATTTGGTGGCCTTTCACCCTGCTTGAAATGGTATGAAACTGCATTTGAATTTGTTGGCCTTGCACCCTGCTTGAAATGGTATGAAACTGCATTTGAATTTGGTGGCCTTGCACTCTGCATGAAGTGGTAGGAAACTGCACTTGAATTTGGTGGCTTTGCACCCTGCTTGGAATGGAATTTCAAGGAATAGCCATGACTCCGAGCCCACCAGTCGTGAGTGAGTGAGCTGCCAGCACACCAGGCTTGAGTGACTGAGCTGCCATTTCAAGAATCCATTCGGCCATCAATGTCCATACTAGCCCTCTGGAAACCAGTCCCTTCAGCCCACAACCCATACTAGCACCCCAGAAAGCCCCCCCCCCCCTACTGCTGGCCACCAATATTGTAATTGGTGGAGAGGTGGAATATTGCGTTGGGGGACCAGCCCTCCGATGTGAACATGGGACCCAACGGGTCCCATTTAGTCTTGTATTATTATATTAATTAATTTACATATTTACTGTTGCTTTAAGTGAATTTATTATTTCATGAACATAATTTTAATTTTTATTTTTACTTATTTGTTTCAAGTCTCTGAATGTTTCAGATCATCAGAGATGTCTGGAAACAGCGAGAAGGACTTCTGAAGTATATTCATAAGCAGATCCATTGGGCATAGCCTCCGACTGTGATGCCTAAGGCTGCGTTATTGCTGATGGCCTGCTCTGATATGTTTCAGGGAACTGTTCTGCCATAAAATGTCTGCGCAACTGTGAATGCAAATCTGTTTGCCCAAATGATCCAGTTCTAGTCTGGGCCATATATGTACTTATTTATTTAGATGTGAGGGGTCCTTACAGTCTGATCCTTCCTGCCGCACCAAAATCTTATTACCAATGTACGCTGTCCTCGGTATGGCTGCTTCAGAGAGGAGATGGTTGCCTACCTCTGCAGTGTGGATTTGTAAAGAGGGTCTGGAGAATGATATAAGGGTTCTTGTACATCGGGAACATCTCCATAGCAGAGGATTCTTCGATTTATGGGCTCTTCCCATTCAGTTCAGTTCCGTTTTGTTTATTATCATGTGTACCAAGGTACAGTGAAAAGTTTTTGTTGCGTGCTAACCAGTCAGTGATGCCGGGGTCGGGCCTAGCGAGCAGGTCGTCCACCTAGAATAATCACATAGAATACAAAGAATCACATAGAATAATCACATAGATCACATAGAATACAAAGAATCACATAGAATAATCACATAGAATACAAAGAATCACATAGAATAATCACATAGAATACAAAGAACTCACTTGAACAAACCTAAAGCATTAGGGGGCTTAGCACTACCTAATTTCATGTATTATTATTGGTCAGTAAATATTAAAAATATGATTCAACTGATGGATAACTCTGCCCAGCAAGTGGACTGGATTGTAATGGAGAGAGAGGATTGCTCCTCTGGAAACATTGGAGCGATCATCCTCTCACCAATGAAACTGAATAACATAAATTATAATAAGAACCCAATTATACATAGCACAATCAGAATTTGGAAACAAATAAAACAAAATTTAAAATTAAGAAATTTATCACTTTTATCTCCCATAGTTAATAATCCTTCGTTTAATCCCTCTATTATAGATAAATCTTTCACACACTGGGATAGATTAGGAATTAAAACGTTCGGTGACCTGTATGAAACTGGAAAATTACTATCATTTCAACAATTACAAATAAAATAAAAACTCGGAAATAATCAATATTTTAAATATTTTCAAATATGCGACTATTGCTATTAAAATTTCAAAGGAAAGGTGGAATGAACACTTATTAAACGTGCATAAATGTTCGATTAATGTAAGACACACTTTAATACAATTTAAAATTTTACATAGATTATATTATTCCAAAACTAAAATCCATATAATTTTCCCAAATGTATCATCCATCTGTGATAAATGTAAATCTCAAGAAGCTACTATAGCGCACTCATTTGTTTTCTGTACAAAAATTCAAAAATTTTGGATTTAAATTTTTGAAATCTTTACAAAATTATTTAAAATAAAACTGATACCCAAAGCAGAATGGATTATCTTCAGAATAACGGAAGATAGTCCAGAACTAAATGTGTTCCAAAAGAAACTAATAGACTATGGGTTAATAACTGGAAAAAAGTTAATCCTAAAATTTTGGAAAAAGGCTCCAATACCAACTATAAACATGTGGATTTCAAATATGTTTGAAACATTACACCTAGAAGAGATAAGACTCCTCCTGGCAGGTAAACCAGATCACTTCCACCTGACGTGGTCTGCATTTATAGAATTATTACAAATATAGGGTGCAAAAGTACCTTAAAAAAAACTGAGGTCAGGTAAGGGGGGATGAAAGTTGGAGAGTTGGTATGTCCCATTTGCGTGATGCTTACAAAAACTATTTGTTTTTCTCTTTTCCCTCTTTCTCTTTCTTCTTCTTTTCTAGGGTCTATTTCTTAACTCTTTTTCTTTTGTTTTTAATTTCGTTCTTATAGGGTCTTCGTTCTTTCTTGTTGTCACGTTTTTTACACTTTCACCTTTTCCTTCACTTTCTTCTTTCTCTCGATCTCATCCTTTCCCTTTATTAGTGTAAAAAACAAACGGAGTACATTAATTGTAAGAAGAAACATGTGACGAGTACTAATGTATGTGGTTGTAATGTAATGTCTACAGAGAGATTTATGCTGGTTGGAAGAGTGGGCTGAAAGATGGCAGATGAAGTTTAATGCTGATAAGTGTGAGGTGCTACATCTTGGCAGGACAAATCAAAATAGGACGTACATGGTAAATGGTAGGGAATTGAAGAATGCAGGTGAACAGAGGGATCTTGGAATAACTGTGCACAATTCCCTGAAAGTGGAATCTCATGTAGATAGGGTGGTGAAGAAAGCTTTTGGTGTGCTGGCTTTTATAAATCAGAGCATTGAGTATAGAAGTTGGGATGTAATGTTAAAATTGTACAAGGCATTGGTGAGGCCAATTCTGGAGCATGGTGTACAATTTTGGTCGCCTAATTATAGGAAGGATGTCAACAAAATAGAGAGAGTACAGAGGAGATTTACTAGAATGTTGCCTGGGTTTCAACAACTAAGTTACAGAGAAAGGTTGAACAAGTTAGGGCTTTATTCTTTGGAGCGCAGAAGGTTAAGGGGGGACTTGATAGAGGTCTTTAAAATTATGAGAGGGATAGACAGAGTTGACGTGGATAAGCTTTTCCCATTGAGAGTAGGGAAGATTCAAACAAGGGGACATGACTTGAGAATTAAGGGACAGAAGTTTAGGGGTAACATGAGGGGGAACTTCTTTACTCAGAGAGTGGTGGCTGTGTGGAATGAGCTTCCAGTGAAAGTGGTGGAGGCAGGTTCGTTTTTATCATTTAAAAATAAATTGGATAGTTATATGGACGGGAAAGGAATGGAGGGTTATGGTCTGAGCGCAGGTATATGGGACTAAGGGAGAATACGTGTTCAGCACGGACTAGAAGGGTCAAGATGGCCTGTTTCCATGCTGTAATTGTTATATGGTTATATGGTTAATGTACTTCTAATAAATAAAAAATAAAAAAATTAAAAAAAAGAATTTGGTGGCCTTGCACTGTGCATGAAGTGGTAGGAAACTGCACTAGCGAGCAGGTCGTCCACCTTCGGTTCACGACAGTTGAGCTGGGCGATCCTCAGCCCTCAGTCCACGGTGAGCAAATCCTTGCCTACCAATTCATGAAAGGCCTGGATAGAGTGAATGTGAGAGGAAGTTTCCACCAGTGGGAGAATCTAGGACATGAGGGCATAGCCTCAGAATAAAAGGAGTTACCTTTAGAAAGGAGATGAGGAGGAATTTATTTAGTCAAAGGGTGGTGATTTGTGGAATTCATTTCCACAGACAGCTGTGGAGGCCAAGTCATTGGGTATTTTTAAGGTGGAGATTGACAGATTCTTGATTCGTAAGGGTGTCATGGGTTATGTGAAATAAACAGGAGATTGGGGTTGAGTGAGAAAGATAGATCAGCCATGACTGAATGGCGGAGTAGATTCAATGGACCAAATGGCTTAATTCTGGTCCTATGACTTTATAATTTCTGAACTTATGAATTGCCCTTGGACCTTCACCCTGATTTACCTGCACTAGTGGTTCAATCCTTGTTGTAATGGCACGACCAGAACTACACACAATATTCCAAATGCAACTTAACCAAAGTGTTATAGAACTGCACTAAAAACACCTACAGTACATCTCCAAATTCTCCTGTATATCACATGTCATCATGCCTTTGCCTTTTCAAACAGTCTATGGATTGCCACTGGATCAAAATCCTGACTTTCTTAATCCTGAATGCCTCATATTTCACTTGGCAGCTTACAACCCAGTGGTATGAATATTGCTTCTCTAACTTTGTAACCCTCTCTCCCTCACTCTCCATCCCTCCCCCATCCTAGTTCCCCGACCAGTCTGACTTTTCCCCTGAATACATTTTATCTCTGTATGCTTCATTGCCACCTTCCCCTTGCTAATAATAATCTCCTACATTTTTCTGGAACCTCATCCCCTTTGATGTCTTGTTTTCATACCTTACCCATGCTTATCTCTGTGTCTCCCTCTCCTCTGGCACTCAGTCTGAAGAAGGGTTTTGACCCGAAACATCACCCATTCCTTCTTTCCAGATATGCTGCCTGTCCCACTGAATTACTCCAGCATTTTGTGTCTATCCTGAATTTCTTATCCAGCTGCACTATCATTTCACTAACTTAAACTAAGGCAACCAAAGCAAATGGCTCACAGTCACCTTCACAATGTTATCTGGGAATGGGATGTAAATATTGGCCTCATCAGCAACATCTATATCACAAAATGTTAATAATATCTGGCTGCTTTGACCTCACACAGCTCAGAAAAATCTGGTCAGCAATAACATAGCAAGGACTTTGAGCATTGTTTTGATGAGTTTAAAATGTTTGCATTTTGTGGCCTGATTTTCCGGAATGGAAATAATGTGACCGCTTTTTGGATTAAGCAGCAGCAAAGAGTCAGTACATGAAAAGAGAACCCTTTTTTTAAAGATGCAAGTGGCCTTAGCACCTTGAGTAATTACAAAGACTTAGCCCAAGTATATTTGCACAAAAATAGCTTTAATTTATTCCAGTGATTATCAAGTGTGGCTTTCAGCAGTTCCATGTTTGCTTTGAGTGTTCATTTCAAAATCACATTGACAGTGATCTGTAGGAGTTAAATGGACTTAACTGGCTTTTAGTGCATGAAGAAATTATCCTTCACATAGTGAACCTTCCCTTTGAAATGTTTGACTCTAGTTTTGACTTGTAAAATGTTCTTTGGTTTAGTTCAGTTTAGTTTAGTTAAAAAATGTATTTTTGTCGTAGTTAGGTCTTTAGAGCAAGCATTTCAAAAAATGTATTAAAAACATCGAAGACAATACAAATTTGCCAAACATTCCCTCGTCCTTTCCAATTCATGACATCGGTAGTGGGGAAACTGCTAGAGTCAGTTATTAAAGATGGGATAGCAGCACATTTGGAAAGTGGTGAAATCATTGGACAAAGTCAGCATGGATTTACGAAAGGTAAATCGTGTCTGACGAATCTTATAGAATTTTTCGAGGATGTAACTAGTAGAGTGGATAGGGGAGAACCAGTGGATGTGTTGTATCTGGACTTTCAGAAGGCTTTCGACAAGGTACCACATAAGAGATTAGGATACAAACTTAAATCACACGGTATTGGGGGTTCAGTATTGATGTGGATAGAGAACTGGCTGGCAAACAGGAAGCAAAGAGTAGGAGTAAACGGGTCCTTTTCACAATGGCAGGCAGTGACTAGTGGGGTACCACAAGGCTCAGTGCTGGGACCCCAGCTATTTACAATTTATATTAATGATCTGGACGAGGGAATTGAAAGCAACATCTCCAAGTTTGCGGATGACACTAAGCTGGGGGGCAGTGTTAGCTGTGAGGAGGATGCTAGGAGACTGCAAGGTGACTTGGATAGGCTGGGTGAGTGGGCAAATGTTTGGCAGATGCAGTATAA
This sequence comes from Malacoraja senta, assembly GCA_038087875.1. Classification (NCBI taxonomy): domain Eukaryota; kingdom Metazoa; phylum Chordata; class Chondrichthyes; order Rajiformes; family Rajidae; genus Malacoraja; species Malacoraja senta. Next base: position 242,932,111 of record CM075977.1, on the reverse strand, counting down.
TGTGGATAAATGTGAGGTTATCCACTTTGGTAGCAAAAACGGGAAGGCAGACTATTATCTAAATGGTGGCCGATTAGGAAATGGGGAGATGCAGCGAGACCTGGGTGTCATGGTACACCAGTCATTGAAAGTAGGCATGCAGGTGCAGCAGGCAGTGAAGAAAGCGAATGGTATGTTGGCCTTCATAGCAAGAGGATTTGAGTATAGGAGCAGTGAGGTTCTACTGCAGTTGTACAGGGTCTTGGTGAGACCACACCTGGAGTATTGCGTACAGTTTTGGTCTCCAAATCTGAGGAAGGACATTATAGCCATAGAGGGAGTGCAGAGAAGGTTCACCAGACTGATTCCTGGGATGTCAGGACTTTCAATGGAAGAAAGACTGGATAGACTTGGCTTATACTCGCTAGAATTTAGGAGATTGAGAGGGGATCTTATAGAAACGTACAAGATTCTTATGGGGTTGGACAGGCTAGATGCAGGAAGATTGTTCCCGATGTTGGGGAAGTCCAGGACAAGGGGTCACAGCTTAAGGATAAGGGGAAAATCCTTTAAGACCGAGATGAGGAAAAACTTTTTCACACAGAGAGTGGTGAATCTCTGGAACTCTCTGCCACAGAGGGTAGTTGAGGCCAGTTCATTGGCTATATTTAAGAGGGAATTAGATGTGGCCCTTGTGGCTAAAGGGATCAGGGGGTATGGAGAGAAGGCAGGTACGGGATACTGAGTTGGATGATCAGCCATGATCGTATTGAATGGCGGTGCAGGCTCGAAGGGCCGAATGGCCTACTCCTGCACCTAATTTCTATGTATCTATGTATGTATCTATGAGTTGCAGAATGCAAGTATTGTGGTTGTGCATCCTGAGATTTATTGTAACTGCTCCATTATTCGTTCTCTATAGCTGCCAACATTACAGCTGTCAAGCTTAATCGCTGGTAGATTAGATCTGAGAATGTGAATACCTCTATGTTCTGTATCTTGTGTGGTGTGCGCCAGTTTGCTGTGATCTCTTCACCCATGATATGCCCACAAGGTGCAAAGTTACATGCATTTTTAACAGATAAATGATAGGTTTTTGTTGTCTGGCAGACAGGCTCACAGTGAAAGAGCTCTGGAGAGGAATGTGTGAATGGGAAGGCTGGAAACATCATTCTTATTCTCATGTACACTAGATCAAGGCATTTTGTTATAGTATCACTTACAGATCGCAAGAGCATATTCATGGTTGACAAATGGAATATAATTCCCTGCAATAGCAAACATCACCGCATCGCTTAGTGCTCCAGCACAGCCTTTGGCTGTCTAAGGAAAAGAGTGTTCAAATATCAGCACCTCCAATTCCATCAAAGAAGCAGTTAGACAGGTACATGGATAGGACAGGTTTGGAGGAATATGGACCAAGCGCAAGCAGGTGGGATTAGTGTAGCTGGGATAGGTTGGCTGGTGTGGGCAAGTGGGGCTGAAGGTTTCAACACTGTATCACTCTATGACTGTAACTCAACACTAAGTTCGACAAAGCTTGAACATTACATTTTCCAATTTAAGGTAACTAACCTGCAACCTCCCCACCCCCCCCCCTTTCTCTTGCCTCGCTTCCCACCCCCCACCCCGCCCTTTCACTCTCCAATGCCCTACCTGATTTGTGCCCATTTCTTTGATTCCCCCTGCCACCTTTCTCTGGCGTCAGCCCTCTCCTATCCTTGTCTACTTATCGCACACTTTTTGTCTGTTCATCGCTAACATTTGTCCAGCCATCTGCCAATCAAAACCTCCCCTCGCCTATATTCAACTATCACTTGACAGACTTTATCCTGCCCACACTTCTCTTCCAGCTTTCCACCCACCCCCCACCACAATCATTCTCAAGAAAGGTCCCGGCCCAAAATGTAATCTATCCAGGTTCTCCATAGATGGTACCTGACCCACTGAGTTACTTCAGCACTGTGTTTCCTTTTTGGTAAGCCAGCATATGTAGTTCCTTGTGTCTTCAACACTAAATCCATTGGTCTATTGGTCATCATTGATTCCTGTCCTTATGAAACCTCAGACTTGGATCAGTTATTACAAGCAACTAAAAGCACTGGAGAGATACCAAATATGGTGTCACTGCAAAACTATTAGCAGGATAAATTACCACTGATGTCAATGTACCAAAGGCCCACATCTACAGCATGGAGACTTTTTGATGTACTCTGCCCTTTCTAACAGGCAGTCTGGATCATCAAGATGTGTGATACATGAAACAAGGACTCTGTTCCAAGCTCCAACAATGCAAAGGAATGCAAGTCACCTTCAAGAATGTTACCAAAATCTCCCTTTAAAAAAATTCATAACCTCTAACTCTTTGGAATTCCGGAAGCATGGTTGCTCAAACTGGAGTTGAAGCATACAAAAGGGCCCAGAAGGAGTATATAGAGAGGTGAAAACACACAAATATCAGAGGGAATGCAAAACATCTCAAGTTACTTTCTGATACCAATGTGTCAGGCACAACCTATCACTATCTGTGATAGTCACAAAGTGCTAGAGCAACTCAGTGGGTCAGTCACCATCTCTAGCGGAAAGGAACAACTGATGTATCAGGTTGGAACCCTTTTTCAGACTGAAAGTAGAGGGGGGGGGGGGGGACTGGAGGTAGGAAAAGACCTGAGCAAATTATGTCTGGCAACAGATGGAGTCCATAATGGCCCATTGTTGGCTGGGGAAAAGGTGATAATGAAGGGATACAAGGATGTGAAGTGAAACTAGTATGAAGACTAGGGTGGGGGAAGAGGAGAGAGAGGGAATGCAGCGGTTACTTGAAATTAGAGAAATGAACGTTCATATCACTAAGTTATAAGCTGCCCAAGGAAAATATGAGGTGTTGTTCCTCCCATTTGCAAGTGGCCTCACTCTGGCAGTGAGGAGGCCCAGGTCATAAAGGTCAGTATGGAAGGGGAGTTAAAATGTTTGGCAACCGGGAGATCAGGTAGGCCAAGGTGGACTGAGGGAAAATGTTCAGCAAAATGATTGCCCAGTATAAGCTTGGTCTCGCTGATATATCGGAGCCCACACCGAGAACAACGGATACAGTAAATGAAGTTGGAGGAGGTGCAAGTGAACCTCTGCCTCACCTGAGAAGACTGTGGGGGTCTCTGTATGGAGTTGAGGAAGCTGGTCTAGGGACAGGTGTTGCATCTTCTATCCCTACCTGTATCAGTGTGTGGATTCCAATCAGACTTTTACTCACCTCTGTTCCCTCAGAACTGAACTGGAAACAATTCCCTCGACTTGAAGGGACTGCCTAAAAAGAAAATTCCTTGCATCTTGCAATGAAGTGGTTTAAAAAAGTAGGCCCAATGCAAATAGGAGGAACAGCAACTTATATGTCGCATGGACAGCTTAGAACCCAGTGGTATAGATATTGACTTCTCTAACTTCAAGTAACCCTTACTTTCCCTCTCTCTCCACCCCTCTCCCTTCCTTGTTCTCCGACCAGTCTGACTGTCCTCCTGATTAAATGTTATCTTTTTATGCCTCGTTGTCAACTTCCCCTAGCTAACAACAACCTATTCTACATTTACCTTGAATTTTGTCTCTTTTGATCAGTCATTTTCTCACCTTATTCTTCCATATTCCTGCGTCTCCCTCTCCCCGCCTCTCAGTTAGAATAAGGGTCTCGACATGAAACGTCACGCATTCCTTCTATCCAGAGATACTGCCTGTTACTCCAGGATTTTGTGTCTATCTTAAGTACTTTAAAAATCCGGTTTGTTTAAATAATAAGTGGTAAACTATTGTACTACATGTCTGCAGGTCATTGTGACAGATTCCACTCCATGTTTTCTCATGCTCCTCTTGAATGCGGTAAGGCCTGAACACTGGAATTGGGAACTGTAGAGATGTCCGTGAACAGTTCAATGATTTAATGTCTTCATTTATCCATTACTTTGTAGCAACCCATCTTTGAGAAATCATCTTAATAAATTGCTTATCTCGTTGTATTGAAGAATACTGTAAAGCTCGGAATGGTGAAAAATTGAACCAAATTAATGATAACACATGAACTAAGATGTCATAAAATATTGCCATTATTGCAAGATATGTTTTTTGTATATTCTGAAGTGACAATAATTGATATGCTGTCAGATAGAGTAGCACTGCTCTCATACTCAAAGGAAAATGAATGTTGTTAGGATCCCTGCAGAATGATAAGGCTGTGTGCTTTTAAAACAATATTTTAATAAAGTTTATGTGTAGTTGGTTGAATAGCTTAGGGGTTAAAGAGAAATGTCATTTGAGTCTCTGGACAAAAACATGCTTTTGCGATATTGCCAATGTACAGATTATTATGTTTGGTTATTATGTTCAGCTGATGGGAGAGACTGTTTCAGTGGATATTGTTTAGGGTCTGATTCAGCTCCTGTCTGAAAATTGCCAAATGCAATAGTATCAAAGGTTCATCATATGAACAAAATGTTCAAATGTTCCTCACACTGATTAACTGCAATGGCCGATCTCAGTGACATGAGAAGACATAAAATGGCAGTATATTTAAATGGATATATTCTTGACTGCTCTTCATTTACACAAATATCTATTTCTATAGTTTGAAATATATACCCAATCATTACCATCATGCTTTTTCAGGGGAACTATGCTTCTGATCATTAATTTCTCATGTTATCTTTGCCTAATCATCCGTATTTTCAAACCGAGTAAGAACAATTTCAGGGGTGATTATCCTGAACTAGAACAATTGCATCCACAAATGACAAACTACTAATTTGAATGGTATTTTCTGGAAACGTCATTTGTTCAGCCTGGACTATTTCTTTTAAACTAAAATCAATGACCATCATCAGTTCCAATTGTTGCCAGTTTCTGAACAATTTCTGGATTGTAGTGAGGGAATTGAAATAATTCCATGACAGTAAAGAATTAATCAGCCAAGTTGAAGAAATATATTACAGTTTTTATCTAAGTCCAACCATTCATTGGGCGACACAGTGGTGCAGCGGTAGAGTTGCTGCCTTACAGCATTTGCAGCGCCGGATACCCGGGTTCGCTCCTGACTATGGCTGCTTTCTGTACGGAGTATTACCTTCTCCCCGTGACCCCCGTGGGTTTTCTCCGAGATCTTCGGTTTCCTCCCACACTCCAAAGACCTACAGGTTTGTTGGTTATTGGCTTGGTAAATGTAAAAATTGTGCGGAGATCGCTGGTCGGCGCGGACCCTGTGGGCCGAAGGGCCTGTTTCCGCGCTGTATCTCTAAACTAAACTAAAAATTGTGTTGTGTGCCTTTTTTAACGGACACATCTATATTTATGGAGAGACGCACTGCAGGCACCCATAATATATGTTATGATCCTTCCTTTAATCATGTAAAAATATTTCAACTCTTGGTACGTATCATTAAATAAAATTCGACAATAAACCATGCAGGAAATAGTGTTAATGATGGTCAAAGAGAATATTTTACTGAACATCTGAAGGTAGGAGAAAGGATTATGGAGGATATTTCAGTGGTTTAAGCCCAATATGTTGAAACCACAGGCACCAATGACAGAAGGATTAAAGTTGGGAGTGCACGATGTACCAGGTATGAAGGAGTGCAGCGTGCTAGAAAAGGTTACAGATATGGTGAAGGTCACGTCTCCGCAGGGATTTCAGAACAGCATGGGCATTTTAAAATCAGTGCTGAATCAGACGATTCTCTTGCCACACACAAAGGAAGAGAATAGCTTCTCAGCAGCACAATGGCAGTCACCAGAATGATGCTGTGAATCTTTTTTCCACACACACTAGCTGCAGATCATGCATATCCAGTTTTAGCTTGTCTTTTCATCGACGACTTTACATCTGCATGGCATGCTGAAGAATACCTGTTATAAGAAATTGAATGCAAGAAAATTAGGGCCATAGAGTAAATAGTAGCCAAAATCTTTGGTGGCACATAGCAGGCACATAGTGATTTCTATATCATCTGATATAGAAATCACTCATGTGTTTAATATCTGACAAAAGGACCCCTGAAGCATTAGACTACTTCTTTCTTTTGTCTGTGATTGTGCAATGCTTCCTATTTTTAGGTCTAACTCTCAGGACCTTACTGTATTAATTATCAGTTCTCATGCAAAGGCACATTTGATTGATGTCAAAAGCACATCAACTTCTTTGCTGAGCAAATATGTTGGGTTCCATTACGTGGTTGGGAAGATTATTTCTGGCATGGCACTTTATGTGTATATGGATGACAGAATCTAGAAACATAGAAACATAGAAAAATAGGTGCAGGAGTAGGCCATTCCAGCCATTCGAGCCATTCAATATGATCATGGCTGATCATCTAAAATCAGTACCCCGTTCCTGTTTTCTCCCCATATCCCTTGATTCCATTAGCCCTAAGAGCTATATCTAACTCTATCTTGAAAACATCCAGTGAATTGGCCTCCATTGCCTTCTGTGGCTGAGAATTCCACAAATTCACAACTCTCTGGGTGAAGAAGTTTTTACTCATCTCAGTCCTAAATGGCCTATCCCTTATTCTTAAACTGTGACCCCAGGTTCTGGACTCCCCCAACATCGGGAATATTTTTCCTGCATCTAGCCTGTACAATCCTTTAAGAATTTTATATGTTTCTATAAGATCCCCTCTCATCCTTCTAAATTCCAGTGAATACAAACCCAGTTGACCCATTCTTTCATCATATGTCAGTTCCGCCATCCTGTAAATTAACCTGGTGAACCTACGCTGCACTCCCTCAATAGCAATAATGTTCTTCCTCAAATTAGGAGACCAAAATTGCACATAATACTCCAGGTGCAGTCTCACCAGGGCTCTGTACAACTGCAGTAGGACCTCCTTGCTCCTAAACTCAAATCCTCTAGCAATGAAGGCCAACGTGACATTAGCTTTCTTCACTGCCTGCTGTACCTGCATGCTTACTTTCAGTGACTGATGTACAAGCACACCCAGGTCTCGTTGCACCTCCTGTTTTCTTAATCTGACACCATTCAGATAATAATCTGCCACCTGTTCTTGCCACCAAAGTGGATAACCACACATTTATGCACATTATTCTGCATATGCCATGCACCTTCCCACTCACCCAACCTATCCAAGTCACCCTGCAGCCTCAGAGCATCCTCATCGCAGCTCACACTGCCACCCAGCTTTGTGTCATCTGCAAACTTGGAGATGTCACATTTAATTCCCTCGTCTAAATCGTTAATATATTTTGTAAATAACTGGGGCCCCAGCACCGAGCCTTGCGGCTCCCCACTAGTCACTGCCTGCCATTCTGAAAAGGACCCATTAATTTTGATTCTTTGCTTCCTGTCTGCCAACCAGTTCTCTATCCATGTCAATACCTTACCCCAATACCATGTGCTCTTATTTGCACACTAATCTCTTGTGTGAGACCTGGTCAAAGGTTTTTTGAAAGTCCAGATACACCACATCCACTTTCTTATCCATTCTACTTGTTACATCCTCAAAAAATTCCAGAAGATTAGTCAAGCGTGATTTCCCCTTCATATATCTGGGCACGGTGGTGCAGGGGTGGAGTTGCTGCCTTACAGCGAATGCAGAGCTGGAGACCCGGGCTTGATTCCGACTATGGGTTCTGTCTGTACGGAAAACGTGCGTGGGTTTTCTTCGAGATCTTCGGTTTCCCTCCACACTCCAAAAACGTACAGGTTTGTAGGTTAATTGGCTTGGTAAATGTAAAACTTTTCCCTAGTGGGTGCAGGAATGTGTTAATGTGCGGGGATCGCTGTGCGGTGCGGACCCGGTGGGCCGAAGGGCCTGTTTCTGCGCTGTATATCTAAACTAAACTAAACTAAATCCATGCTGACTTTGACCGATCCTGTCACTGCTTTCCAAATCTAACAGCATGTTGCTGCTTATCTGCTTATCTGGAACCTGCCAGGTGCCAATTTGAGGTTTATGATTTACCTCCTTCAGCACCTTTTCTTTCCTCAATCAATTAAAACACAAATGGAAAGAGCACGTCAAAGTATTGAACAACCAAGAATGGATTAAAATGAGCTCAGAGCTTGAGACTGGAGCAGATAATGTCGGTCGATTGGATTCTGTCTTTAGGGTGACCGACACATATTGCTCTAGCTCCACTGAAGGAGTGACCCGCAGTCAATGTGAAGAAAATGGCTGTGATTTTGAGAGCTCAACTTTGCTTCGTTCAGGTAGGCAAACTGATGAATGTCTCGAACAACAAGTTAGTTTGCTTCAACCACTCAGCAGTAATCTCTTTTACCTATCAGTCTATTTCAGGCCCTAATCAACCAGGGGTGGGGGTAGGGTTTAGTAGGATGGTGCAGGGAATGTTAGTGGCAGTCTGGGGTCTTTTGTAGGGGCTCTCCTGCTCTTTGGTGACCTGCAAAATAATTTTAGGCTGATCCTTGGTGGAATTCTTCCATGGAACTGATCTGGTGATCATATGTGCCACCCCCTTCAACCAATTCCGCACTAAATTGACAATTAGGATATCTTCTTTGTCACAGGCCCTGGTATGCATATTAAAAGGAGCAAACATCTTGAAACATACAGGAATTTGGCCACTCATTTTTCATTGAAGAAAACTCCTCCACAATGAAGAATGAGTTACTAAAAAAAAAGTAAATAAATGAAAAATCTATTTAATTCTGCACTTCACCCTGATCCTGGCCTCTCTCCACTGGCTCCCAGTGTGGTATAGAATCAACTTCAAGCTCCTCTTATATGTTTACAAAGCCCTTAACGGGCTTGCCCCCCCATATCAAAAATCTTCTAACCCACCATTCTACCTCAGGTCGGCCGGTGACCGCGTTTTGCGGTTGCAGCACCTAAACTGTGGAATAGCATCCCGCTCCTCATCAGAACTGCCCCCACCATTGACTCCTTTAAGTCACGAATCAAAACTTATTTCTACTCCCTAGCGTTTTTGAGCCCCTCTGAGGGGGCGCTGTAAACAGTTAATGTATGGATTGTTAGGTCTGTCTACCATTGTATGTATCAAATTAGTACTGCAGTGATGTGAAGCACTTTGGTCAATGTGAGTTGTTTTTAAACGCGCTATACAAATAAGTGTATTATTATTATTATTTAATGATATTCCTAAAATCTGAAAACAAATTCAAATGTTTTTATTATTTCATGCTGATTTTAACAATGCATTGTAGTCTTATTCAGGGCAAGTTAGAAAACTTTGTTGGAGTAAAATGCGTTTCTTTATCTGAAGCAGTCTTAACATCTCTCTAATTTGACCCAAATTGCAACAAATTGTAGGCTTGGCTTCACAGAACTTTAAATCCAACACCTAAAGTGGATAAAGCTGGGTTTCAGGCTCAGAAATAAGAAAACAATAGATAAAATTACCAATTCCAATATTGGTGGCCAGTGAGGGGGGGGGGGGCTTTCTGCAGTGCTAGTATGGGTGTTGTTGGTCAAAGGGACTGGTTTCCAGAGGGCTAGTATGGACATTGTGGGCCGAATGGATTCTTGAGCTGGCAGCTCAGTCACTCAGGACTGGTGGGCTGGCAGCTCAGTCACTCAGGTCTGGTAGGCTGGCAGCTCAGTCACTCGGGCCTGGTGGACTGGCAGCTCAGTCACTCAGGTCTGGTGGGCTAGCAGCTCAGTCACTCAGGCCTGGTGGGCTGGCAGCTCAATCACTCAGGGCTGGTAGGATGGCAGCGCAGTCACTCAGGGCTGGTGGGCTGGCAGCTCAGTCCCTCAGGGCTGGTTGGCTGGCAGCTCAGAAACTGCCAGAAATTCTGTCCAAAACAGGTGAGAGACTCTGTGAGAGAGAAGGGGGAGAGGGTGGAGAATCAATTTTAGACATTTTTCATATTTTTCTGCAGATCATAGCAATGAAGGAGGAAAGTCTATCCGGGCCTGGATCTCACAGGGAGCCAATGAAGGGAGGGAGAAACATACTGGGGTGAGGTTTAATACTTGCAGGGGGAATACTTACTGATGGGCTGAAGGGTCTCCTGGCGTAGTACAGGCCTGATGGGCCAATGGGAATCTTTAAAAAAATATTGGAGTGAAATCTCAGTGAAAGGCACTTTTTCTGGACTTTTTCTGGCCTGGCATGGGCCTTTTGGGCCAAAATCCTCCTCCTGGGCTAATACAAGTATTTTGGGAAAAGGGACTTGCTTCCCGGCTAATAGTGGCCTTTTGTGCCAAAATGAGTGGTTTCAGGCAGGCCAAACAACTCATTTCATTCTGAAGAAGGGTTTCAGCACGAAATGTTGCCTATTTCCTTCGCTCCATAGATGCTGCCTCACCCGCTGAGTTTCTCCAGCATTTTTCTCCACCTTCATTTCATTTGACATGGTTCAAATGACAAGAAATAAAATCTAATCTAATCTAATTTCATTTCCATTTCCATTTCAAGCACAGGGCAGGCCAAACAACTAATTTCTTTTCATTTCCATTTCCATTTCCATTTCCATTTCCATTTCCATTTCCATTTCCATTTCAATTTCAATCACAGGGCAGGCCAAACAACTCATTTCATTTCATTTCATTTCTATTTCCATTTCAATGTCAAGCACAAGGCAGGCCAAACAACTCATTTAATTTCATTTCATTTCTATTTCAATTTCAATTTCAAGCACAGGGCTGGCCAAACAACTCATTTCCTTTCATTTCATTTCCATTTCCATATCAATTTCAAGCACAGGGCAGGCCAAACTACTCATTTCAATTTCATTTCATTTCCATTTCCATTTCAATTTCAAGCACAGGGCAGGCCAAACAACTCATTTCATTTCAATTTTCATTTCCAATTCAATTTCAAGCACATGGCAGGCCAAACAACTCATTTAATTTCATTTAATTTCTATTTCCATTTCAATTTCAAACACAGGGCTGCCCAAACAACTCATTTCATTTCATTTAATTTCCATTTCCATTTCAATTTCAAACACAGGGCAAGCCAAACAACTGATTTCATTTCATTTCATTTCCATTTCCATTTCAATTTCAAGCACAGGGCAGGCCAAACAACTCATTTCATTTCAATTTTCATTTCCAATTCAATTTCAAGCACATGGCAGGCCAAACAACTCAGTTAATTTCATTTAATTTCTATTTCCATTTCAATTTCAAACACAGGGCTGCCCAAACAACTCATTTCATTTCATTTAATTTCCATTTCCATTTCAATTTCAAACACAGGGCAAGCCAAACAACTGATTTCATTTCATTTCATTTCCATTTCCATTTCAATTTCAAGCACAAGGCAGGCCAAACAACCCATTTTATTTCATTTCATTTCCATTTCCATTTCAAGCACAGGGCATGCCAAACATCTAATTTCATTTTCATTTTATTTCCATTTTCACTTCAATTTCAAGCACACGGCAGGTCAAACAACTCATTTCATTTCCGTTTCCATTTCAATTTCAAGCACAGGGCAGGCTAAACAACCCATTTCATTTCATTTACATTTCCATTTCAATTTCAAGCACAGGGCATGCCAAACAACTAATTTCATTTCATTAAGGGCTAACAAATCATTTATTGCAAGCACATTGTAGACTCACAGTTCAGTAGACTCACAGTTCAGTCTAATAAAAGCGTAGAATCACAGTTGCGGACTCTCATTTATGATCTTCCAGAGTGACTGATTCACGTCCGGCCTCTGGGGCTTTTTACTCCTGGCCCCCCCCCGGAAGGGGCGTTACCTTCATCATGGTGATTGACAGGCAAGAGGACCAATCAGCTGATCTCATGATTTTTTAAACATTCATAAGATTTTTATTTTCAGCGATCGGAAAAAACCTTGGGGTGGCTGGAGCGAAGGAGGTCTGTGAGTAAGATGGCGAAAAAATCATAGCCATATAGGGTAGCGTTTTTTTCTAAAATTTATCTGCAACCTAGACAGGAAGTGATCAAGATGAGACTTTTTGTATAATAATAGATATATTACCGGATGGCAGTATTTCCATCTTCTGAACTGTTCAAGTCATGAACTATTTTCAGGAACAGAAACCCGTCATAAATGAGGGGTGACCTGCACTTGAAAAGCCCTTTCCCAGTAAATGGTTCCCATCTAGAGGAGTAGCTAATACTGTCCACAATAAGCTTGAGGCTGACTCATTGTCTTTTTGGAAATGTTCTCCAAAATTATGAATTTATGCGTATATGAATTTATCAATGTATCAATCATCTAACACAAATGCAATTATAATTTTATGTAACAGATTTGGCTTACACCGTTGGCAATTAGCCTTCTGAATCAAATAAAATCAGGGTTGATTCTCCATCTCATTTTCACACTGATACAATACTCACAAGGCTTGTGGACACAAGTCTTTGCTTTCCATTAACTCTACGTTGGCGATGTATAGGTGAGCATGGGAAGATGAGTTGGGTTTATCTATTTCAAAAGATATATGGGAGGAAAGCCTACTATACATACATTACTGTTCTTTAAATGTCAGGCATTGCCTGATACAATTCAAAATATTGCATAGGCTATACTATTCAAAGACTAAATTGAATAAGATCTTCCCAACTGTCTCCTCTATCTGTGATAAATGTCACCTCCAAGAAGCTACCTTAACCCATTCCTTCACATCCTGTATAAAAATACAAAAGTTCTGGATGGGAATATTCGATATCATCTCAAAAACAATTAAAATTCAACTGGAGTCAGATGCAAAACTAATAATTTTAGGAATGTCAGAGGGCTGTTCTAAGTTAACGACATTCCAAAGACGTTTCCTTGACTACGGCTTAATAACTGCGAAAAAACGTATACTCAAATTCTGGAAAAAGATAACAGTTCCCACAGTGAAGATGTGGATCACTGAAATAAGACACTACATTTAGAAAAAATTAGGCTTGTTTTGGCTGATAAATCAGACCAATTCTCCAAAACATGGTCTCTTTTCACTGAATTTCTTCAACAATAGAATGGTTGAACACAAATTTAAAACTGATGCTTGGAATGGATGAGCAGGGAGGGGAAGTGAAGGATAGTGGGACATATCTCCATTTTTTCTTCTCTCTTTTTTTTCTCTTCTCGCACTTCTTTGGCAGATCAGGGGTCTTTTCTTTTCTCTTTTTTGTATCTTTCTTCTTTTTCTTCATTTTTTCCTTTTTACTTTTTTTTTCCGTTTCATCTATCAATTTATAAAATGTTAAAAATGAAGCTGTACGAAAATTGTATAATTGTTATGCCGATTGCTTTATTCTTGTACAATTGCTTCTAATAAAATTTAAAAAATTTTAAAACTGTACGTTGGCCCTTGCCTCTGTCATCACCCATCACCATGGGGATAGTTGCATTGAGTGTAAATGGTGGAAAGTGCTGGGGAAAGATTTTCTTGGGGATCGGATTGGAGCCAGGAAAACCAGAGCAAAGGGGAGAAAGACATGAAGTGAAGGTACCTTTAGTAGGGGGATGCGTAGCAAGGTTCTGCATATGCTGGTTCAAACCAAAGATAGGAATGGGTGATTTTCGGGTCGTGAATCTTCTTCAGACTGACCCGAAACATTACCCATTCCTTCTCTTCACAGATGCTGCCTGTCTTGCTGAGTTACTCCAGCTATTTGTGTCTATCATTAGTAGGGAATGGTATTGGTTTAGGGGAGATGATGGGCTGCTAGGGAGAAGATCAATGGGAAGAAGGAGTGGAGAAGAGAGTAGGTTTGTGAGGACAAGCAAAGAAATTGGAGGGATGGGGTGTTTTTGTGAGCGATTGGGAAGGTGAAAATGAAGTTACATAGGACATTGCGGGAATGGATTGTATCTCAGGGGATGAAGACAAGGAGATGGTCATGGACGGGAAGAGTTCGAGAGTCGGAAAAAGGTAAAGGATGGCAGTGAAAGGATGACCAGGATGATAAACAAGAGTTTAGAGTCAAAGAAGTTTAATTGTCATGTGAACCAACAATGACCAATGAACTAGTCAGGGAAAGACATCATGAGAAAGCTGTTGTGATGAGATTCCTTGAAATATGAAAGAACAGCTTAAAGGCAAGTATAGGTATGGTTGCCATGATGTTGACAGGAACAAGAAGGTTAAGGAATAATAACATAATGAAAGGATCATGTGCCTGACTCCTTGACAATGGCACAGGAAGATAAGGATTTTCTCAGGAATTACTCCATCAGTTAAACCTGCTCCTGTAGGGAAGGCCTGCAAGTGGAAAATGTGGAAAATGGACAGTAAGAAAAATGCACAAACAAGAACAATCTTGCTTTGCATCACACTTGATGGCACTGCACATGTCAGCTGCCTCCTGCAATATGCGTTGGGGCATGTCCCACAGTTTGGAAAATTCTAGGCAAATGTAAAGGAGGTGACTACATGTAGTGATTAGCTTTTTGACAAAACTTTGCACCTAACAACGTGTCCCATTAATTCCAATCTTCAATTGACTTTGAGGTTGCATTACTGAGCTAGCATCTCTATTTCATTCAGTTCAACCGGTGACATTACTGTAGGCTAGGAATTGAAACAATGATGGTGAAGGAACAACAATTCACTTCCAGGTTAGGGAGATACTTGGCTTTGGAGGTGTGTGTTTGGTGGTGGGGTTCCCATGTGACTACTACCTTTGCCTTTCTAAGTGGAAGTGGTCATATTGTCCAAAATGCCTTATCAATTGCCAACGTATGTCTTGTATAGTCCCACAATATAGCATAAGGTCTGGTATTCAGTAGATAGGGTGACAGATAGGTTGGCAATCAAATTAATGGCTTTGTCATGGATGGTTTTAAGCTTCTAAATTGTTATGACTTCCAGATGTTGGAAGGATTTGGGGATCAAGATGTAAATCACATATTGCAAGAAACCTAGCTTCTAACCTTCTTTCAAGATAGGATTTATGGGGAGGGTTAGTATCACGGGTTATGGGGGGAAGTGTCAGGGCTCATGGTGAAAAGTCAGGAGAATGGGGCTGAGGGGGAAAGATGAATAAGCTATAATTGAATGGCAGAGTAGATAATGTGCTGAATGGCCTAATTCTGCTCCAATAACTTATGAACATGAACTTATGACATATTTGGTTAGTGTTGCTTTCCAGAATATGGGGTGAAGGATTTGATGATAATGATACAGCTACATATCAAAGACTAATGATTAGCTATTCTGTTATTGGAGCTGTTTATCATGTGACAGTTAAGTATCATGAATGTAACATAATGTGCCATCTTTTCATGCTAGCTGAAATTTCTCCATGCCATACTACATTTTTGCATGATCTATATTATGTAAAGTGTTAGGAAGTTAACCATATGCTGTGCAATCATCACAGTTTGTTGAGGTTCAGAGTATGAGACTTTTTGTTCACTGGAGTTTAATCTGGGCAAGTAGTGACGTGTTGCACTTTGCGAGGTTAAATGTAAGGGAAAATATACAGTTGATGGTAGGTCCTTAACAAACAGAGGGATGTTGGTGTCTCACTCCTCAGCTCCCTGAAAATAGCAAAACAGGTGGAAGGAGTGGTAAAGAATGGAAATGCCGGGTGCCTGGAACACGCTGCCAGGGATGATGGTGGAAGCAGATTCAAAATTGCCATTTAAAAGGCTTTTGGATTGATGTGTGAATATGCAAGGAATGGAGGGATATGGAGCATGTGCAGGGAGAAGGGAATAATTTAAATTAGAGAGATATTTGACTTTGTTCAGCACAGATAACTTGGGCCAAAGATGCTGGTCCTGTGCTGTTCTATTCTTTGCTTTACTGTTCTATGGTCTATCTTTAGATAGGATGTCAAAAATACAGGGAGGAGGTTGTGAGGCAAAGGAATGTAGATATTGTTTTTTGGTGAAGGGGGAAGGATGCATAATATGCTGGATTCTGAGTTTGGTGTGAGTTGTGTGGTTCGGGCTGGAGGAGTTATTATGTATAGAGGTTACGACCATGAAAGTGTTTAAATACTATGATCAATATTTTAAATTGGACCATTGATGAATCAGCAGTTATAAGAAGCCACAAAGGTCAAGGGTAATGGAAGATTTGAGATAGACAGCAGTCTGTTTAGTCAACAATGTAGGAATACCAAGAAATAATTAGAATAATTAGATTGCATGGTGAATTTCAGCAACAGCTGGGGTGGAGGTGAGGTTGCGTACATGTTTTTGTAATCATGGGAATCTAGGCTTACAAGCTGAGCTCCTGAGCTCCAAAGGTTACAGACTAGGATACATACCACCTTGGTGTGGAAGTAAAGTCAGTTAGTAAGGTACAGAGGCCAAAACTGATGGCTTCTTATTGCAACTTATTCAAATACAAAATCCATGCAAGCATTCTTGCAACACCAAAACAGTTGCCAGGCAAAACTCATATTTCTATTATTAATTCTATTATTAATTCAGAACTAAAATGAATATTGTCACTTTAACTGTGTCTTGCTGAACTCACACCTTTCCACCAAGATGCACCAATATTCCTAAAGTGCTGTGAAAGGAAGTAATTACAGCAATAATGTTTGAATAATGTTTGAAAGGACAGTTTTCCATTACAAATGTGACCTTTGGACTTTAGAATTAACAGTTGATAAATGTGCTTATTGATATATCACACAATACCTTTTATTTCTCTGGAGGCTCTTTATCGAAGAGTAAGGGCAACAATGAACTTCAAAATAAATAAATACCCAATTAGGACACATGTAAACACAATGACCATGTCAATCAACAGAATGTCAATTACTTCACTTGTTTAGCAGCGTATTAATTCAATTGGAAGCTGTGTCTTATGGTTTATTCTTCTATGGTCATTTGCACTTAAGTCTAGTCTCCACAATCCCAGCCATTTAATTGCAGGAGGATTTTTCCAGACCGAACTATATACTCCGTTGCCAGTTTTTTATCAGCATAACTTAATTATTCTTGTCACGTTTGAGGTTCT
This sequence comes from Malacoraja senta, assembly GCA_038087875.1. Classification (NCBI taxonomy): domain Eukaryota; kingdom Metazoa; phylum Chordata; class Chondrichthyes; order Rajiformes; family Rajidae; genus Malacoraja; species Malacoraja senta. Next base: position 242,915,256 of record CM075977.1, on the reverse strand, counting down.
TCAGATGGATCCATAAAATAATCCTTTGAGTTGCCTGGCCAAGAACAAGCAAATGAGTACAAAAGCAGGCAAAACCACATGTATGTTGAAGGTCAATAGAGAGTCAAGAGTGTTTTATTGTCATGTGTCCCAGATAGAACAATGAAATTCTTACTTGCTGCAGCACAACAGAATATGTAAACATAGTACACTGTAAACAATATGATAAACGAGAGAGAGAAAAAAAGTTCAGTATGTATATATATATATATATATATATATATACCTACACATACCTACTACACACATCTATATAATTAAAAGTCTCATCTTGACCACTTCCTGTCTGCATTGTATTTTGATTTTAGAAAAAACGCTACGGTGTATCGCTGTGATTTTTGGCCATCTTACTCAGTCCTCCTCCACTGAGCCAGCCCCGAGGATTTTTCCAATCGATGAAAAATAAAAAAGTTATGTGTGTTTAAAAATCCTCTCGCCTGTCAATCACCATGATGAAGGTAACGCCCCTTCCTGCGGGGAGCAGGACCATAAAACCCTGGATGCCTGGACGTGAGAGTCATTCTGCAAGATTGTGAGGGAGAGGTCACGACTGGCATTCTAGTGTGTCTGTGTCTGTGTCTGTGTCTGTGTCTGTGTCTGTGTCTGTGTCTGTGTCTGTGTCTGTGTCTGTGTCTGTGTCTGTGTCTGTGTCTGTGTCTGTGTCTGTGTCTGTGTCTGTGTCTGTGTCTGTGTCTGTGTCTGTGTCTGTGTCTGTGTCTGTGTCTGTGTCTGTGTCTGTGTCTGTGTCTGTGTCTGTGTCTGTGTCTGTGTCTGTGTCTGTGTCTGTGTCTGTGTCTGTGTCTGTGAGTGTGTGTGAGGTGGAGAGAGTGTGTTTGTGTGTATATTGGAATTGGTATATATACTAGACTAAGTGGGACCTGTTGGGTCCCATGTTCACACGGGAGGGCTGGTCCCCCAACGCAATATTCCACCTCTCCACCAATTCCAATATTGGTGGCCAGTGGGGGGCTTTCTGGAGTGCTGGTATGGGTTCTTGGGGTGGCAGCTCAGTCCCTCAAGCCTGATGTGCTGGCAGCTCACTCACGGCTGGTGGGCTGGCAGTTGACTCATGGCTGTTCCTTGAAATTCCATTTCAAGCAGGGTGCAAGGCCACCAAATTCAAGTGCAGTTTCTTACCACTTCAAGCAGGGCGCAAGGCCACCGAATTTGTGCAGTTTCCAACCACTTCAAGCATGGTGCAAGGCCACCGAATTCAAGTGAAGTTTCATACCACTTCAAGCAGGGTGCAAGGCCACCAAATACAAATGCAGTTTCATACCACTTCAAGCTGGATCCAAGGCCACCAAATTCAAGTGCAGTTTCATACCACTTTCAGCAGGGTTCAAGGCCACCAAATTCAGTGCAGTTTCATACCACTTCAAGCAGGGTGCAAGGCCGCCAAATTCAGGTGCAGTTTCATTCCACTTCAAGCAGTGTGCAAGGCCACCAAATTCAAGTGCAGTTTCATACCATTTCAAGCAGGGTGCAAGGCCACCAAATTCAAAGGCAGCTTCATACCATTTCATGCAGGGTGCAACGCCACCACATTCAAATGCAGTTTCATACCATTTCATGCAGGGTGCAAGGCCATCACATTCAAATGCAGTTTCATACCATTTCAAGCAGGGTGAAACCACCATAAAACCACACAAAACACCAAACTCACAGTTCAGTAGACATTCAGTGTGTTCAGTTGATTCACAGCTCAGACAGAGTCGTGACCTCTCCTTCCCCCATCATGCAGAGACTGAGTCACACCCACACTTCCGGGTTTTATAACCCCTCCCCCTCCCACCAGAAAAGGTGTGGCCTTCATGGCATGATTGACAGGAGAGAGATTCTCAACATTTATTAAACACTGATAACACTTTTCTTTTTCATTGATTGGAAAAATCTTCTGCACCTGCTGAGCGGAGGGGGACTGAGTAAGATGACCAAAAATCACAGCTGTAAGTGGTAGCGTTTTATCTAAAATCAATATACAGTACAAACAGGAAGTTACCCAAAGCACCCAAACCACGATTTGCAGTAGTGCCTTTCAACCTCAAGGCAAAGCACCCAAACCACCATTTGCAGTAGTGCCTTTTAATTTCAACCCAAAGCAACCAAACCACGATTTGCAGTAGTGCCTTTCAACTTCAAGCCAAAGCACCCAAACCACCATTTGCAGTAGTGCCTTTTAATCTCAACCCAAAGCACCCAAACTACCATTTGCAGTAGTGCCTTTTAACTTCAACCCAAAGCACCTAAACCACCATTTGCATTAGTGCCTTTTACCTTCAACCCAAAGCATCCAAACCACCATTTGCAGTAGTGCCTTTTTACTTCAACCGAAAGCACCCAAACCACCATTTGCAGTAAGTAGTGCCTTTTTACTTCAACCCAAACCCCCCAAACAACCATTTGCAGGCAGTGCCTTTTCACTTCAAACCAACCATATTTTCATTTTCAAACCACATTAAGGGCACACAGTGGAGTAGACTTGTGTTCTGTGTTATACAGAGCTCAGAGAGACGTGATCGTTAGGCTTCCTCCATCTTGCAGAGACTGAGTGAGGCACACCACTTCCTTGTTTTATAGTCCCTCCCCCTCCCTCCAGCAGGGGCAGCAGAGAGAATGGCAAAAAATATAAAAACATTAATATCTCTCTGATTTTTCATCGATGGGGAAAATCCTCCGGTCCAGGAAGGTGGAGGGGGGCTCTGAGCCAGGGGACGGCCGTAGGTGGCGGTGTTCTCTCGGAAATCACACCATAGCGAGCCAAAAACGGTCAAGATCAGACTTTTAGTAATATACTAGACCAAGTGCAGACCCGTTGGGTCTGTCTCCCCAACGTGCGTTTGCGGGGGGGGGGTGGGGCTGCGGCGTCACACTAATCACCCACCCGTTGGGTCTGTAGCTCCAA
>CM075977.1:242833089-242912112 GCA_038087875.1 Malacoraja senta | reverse complement strand
GTGTGGGCCTACGGCGGTATCAAAGGGGATTTGTGACACAAGTCAGGCGGATGGCAGACACAAGTCAGGCAGCCACAAGTCAGGCAGCCACAGAGTTTTAATATAATTTAGATAGATAGATGTATAGATATATATATATTACACTACTATTGTTTGTTTTTTGAGTATCTGTCTATGTGTATGTGTATATATATATACACATACACATAGACAGATACTCGAAAAACAAACAATAGTAGTGTAATAATAATAATAGTAATAATAATAATAATAATAATAATAATAATAGTCTATTGAAGTTCAGAGCTTATTTGAGGTTGTAGTGTTTAATAGCCTGATGGTTGTAGGGAAGTAGCTGTTCCTGAACCTGGACGTTACAGTTTTCAGGATCCTGTACCTTCCTCCCGATGACAATGGTGAGATGAGTGTGTGGCCAGGATGGTGTGGGTCTTTGATGATGTTGGCTTCCTTTTTTGAGGCAGCGGCTCTGATAAATCCCTTCAATGGTGGGGAGGTCAGAGCCGATGATGGACTGGGCAGTGGTCACAACATATTGCAGTCTTTTCCGCTCCCGGGAATTCAAGTTGCCGAACCAGACAATGATGCAACCAGTCATGTACTCTCTACTGTACACATGTAGAAGTTCAAGAGAATCCTCTTTGACATACCAAATCTCCATAATCTGCTCAGGAAGTAGAGGCGTGATGTGCTTTATTTATAATTTCATCAGTGTGCTGCGTCCAGGAAAGATCTTCAGAAATATGCACGCCCTGGAATTTGAAGTTTTTGACTCTCTCCACCATTGTCCCATTGATATAAACAGGACTGTGGGTCCTCATCTTTCCTCTTCCAAAGTCCACAATCAGTTCATTGGTTTTACTGATATTGAGAGCCAGGTTGTTGTGCTGACACCATTTGGTCAACCGTTTGATCGCATTTCTATACTCTGACTCATCACCATCTGTAATTCGTTCAACAATGGTGGTGTCATCGGCGAACTTGAGAATGGAGTTCGCACTGTGTCCGGCTACACAATCATGAGTATAGAGTGAGTAGAGCAGGGGGCTGAGCACGCAGCCTTGAGGTGCTCCCATACTGATTGTTAATGAGGAAGGAGTATTTCTGCCAATTCGAACAGACTGTGGTCTGTGGTTGAGGAAATCAAGGATCCAATTGCAGAGGGATGCACAGAGTCCCAGTTCCGTGAGCTTGGTAACCAACTTTTTTTTCAATCAAAAAATGTATTCAATTATTTAAAATAATATTTACAATACAATAAAACAAAACGGAACCCAGCACCATAATACAAGACAAACAAATACACTAAATAAACTACTATACAACTATGCTACAATCCTTGTCAAGGATGCATTCAACCCCCCGCGGTGCCCAGCGGTCTCGGAAATCCCCCAGGGCGCCCGTACACAGTGCGTAGTCCTTCTCTAAAGCCCGGAAAAGGGGCATGCAGCCGGCTCGGGCAGAGCCCTCTTCCACCTGGCACCATGACTCGCGGATGGCCAGCTTGGCCAGGCCCAGGAGCAACCCAACCAGGACGTCCTTGGGCCTATCCTCTCCCCTATGCAGAGGGTATCCAAAGATGTGGATGGTGAGTAGCCAGCTTTTAAAAAAACATTTTTTTTGTTTTTTGTTATCAAAAATATGTATTCAAATATTAAAATAATATATACAGTACAGTAAAAAAACAAAACAGAACCCACCACCATAATACATGACAAATGATAAACTCTCATACAATGATCTTACACTCCTTGTCAAGGATACATTCGGCCCCCCGCATTGCCGAGCGGTCCTGGAAATCCCCAGGGCACCTGTGGACAGCGCTAGTCCCTCTTTAACATCACCCGGGCACGGACGTAATCCCGGAAAAGGGGCAGGCAGCCAGCTCGGGCAGAGCCCTCTTCAACCTGGCGCCACGCCAGGAGCATCCCAACCAGGATATCCTCGGCCCTATCCTCTCCCCCTACGCACAGGGTGTCCGAAGATGAGGATGGTGCGTAACCGGCTTGAAGGGGATGATGGTATTGAATGCCAAGCTGTAGTCTATAAATAACAGCCTGACGTAAGTGTTTTTATTGTCCAAGTGGTCCAGTGCGGAGTGGAGAGCCAGTGAGATCACATCCTCCATTGACCTGTTGTGACGGTAGGCAAACTGTAATGGGTCGTGGTTCTTGGTGAGGAAGGGATAGATATGCACTCAACCACTCAAAGTACTTCATCACCACGGGCGTTAGTGCCACTGGTCATTAATCGTTGAGGCACGTCACCTTACTCTTCTAGGGCACTGGTATTATTGATACCCTCTTAAAGCAGGTGGGACCATCAGACCTCAATAATGGGAGATTGAAAATGTCCGCAAAAACTCCAGCCAGTTGGGCTGCACAGGTTTTGAGAACTGGACCGGGTATACCATCAGGTCCAGGCGCTTTCCGAGGGTTCACCCCCCCCCCCCCCCCCCCCCGAAAGATCTTCTGATTTCAGCCTCTGTGACTAACTGTAATACCATCAGGGCGTATGGGTGTTCAGGAAGGCACATCTGTGTTCTCCCTATCAAAGCTTGCATAGAAAACATTGAGCTCATCAGGGAGTGATGCTTCGCTGTCACTTAGCTGTCTCCTTGATTTTGCCTTGTAGGACGTGATGGCATTCAATCCCTGCCACAGTTGCCGAACATCCACCCCATCCTCTAGCTTTGGGTAGAAGTCCCTTTTGGTCTTTTTGATGGCCTTGTCAAGGTCGTATCTGGACTTCTTATAGACCACTGCGTCACCAGACCTGAATGCCTGGGATCTGGTCTTCAGAAGAGTGCGGATCCCCTGGTACATCCAAGGCTTCTGGTTAGGTGACACTCGGATGGTTTTGGTAGGAACACAGCCCTCCACACATTTCCTTATGAAGGCTGCAACGACTTTGGCAAATTATTTCAGGTCTGTTGCAGAGTCCTTGAACATTGCCCAGTCTACAGACTCCAAGCAGTCCCGTAGTTATTCCTCTGCCTCTCCAGACCAGCTCTGTGCAGTCCTCACCTCTGGGGGTACTTTCTTCAGTTGCTGCCTGTATGCAGGAAGAAGAAGCACTGCTGAATGGTTGGATTTCCTGAAATAAGGGCGAGGGATAGGCGATAGGCATTCTTGATGGTCACTTGGCAGTGGTCAAGGGTGTTTAATCCTCTGGTGCTGCAGGCGACATGTTGGTGGTAGTTTGGGAGTGGTTTTTTTAGGTTGGCTTTGTTGAAGACCCCAGCAATGGTGGTAAGGGCTTTGGGGTACGCTGACTGGTGCTTGTTGACCATGATGTGCAGCTCCTCCAATGCTAGACTGAAGTCTGCCTGGGGTGGGATGTAGACCGCGGTCAGGATGATGGAGGTGAATTCTCTTGGGAAGTAGAAATGGCGGCACTTCACCGTCAGATGTTCCAGGTGCAGAGAGCAGGAGTTAGACAGAACTGGCATGTCAGACAGTCAAACTGGGTCTTCGGGGTGGCTTTCAGCATGTTGTCAATAGAACATGCCAGGCAGTCTTTATTTCTTCATCTTCAGAAGCAGGAGATATGATAATTTGAACTACTGGCATGAAATTATGTAATAATGTAAATGGCATATTTGGCATCATTAGCTCCCTTAATTGGAATATGGCAAGCCAATGCACTACATGACACCTGGATATATCAAATTATGTGTCGGGGTCTTTAATAGCAAACTCCACTGAGTTCTACTGTCTGCCAATCACAAGACCAACATCCTGTGTCAAATGGAACAAACTCTCAAGATGAATGCATGAGTCCCTTGTACTGGGATTGGGAATTATGTGTCAGTGTAAATATGGTTTAGTTTATTCTATTGCACAGAGGTAGTGCTACTGTCCACAGCGCCAGACATCCGGGTTTGATCCTGACTACGGGTACTTGTCTGTATGGAGTTTTGTACGTTCTCCCTGTGACCTGCATGGGTTTTCTCTGAGATCTTCGGTTTCCTCCCACACTCCAAAGACATACAGGTTTGGAGGTTAATTGGCTTGGTAAAATTGTAAATTGATCCAAGTGTGTGTACGGTGGTGTGAATGTGCGTGGATCACTGGTCGATGCGGACTCGGTGGGCCGAAGGGCCTGTTTCCATGCTGTATCACAATACTAAACCATTAATAAATATTTGCTAGAGTTAGAATAGTAGCAAAAATGAACAATTTGCTTTTGGGGTGTTGATTTTTTTGGAATTATTCTTTGTTTGATTTCATCAGATTCATGTGCTTTTCTGTGTTCTATCAGTACTTCTCTTCAAGGTATTATTGCAGTATAATGACGCACAAATGAATGCAATTGCCAGTGGATCTAGTTACAGGTGTCGGAGTGAGCATTATCAAAATGGTGAACTTGTTGATTGCTTCTATCCTTACTTTTGACATAAGTCAGTCTTACGAGCACTGTGAAATATTGCTCCTTAAATTAATTCTCCAGTTCATTGTCATTTTTTACAGAGGACATGTGCTTCATTCGAAAGAAGACCATTTCTATTTCCTGGGAAAATAAAAAAATCACCATCTTATTTTGTAATTAAGTCAAATTTTTTCTTGGAAAGACTGATGTTTCTCTTCTTTTTCAAATAGTAAGCTTGCTAGAGGAAATGGCAGACTATTGCTGATTTTACTTGCATCTCTTTTAACTCAAAGTTCCCCGACTCCCTACTAGATTCTGCGGTGTCAACAGATGGATTCCTAAAGTGATAGTCCTCAGGGTTTTTTGGCCATGTAGCACGGATCATTGATTGTGAATATGCTCATTTACACAGTTCATACACAGTTCAATAACTTTGGAAATTAGACAAATAAAAATGTTAGGCCCAGTTTTCCTGTCTCCTTTGTGAATTGAGTAATTGAAAATGCATGTAAGGAAGAACTAGCCAGTGGCCATGAGAACAATTTCCACTCAATATAGATTCACTTCCATCTTCTTTCTCTGTTCATGCCTTAACCCCCTGAGCCTGGAGGGAGTTTGTTTACTTCTTCTTTTGGCATGGCAGTCCATGATATTTCATCTTCGCTAAGTTGCCCGTGCTAGATTATCATGAACCATAAGCTCGATAAATCAGTAGTGTTCGGGCTGCATCCAGCTTCCTGCAAGAAAGCGAAAATATTGCTACTTTTGCAGGATTTTCATCTAATTTTTCATTTCTTCAAGCAATGTTTTAACATTATCAAATGGAGACCAAATATCCTGTGACACGATTGCAAACTACAGTGCCATCTTGATAAGGCTGACTTGATATTACTGTAGGAAGAGAAAGTTTAATCTTATCAGTGCTGATCTCAAGTACGGTCTGTTATGCCACTGCTTTAAAAAAAATATCAGGCTTTCCAACCACCACATGGAACTGAGCCATTTATACATTAGCGATGCAAATAGCCCTTAATCTTCAGTCGTTTTTCAGTGTGCACATCACAATGTCTTTAATAAATAGGAGAGTTCAGAAAAGCTCTTTTCATAATCATTTGAAATCTCAGGAGGATGAAAAAAGCTGAAGGTTGAACGTTAAGGTAAATTTATATCTGACATTGATTTGAAACCATTTCTAGTTGGTTAAAAGCAGAAGAATATGTAATAGGGAAAGATTGACGGAAAGTACGGCCAGATGGAAAGCCTATTTTTAATATATTGCTTGTCAATCAACTGCAGTGTTACAACCTGAGAATTGGAAAGCAGAAGATACCAGAATAAGGGGGGTCGGGGGGTGGGGGGTTGATATGAGAAACTAGGCAAAGACATTTGAAGGGACAAGTGCATCAACACAAATCACCACAAGCAGTGAAATAAAAGCAGGAGTGATACAACAGAGAGTGAAAGATACTTAAGGGCGATGAAATTGTCAATGTGAGGAGCCAACAAATATATTTATTAAGATTGCATAGTTGGGTGGGGGGATTCAGGCATTAGAATGAAAGGCTAATTTAATTTGTTAAACTAGGTGGTGGGGGGGAAGTATATTGAGTTTTAAATATAACTGAATAGAGAGCCTATTATGATTAACAAAAGAGGGAGAGAAAAACACAGTCAACTGGACAGGTCTAAGTACAAAACAGCATAGCTGCAGCAGCAATACACCATGTATTGTGTAAATGAGAATGGATTGTGTCAGACATCTCAGGTCAAGGTATGATGGGGACGTTGTCACTGGGAATGTGTGATAATGTATGATTTAAACAGCATTATATCAGGCAGTTACAACAGTTACAGTAAGTCAGTGACAATATGTTAGATATATATTTGCATACATTTGATTAAACAAAGCATGATTAAAAACAAACAGAGAGATTAGAGACTGAAGCTCTCCAACCTCTCCTGACATTTAATTAGATCATGGCCAATCAGTATGACAATTCTATTTATCCAGCTTTGATCCATACCCGATGAAAGGTCAATGAATTAAAACAGGCTAGATAGTGTTTGGCCCTGCCCATATCTCGTGTTCACCTCCCACACAAGACTTGTGCTGCTGCTTACCTTTATGCCCCTGTGTCTTCCAATAACCTCAATACCTTGCTCCCATGAGACCCGAGATATGCAACCAATGAGTAGACCTCAGGTCATGGAAACCCTCCCATTCCCAGCCTGACAGCCTTCTGACGGTTCATGCCTCCTAAAAATAACCTTCTCCACTGTTTCCAAATGTCAAACTCAAGTGTGTTCAATTGTCATGTGCGCCAAAAAAGGAACAATTAAATTCTTACTTCCAGCAGCATATCAGGTGTGTAAACAGTACTCTTAGATAACATAATCAACAAAAGACATTTCAATAAATTAATTAAAAACAATATTAGTGCAAGCCAAAAACCCAAAGTCCCTCGTTCAAGAGAGATTTAGCTCCTAGGGCTATAGGAATCAAGGGATATGGGGAAAAAACAGGAATGGGGTACTGATTTTGGATGATCAGCCATGATCATATTAAATAGCTGTGCTGGCTCAAAGGGCCGAATAGCCTACTCCTGCACCTATTTTCTATGTTTCTATGTGCAACCGACAGTTGGTAATTTTGTTGGTGTTTGTAGTGTTCGATAGCCTGATGAATGTTGGGGAGAAACTGTTCCTGAACCAGGAGGTCACAGAGAAGGTCGTTGAGCACCAGAGGCATTTAGAAATAGTTGTATACATTTAAATAATTACAACAGATTTAAAAATAAATATATATTTAATTTTAAAAAAAAGTATTGATATCAATTAAAATAAAGAAAAAGAACAAACTGTTTCTCATGAGAAAGACACAACGTGCTGGGATAACTCAGCTGGTCTGCCGCATGCCTAGAGAACAGGGATGGGAAATATTTTGAGTTGGGTCGCATCTTGAGACTGATTGTAAGGGGGAGGAGTAAGAAAGCTAGAAGAGAGGAGAGATGAGACAAAGCATGGCAGGTTTAGTTTTGGGTTAGGTTTAGGTTTATTATTGTCACATGTACCAAAGTAGAGTGAAAAACTTTATTTTGAATGTTATCCAATCAGATCAGATAATACCATACATAAAGACAATCAAGTCCAACTCCAGTACAATAGATAGAACAAAGGATGCAGAATATAGTTCACAGCATTGTAGCACATCAGTTCTGATAGACAAAGTCCAACATTCACAATGAGGAAGAGGTGAATCAGACAGTACCTTAGCTTATGAAAGAGGGGAAGAAAGTAACATTATTTGCAATGCTTAAGCTAGTGGGTTAACCTGGGGGAGAACTCAATGGTTAGATCATTAATGACCTCTTTAATGAAGAGGTTAATATATATGGGAATGGTAAGATGTGTGATTTGAGAATATTCCATAGATTGTGTTTCCAAACTGGTGGCACCATCTTTGACAGCATTACGGCTCAGAACATCAAGGACATTGGAACTGACAGCATACATAAGCTTTCCCCAGAGATGCTGCCTGACCCACTGAGTTACTCCACCACTTTATGCCTGTTGTTGCCCGGATAAATCAGTAATTTGTCAACATTCATCACACTAGTTCACACATGTGGGCTAATCCCTAGCTGATGTCATGGAATGCTACTTTCTTCTCTCTAATTTTGCTAGATCTCGGGCAAAACCTTCCTTGGAGTTTCTCCCACTCCAACACTTGGGTCGGATGGAACTTCTATTTAAACACATATGAGTTTCCACTGAAGCTACAGTATGCAGGCAAAATAGAAACTTGCACCTTAATCTGTTCCCAGTGCCTAGATTCGGGGAAGTCCAGGACAAAGGGTCACAGTTTAAGGATTAAGGGGAAATCCTTTAGGACCGAGATGAGAAAAACATTTTTCACACAGAGAGTGGAGAATCTCTGGAACTCTCTGCCACAGAAGGTAGTATATAGCCAGTTCATTGGCTATATTTAAGAGGGAGTTAGATGTGGCCCTTGTGGCTAAAGTGATCAGGGGGTGATATGGAGAGAAGGCAGGTACAGGATACTGAGTTGGATGATCAGCCATGATCATATTGAATGGCGGTGCAGGCTCGAAGGGCCGAATGGCCTACTCCTGCGCCTATTTTCTATGTTTTTATGTTTCTATATTCAGTATTCCTGCTATCTGAATCACCTGGCATGTTAAGTTTGTCTCTCTTTCTGCACTGGTGTTGTCTGCTCAGCTGAGTGTTTTCAGCACAGTAGCCCAGGTTCGATCCTGACCTCGAGTGGAGTCTGTGTGTCCAATTCCAGGGCCTGCTTCCAAGCTGTATTTTTCAATCAATTATTTAATTTAGTTCAGGTTTTCAACATCTCCATCTTTTTGCTTTGGATCCATATTTCACCAATAATACATGTTTTTAAATTAGCTACAGTGGATTGGATTTTAAATAATTGAAGGAAAGCAGTTCGATTTGCAGGACCACTTATTACAACAATGCAAAATTGAATAACGTGAAAAAGTTTACGAAAGAGGAATTAGGTACTTTCAAGACAGTATCCTCATTAATTCTGAGCATAATGCAGTCTTATTCTGCACTATTTTCAACAGAGCAAATGGAGGATAAGTAAATTTAATTGAAGCAGGGCAGAAAGGAGCTAATAAAGAACATAAAAATAGCAAACCTATAATATTTGAAGAGAACATTTTAAAATATTTGTTGTTATTTGTTATGGTTGCAAGCCAAACAATACTGACAACTCAGGTGGATTAAAAGTGTCCTGAAGTTGATGGGAAAAGGACTGCGCAAGGTATGGCACTTGAGCTTCAAGGAGTTTGGGTAATAGGAAATATGAATGGAATGAAAGGAGGCAAGACAAAATTGATGCAAAGTAAGAATGGACAAATGGCTAGGAGATTAGAATAGGCTGGGTTGCAATTTACATAAAATGTAATGAAAAACGTTCAATATTAAATTTATGAATTAATTTATTTAGAGCCTGGATGAGATCAGGCACAGTAAATGAAAGGTCAAAGTGGGCAAGCAGTTTTGAGTGCATAAAATCATGTGCAGTCACTTTAAAGTGGACAGGTTGGATTGGATCCAGATAAAAAGCTTTCTAATTGCATTAAACATAATTTATTCTACGATGAAGAAAGAGCAGGTCGGGCTGAAATGAAAATGGTCAGAGAAAGCTGAAAGTGGAGTGGGTAGAGTCGAGTGCACACAATGGTGGATTGTTTTAGAGAATCACAACAGGCAAAATGGATGGGAAGGAGGTCAGAGTCGAAAAATAATCTCAAACTGTTTATTAAATCTTTCCAAAAAAACGAAAGTGAGTGGTAATACTTGAAAACATTTACAATGCGATTAAACCTTAAAAAAAAATCACTAACATATTATCAGAGAAGTTAAAAGCAAAATGCACTTTTTAAATATATTCTACATTTGATCTCCAGTGAAGAATCATTGTACCATATTTTTTTCTCAATTCTGGCCACTTGCACAACTCTGATTTTCTTCTTTCTACCATAGGCAGCTAAAACATTATCCACCTGGAACATGCATTTAAAAAAAAAAATTTACTCATTTTGCAGATGGGTATTGATGCAGTCCAGCAGTTCTGGGCATCCTTTTAATTGACCTGATGTTGAACTACCATTTGTGTCATTGTAGTGCTTTTACTGCAGCCATCCCCAATGTGTTATTGTGGCAGGGAGATTAGGATTTAGACATTGTTATAATGAAGGACCAGGTAAACATTTCTAAATCACGGTGGCATGTGGCATGGAAGGGTTGATAGTTCTGATAGTGGTTGACACATCTATCTGCTACTCTGGAACCTCTTGGTTCTGTGGGAGCAGACTAGGAGATTAACTACTGTGCATTTCACTATGAATGAGGTTGGACATTTGCTTAAAAGCATGCAATTAAATATCTTTAAAATTATTAAATTATCTCAAAATAAGCAGCACAGTGCAACTCCCATGTTATGACTGCACGGGTGACGGAAATTCACCCTAAAAGAATCAACAACATTTTTTTTAAATGGAAAAAAAAATCACTTTCATGGAAAGTATGTAAAAAATAGAAAAAATAAACATAGAATTCAAAACAATACAGATCAGCAACAGGCTACTTGGTCTTACAAGTCAGCAACAACCATGATGCCATTTAAACTAATCCTAGCTGCTTGCATATGGTGGAGGTCACTCTAAGTGCTGACTGTTCATGTATCTGATGCCTCTTATGCAACTGTGTAAATCTCCTTTAAACTTTCCCCATCTCAATTTCAACCTCCAGCATTTGTCATTTCACCCAGGGAAAATGATTCCGACTGCCTACCCTATCTATGCTTTTCATAATATTTTTAACTTCTATCAGGCCTCCTCTCAACCTCCGACACTCCAGAGAAAACAATCCAAATGTGTACAATCTCGCCTTATAGCTAATATCCTCTAATCCTGGCAGCATCCAGTAAATCTCTTCTGCACCCTCTCCAAAGCCCCCACATCTTCCTGTTGTCTGGTGGCCAGAAAACTCCAAACGTGGCTTAACTGAAGTTTGATACAGCTGCAACATGACTTGATGACTTTTATACACTAGGCCCATGTGATGAAGGCAATCATCCTATGTGTCTTCTTTACAACCTATCTACTTTTCCTGTTACCCTCAGGGAGCAATAGGCTTTGACTACAAGATACCTCTGTACATCTTTCCAGTTAAGGGTCCTACCTTGAGTAACCACAACAATCACACCTATCTTCCTTTCTACAAGGTGGAATTCCAACCATTTTGGCGTGTCTTCCCTAATGTCACTGACTTCAGTTTTACCGAGGTTAATTGACATCAAACTCAGTCGGACGCCACCTTTATGTCAAGGACTGTAAATTCCATCTCACACCACTAGAACTGTGGTCTTTGTTCCATATCTGGACAAAGGCTATCATGTTTTGGAGGTAAAAGGCTATCATATTTTTAACGCAATAGAAAGGAAGGACATTAGTTTGGAAGATGTGGAATCGATATGAGTAGAGCTGCGAAACACTAAGGGGCAGAAAACGCTAGTGGGAGTTGTGTACAGGCCACCTAACAGTAGTAGTGGAGTTGGGGATGGCATCAAACAGATGCGTGCAACAAAGGTAAATGCGTGCAACAAAGGTAAAAGTTATAATGGGTGACTTCAATCTACATATAGATTGGGTGAATCAAATTGGCAGCGGTGCTGAGGAAGAGGATTTCTTGGAATGTATGCGGGATAGTTTTCTAAATCAACATGTAGAGGAACCAACGAGAAAGCAGTCTATTCTAGACTGGGTATTGAGTAATGAGGAAGGGTTAGTTAGCAGTCTTGTTGTGTGTGGTCCCTTGGGCAAGAGTGACCATAATATGGTTGAATTCTTCATTAGGATGGAGAGTGACATAACTAATTCAGAAACAAGGGTTCTGAACACAAAGAAAGGTAACTTTGAGGGTATGAGACGTGAATTGGCCAAGATAGACTGGCAATTGATTCATAAAGGGTTGACGGTGGATATGCAATGGAAGGCATTTAAAGGCTCCATGGATGAACTACAACAATTGTTCATCCCAGTTTGGCAAAAGAATAAATCAGGGAAGGTAGTGCATCCATGGATAACAAGGGAAATCAGGGATAGTATCAAAACAAAAGACGAAGCATACAAATTAGCCAGGAAAAGCAGCATACCAGAGGACTGGGAGAAATTCAGAGTCCAGCAGAGGAGGACAAAGGGTTTAATTAGGAAAGGGAAAATAGATTATGAAAGAAAACTGGCAGGGAACATAAAAACGGACTGCAAAATATTTATAGATATGTGAAGAGAAAAAGATTAGTTAAAACAAATGTAGGTCCCTTGCAGTCAGAAACAGGTGAACTGATCATGGGGAACAAGGACATGGCAGACCAATTGAATAACTACTTTGGTTCTGTCTTCACTAAGGAAGACTTAATTAATCTGCCAGGAAAAGCAGGGGACCGGGGGTCAAATGAGATGGAGGAACTGAGTGAAATCCAGGTTAGCCGGGAAGTGGTGTTAGGTAAATTGAATGGATTAAAGGCCGATAAATCCCCAGGGCCAGATAGGCTGCATCCCAGAATACTTAAGGAAGTAGCCCCAGAAATAGTGGATGCATTAGTGATAGTTTTTTAAAACTCTTTAGATTCTGGAGTAGTTCCTGAGGATTGGAGGGTAGCTAATGTAACCCCACTTTATAAAAAGGGAGGGAGAGAGAAAACGGGGAATTACAGACCAGTTAGTCTAACATCGGTAGTGGGGAAACTGCTAGAGTCAGTTATTAAAGATGAGATAGCAGCACATTTGGAAAATGGTGAAATCATTGGACAAAGTCAGCATGGATTTATGAAAGGTAAATCATGTCTGATGAATCTTATAGAATTTTTCGAGGAAGTAACTAGTAGAGTGGATAAGGGAGAACCAGTGGATGTGTTATATCTGGACTTTCAGAAGGCTTTCGACAAGGTAGACAAGCCCACATAAGAGATTAGCATACAAACTTAAAGCACATGGTATTGGGGGTTCAGTATTGATGTGGATAGAGAACTGGCTGGCAGACAGGAAGCAAAGTGTAGGAGTAAACGGGTCCTTTTCAGAATGACAGGCAGTGACTAGTGGGGTACCGCAAGGCTCAGTGCTGGGTCCCCAGCTATTTACAATATATATTAATGATTTGGATGAGGGAATTGAATGCAACATCTCCAAGTTTGCGGATGACACTAAGCTGGGGGGCAGTGTTAGCTGTGAGGAGGGTGCTAGGAGGCTGCAAGATGACTTGGATAGGCTGGGTGAGTGGGCAAATGCATGGCAGATGCAGTATAATGTGGATAAATGTGAGGTTATCCACTTTGGTGGCAAAAACAGGAAAGCAGACTATTACCTGCATGGTGGCCGATTAGGAAAAGGGGAGATGCAACGAGACCTGGGTGTCATGGTACACCAGTCATTAAAAGTAGGCATGCAGGTGCAGCAGGCAGTGAAGAAAGTGAATGGTATGTTAGCATTCATAGCAAAAGAATCTGAGTATAGGAGCAGGGAGGTTCTACTGCAGTTGTACAGGGTCTTGGTGAGACCACACCTGGAGTATTGCGTACAGTTTTGGTCTCCTAATCTGAGGAAGGACATTCTTGCCATAGAGGGAGTACAGAGAAGGTTCACCAGACTGATTCCTGGGATGTCAGGACTTTCATATGAAGAAAGACTGGATAGACTCAGCTTGTACTAGATAGAATTTAGAAGATTGAGGGGGGATCTTATGGAAACGTACAAAATTCTTATGGGGTTGGACAGGCTAGATGCAGGAAGATTGTTCCCGATGTTGGGGAAGTCCAGAACATGGGGTCACAGTTTAAGGATAAAGGGGAAATCTTTTAGGACTGAGATGAGAAAAACATGTTTTACACAGGGAGTGGTGAATCTCTGGAATTCTCTGCCACAGAATGTAGTTGAGGCCAGTTCATTGGCTATATTTAAGAGGGAGTTAGATGTGGCCCTTGTGGCTAAAGGGATCAGGGGGTATGGAGAGAAAGCAGGTACGGGATACTGAGTTGGATGATCAGCCATGATCATATTGAATGGCGGTTCAGGCTCGAAGGGCCGAATGGACTACTCCTGCACCTATTTTCTATGTTTCTATGTTTTTCAATGTTAAATGGATCTCTTGATATCCAGAATAAGCATCAGTGGGCAGGTTGTTGAAGAATAAGTATTTCTTGATAGCACTGCCGATGACACCTTCCACCACTTTGCCAAAAAACGGGAATACACTGATCGAACAGCAGATAGCCAGATTGAATTTGTCCCATTTTTGTATCTGGGATGAGCTGCCAGAGAAAGGTAAGAGAGCGGGTGCAATTGTGAATTTTAAAAGACAATTTGACAATTATATGGTTTAAGGACTATGGGCATGCAACAAAAAAGCTTGTCACTGTACCCCTGAACACGTGACTATCAAGGTTTCAAAGGTTTTCAAAGGTATTTTATTGTCACGTGTCAATTAAGGTACAGTGATATGTGAAATACCATACAGCCATACTAAAAAAGCAACAACACACACAACTACATACAAGTTTACCACATCAAGTACATAAACATCCACCACAGTGGATTCCCCACATTCCTCCCTATGATGGAAGGCAATTAAGTCTAATCTTCTTCCCTCATTTTTCTCCCGCGGTCGGGGCAGTCGAACCATCCGTCGGGGCGATCGAAGCTCCCGCAGCCGGCGGTCGAAGCCCCCGCAGCCGGCGGTCGAAGCCCCCACGTCGGGGCAATGGAAGCCCCCATGTCGGGGCGATCGAAGCTCCCACATCAGGGCGATCGAAGCTCCCACATCGGGTCGATCGAAGCTCCCGTGTTGGGTGGTCAAAGCTAAAATAAACTAAAAAAAGGAAATTCACAACTTACTCAGGGGAGCCAAAAATGACCAGGTTATTTTATCACAGCATGAAAAATATGTTAGCAAAACATCTTGCAAATGTGAAAATAGGACTCTTTATTGGGGAAATGCACAAGAATTTGTGAAAAGATCAGCAAAGCAAGTTAATATTGAGCTAATAATTTTTCAATCGCATCAAATCACTTTTGCTTGGGTAACAGTAGCAGCGTGTTGGGAAAATTGCAAATCTTTGTTCCTGCACTTTCTGCTGGCAAGTCATTTATCTAGTATTAAACAAAAGCTAGTCTTTAATTTTTCATCAAGATTTAATAACACATAAACATTGTTGTATAAACTCTAGGCTGTTATTAAATTATTCACCTATGCTTTGGCATTACTCTTTCTGCAAATCAATAGTTTTATGAAACTTCCATGAAAGCTCTTAATGACTTCTTACAAACTTTGTTAGCATTCAATTAATTATCCAGGAGTTTTGTTTATAAACTTTACTGAAATTCATGGCATTTGGCAACATCAGGCTTTCTAGAAACTGCATAGTATGACTGAAAAAATCCTTTGTCTCCACGCCAATGAACCACAGATGACAGAGGTCAATTCATAAGGCTGCATGCCATAATTCATGGTGGCTAGAGGTCAGACATTTGCTCCTCAGTGTTTCATCCTTCACTTCCACTCTAGCTCATGTCCTGTGAGGCTCTGCATCAGCAACGACTTAGCTCATCAGATTGGCTCTCCGATCAGCTCTCGCGCTGGGTGTTCCCTTAAAGTCCCCAAAATCCAAACTGAAATGTTAATGCAATTCAGACAGTTTGTGCAATAATGAGGCATGTGTTTGGTGGAGGAGATAAGGTATATTGTACCTCAGGTGAACACAAAGATCTCTTTTCACCACAGTGGTATCCTTGTTAGTGCTTTTCTGCATAATGATTTATCCAGTCCAAAGATTTATTGATGCCCACTTGCTAATACTTCAATTCAGACTGTATCGTGAACCTGGTGTGAATCTCTGCCTTTCCCATTGTTATGCCCTGCTGTATCTTTCGCATAGACCTCTGTCCTCTACTGACACGATACGCTACAATGATTCACCCACCGATTGATATGGGAAGGCTGTCTGTGGAGACTGAAGTTGAGTGTGCAGGCATGAGTTAGGATATCCCTTAAAAAACTAACCTTCTGTTTGATGGGAGAGGGGGGAAGAGGTAATGACTTTATTCAGGGCTTGGCAAGACCACACCTGGAGTATGAAATAGGATGTGTTTTTAGTTTAGATTAGAGTATTATGTATAACTTTAGTCGCCTTATCTAAAAAATGTTCTTATTTCATATTGAGCCAGTGCAGTGAGGATTCATGACTGATATATGAGGAAAGATTGGATAGCTAGGCCACAATGGAACTTGCAAAATACATAGACTCAACAGGGAAGATATGGAAAGGATGATTCCACGGGCTGTCTAGAACTAAGAGTCACATCTCAAAATAAGGGCTAGGCCAAGTACAACTTAAAATATAGAACCGTACAGCAGATCAATAGGTCCTTTGACCTATAATGTCTATGCCAGGAATTCCCTGGGGATAGAAACATATACAATTCTTAAGGGATTGGACAGGCTAGATGCAGGAAAAATGTTCCTGATGTAAGTGGAGTCCAGAACCAGGGGTCACAGTTTAAGAATAAAGGGTAGGCCATTTAGGACTGAGATGAGGAAAAACATTTTCACCCAGAGAGTTGTGAATCTGTGGAATTCTCTGCCACAGAAGGCAGTGGAGGCCAATTCACTGGATATTTTCAAGAGAGATTTTCATTTAGCTCTTAGGGCTAAGGGAATCAAGGGATATGGGGATATAACAGGAACGGGGTACTGATTTTGGATGATCAACCATGATCATATTGAATGGCGGTGCTGGCTCGCAGGGCCGAATGGCCTACTCCTGCAACTATTTTCTATGCTTCTATGTATCTACCCTCCTGCAGCTCATTCCAGGCACCCACCACACTGTGCAATATAAAGGTGCCCCAAACATCTCCTTTAAACTTTTGCCCCACTCATCTTAAAGCTATGTTTTCCAGTCTTTGTCATTTCCACCTTGAGAAAAAGATTATGACTGCCTATCCTATATGAGCATCATAATTTAATTTACTTTTAATGGGCCACTGATGCTCCAGCGAAAACAATCCAATTTTGGCCAACCTCTCATTAAAACTTATATCCTCTAATCCAGGCAGCATTCTGGTAAATCACGTCTGCACCTTCTGCAAAGTCTCCACATCTTTCCTGCAATGGGGCAACCAGAACTGCACATAATACTCCAAATGTGGCCTACTCAAAACTGATGCTTCTACTCAATGCCCTGACTGATGAAGGAAAGCACAAAATACACCTTAACTTACCACTCCATCTGCTACTTACCACTCCATCTGCTTGTGTTGCCACAACAGAAATTAGGAGACATTTCTTCTTTCATACTGGGGTTGGATATTTGGAATGCTCTAACTCAGCTGAAGGATCAGCAATAGATTGCATTCTAAACAGACGTTGAGACAAAGATTTCTGGGCATTACAGGTATATGTACATTGAGCAAGAAAGTTATTTTGAGTTACAAGATCAGCCATGCACAGCAGGCTCAAGGAGCTGAAAGGCCTAGGCTTGTTATTATTTTTTTTAATGTTATTATGTTCTAATTCCTCAGCTACCATAGTGGAAATTGATCTTGTTCCCAGTTCTATAGTTCTATAGTGATCTGTAGTTCAGATCACTCATTTACTGCAGCAGCAACATGACCACAATGCTATCAAACCCCTTCACATTTTCCTATGGAAAGGCAATTCTTATGTGTGTTTTTTATTGATTCTATTGTGTATGCAGCATTTGAATGGTGACTGCCTGATTTGGCTCAGAGCCCGCACCCCAAATGTGCTTGATCTGAGACCTATCACACCCAACATCGACCATTCCCTTCAGGTAATTCCCTTCTGCAGGCATTGGGCATGATGGCTCGCTGTTGTTTTTGCATTCAGCATGCTGAGATCCTGATGGTCTGAGACCTCCTTGGGAGATGCACTCTGAGAAATGTCTGCACATTGAATGATGAAATTATATATTCGGCAAACATTCTGTGCAAATTTTAGTTAACCCTTCAATTGCACAATATACAACTTCCATGTTTTTAATTGTTCACCTTTAATACAGCCTTGCTCAGTTGTGCTGACACATTAGTATAATTAGAGACAGTAAATCATGCTATATCTGATTAATAAAATCCTGATCATGCTCTCTCCTCTATTCTTTTATCTCTACACATTTCAATTTGCCTCCACAAGCAAATAAGATCGTGTTTCTGACATACTTGCAAAATATACTTTGGTCTATTCAGCAGGTCTGAGCTTTGTCTTTAAATATGTGCAGTGAAGAATAAGGTACAATTGGTACAAGTCACTGATGAGGCCACGCTTGGAGTAGACGTATAAGATGCTGGTGAGGCTGCATTTGGAGTATTGTTTTCAGTTTTGATCATGCTGTGATATGAAGTATGCCATTAAGCTGCAAAAAGTGCTGAGAAGATTTATGAGAATAAAAAACGCAAAGTGCTGAAGGAACTCAGCGGGTCAGGCAACATCTCTGGAGGATTTAGATAGGTAATGTTTCCGGTTGGGATCCTACTGCCAGGACTCAAGTTCCTGAGTTATAGGAAGTGGTTAGGAAGGCTATGAATTCACTCCTTGGAATGCATTGGGCTGAAGTGATATTCTTGAGATGTATAAAATCACGAGGGGAATAGATAGGGCGAAGGCACCGAGTCTTCTTCCCCCCAGGGTAAGGGAATCAAGAACAAGAGTGCACAGGTTTAAAGTGAGGGCAAAGATCTAATAGAAACCTGATGGGCAACTTTTTCACTCAGAGGGTGAATGAGCTGTTGGAGGAAGTAGTTGAGACAAGCACAATAACAACATTTAAAAGACATTTGGACAGCTCAATTGATAGGAAAGGTTTAGAGGCAAATGGGACTAGCAATGGTGGAGCAACTTGGTCAGCATCAATGAGTTGGGCTGAAGGGCCTGTTTCTGTGCTGTATGACTCTATGACTCTACAACACATTAACTTTGCAAGTTCCCTCATGCAAGTTTTTCATTTATCTGTCACAGAAAAAAAAGGATAGTTAAATATATGTCTGTAACTCAAATATCTCCTTTCACTCTAGACAATTATTACAGTCATAGAGCCGTACAGCACAGAAACAGGCCCTTTGACCCAATGCCCATGGTGACCAAGATACCCCATTTGCACTAGTCTCACATGCCTGCATTTGGCCCAGATCCCTCTATACCTTTCCGATCTCAATACCTGTCCAAATTTTTATAGTACCTGCCTCAATTACCTCCTCTGGCAGCTTGTTTCATATACCCAGCTCTTTCATATATTCATGTTTATGTTATAGGAGCAGAATTAGGCTATTTGGCCCATCTTGTCTACTCCACCATTCAATCATGCTGATCTATATTTCTCACTCAACCCTATTCTCCTGCCTTCTCCTGATAACCCCTGACACCCACACTAATTAAGAATCTGTCAATCTCCACCTTAAAAATATCCATTGACTTGGTCTCCACAGCTGTCTGTGGCAATGAATTCAACAGATTCACCACCCACTACAGTAAATAAAGAAATTCTTCCTCGTCTCCTTTCTAAAGGTACGTCCTTTTATTCTGCGGCTATGGCATCTATCATTCTTCTTCTATGGCATCTATCATTCTTCCACTCTGTCAAACATCCTCATCCACTCTATCCAGGCCTTTCACTATTGGGCAAGTTTCAATGAGGTCCTCCCTCATCCTTCTAAACTCCAGCGAGTACAGGCCCAGCGCTGTCAAACGCTCATCATATTTTAAACCACTAATTCCTGGGATCATTCTTGTAAACCTTCTCTGGATCCTCTCCAATGCCAACACATCCTTCCTGAGATATGGAGCCCAAAATTGCTCACAATATTCCAAATGCAGTCTGACCAGTGCCTTATAGAGCTTCAGCATTGCATCCCTGTTTTTATACTCTTGTCCTCTCAAAATGCTAACATTGCATTTGCCTTCCTTACTGCCAATTCGACTTGCAGATTTACTATTTGGTAATCTTGCACCAGCAGTCTCAAGTCCCTTTGCACCTCCGATTTCTGGATTCTCTACCCCTTTTCGAAAATAGCCTAAGCCTTTATTCCTACTACCAAAATGCATGACTCCACACTTTGCTACGCTGTATTCTATCTGCCACTTCTCTGCCCAATCTCCCAACCTGTCCAAGTCATTCTGCAGAGCCCCTGCACCTATCTTTGTATCATTTGCAAACTTGACCACAAAACCGTCAATCCCCTCATACAAATCATTAATATACAACGTGAAAAGTAGCGACCCCAGCACCAACCGCTGCGGAACTCCGCTAGTCACTAGCAGCCAACCAGAAAACGCCCCCTTTATTGCCACTCTGCCTTCTGCCATCCATCCAACCTGCTATTAATGCTTGTATCTTCCCTCTGACACCTTGGGCTCTCATATAACCATATAACCATATAACCATATAACCATAACAGCATGGAAAGAGGCCATCTCGGCCCTTCAAGTCCGTGCCGAACATTAAAAATAAATACTTCCCCCTAGTCCCATCTACCTGCACTCAAACCATAACCCTCCATTCCTTTCCCGTCCATATACCCATCCAATCTATTTTTAAAGGATAACATCGAACCTGCCTCCACCACTTCCACTGGAAGCTCATTCCACACAGCTACCACTCTCTGAGTAAAGAAGTTCCCCTAATGTTCCCCCTAAACTTCTGTCCCTTAATTCTCAAGTCATGTCCCCTTGTTTGAATCTTCCCTACTCTCAATGGGAAAAGCTTATCCACGTCCACTCTGTCTAACCCGCTCATAATTTTAAAGACCTCTATCAAGTCCCCTCTTATCCTTCTGCGCTCCAAAGAATAAAGACCTAACTTGTTCAACCTTTCTCTGTAACTTAGTTGCTGAAACCCAGGCAACATTCTAGTAAATCTCCTCTGTACTCTCTCTATTTTGTTGACATCCTTCCTATAATTAGGCGACCAAAATTGTACTCCATACTCCAGAATTGGCCTCACCAATGCCTTGTACAATTTTAACATTACATCCCAACTTCTATATTCAATGCTCTGATTTATAAAGGCCAGCACACCAAAAGCTTTCTTTACCACCCTATCTACATGAGATTCCACCTTCAGGGAACTATGCACAGTTATTCCTAGATCCTTCTGTTCAACTGCATTCCTCAATTCGCTACCATTTACCGTGTACGTCCTATTTTGATTTGTCCTGCCGAGATGTAGCACCTCACATTTGTCAGCATTAAACTCCATCTGCCATCTTTCAGCCCACTCTTCCAAATGGCCTAAATCTCTCTGTAGACTTTGAAAATCTACTTCATTATCCACAACACCACCTATCTTAGTATCATCTGCATACTTACTAATCCAATTTTCCACACCATCATCCAGATCATTCATCTTGAAACCTCACATGCAGCATGTAATCAAAGACCTTCTGAAAATCTAGATCAACAGCATCTACTAACTCTCCTTTGTCTGTTCTGCTATTTACTTCCTCAAAGAATTCCAACAGGTTCATCAGGCAAGATCACACTTTCACAAAACCATGCTGACCAGCCTATTTTATCATTTGTTTCTAAGTACTCAGAAACCTCATCCTCTATAATGGACTTAAATCGTCCCAACCACTGAAGTCAGGCTAATCTGCTTAGAGTTTCATTACAGTCATTACTGTCACAACCTTTTTTCCAGGAAGGAAATACAAAAACTAGAAATAGCCTTAAGGTAAGAGGGGCGGTTTAAAAGAAATATGTGCCATGTTTTTTACATAGAGAGTGGCCTAAATGGCGCTGTCAGGGGTGGGGGTGGAGACAGATTCAGTTGTGCCATTTAGGAGGTTTTTAGATAGGCACATGGATATGCTAGGAATGGAGGGGTATAAATAATGCATGGACGTATGAGATTAGTTTATTTCAGCATTATGTTTGGCATAGACATTGCGGGCTCTATGACCTGTTCTTGTGCTGTACCTTTCTATGTTCTATTTTCAATAGTCTTTGGTTCCTTACACGATGCTGGTGATGTTATGTTTGTGTTGATGCGTGTGTCTATTCCCGTGTCTATGCATGTGTATGTGTGTGTGTGTTTTAAACAGCCTTGCTCATAGAGCCACACAGACCGTTTGACATTGGTTTATTTGAGCAGTTATTCGCTGCAGGGTTGGGTACAGGGGTATGTAGCTATTCTTGAGTGTCTGGTGAAATGCTGGCAAATTTATATTGGGAATTAGTTAACACTCTTTGGGAAATGTCATCCTGTATTTTTCACTTTCATAATTCTGCTATTATTATTACCAGCTTCCATTTTTATGGGTTGACAATATGTATAATGCATCTTTAATAAATTATTCCCTTTTATGTGCTGCTTTGTTAATTTATGAATTAAATTCTTGCCTTACTGTTTATTTTTTATCGTCATGCTTTTTTTGTTAGGGCCCCATCTTGTTCATTTGATTACACACAGAGTAGAGCACAAACGTGCAGTTGACTTTTATTTCCAGTGCTGAGAAGTATGGTTTCGGAAGAGCCATACTGTAAGATGAACATCTATCCTCTGAGTTAACTTTAAATAACTCCATGTAAATTCTTCCAAGAAGTTCAACAATATCTGATCATCACATCAATGAAGCTGCAGGAAACTTGCCCTCTAAAAGCTAACAACTTATTTTTTTATATTGCAACACTGACTGTAGCATACTTGGAGGACACCTTTTATCACCAAGAATCGTATTTAGTGGCACTGTGGTGAGGCATTTAATTCTGCTGCTTCACAGCATCAGTGACCTGGGTTCCATCATGATCTTGGTCTGTGTGGAGTCTGCATATTCTCCCTGTGACCCTGTAGGTTTCCCAGGATGCCTTGGAATCCTTCCACATCCCAAAGGTGTACTAGTTGGTTAATTTGTGCGACAGGAAGCAGAAGCGCGGCACTCGTGGGGGGCTAACGGTGAAAGTGAAGGCTAACCCCTGCAGAACACCGCTTCCATCTATTCTGCTCGCTAACGTCCGCTCCTTGGAGAATATTGGACTACCTGAGGCTGGACCTGGTAACCAAACAGGAGGTGAAAGATTGCTACGCCCTGATCTTAACAGAGACTTGGTTAAACTCCTCTGTTCCCATTGGCGCTATTAGCGTGGAGGGGCTAACAACATTCCGGTCAGACAGGAGCTGCGCTCTCTGGGAAATCCCGGGGTGGTGGTGTGTGCATTTACACTAATAACAGCTGGTGTGAAAATGCCACAGTGGTCTCAAATCATTGCTCCGTTTTTGACAATAAAATGCAGACCCTTCTATCTGCCCAGGGAATTTACTATCATAACCATCACAGCCGTGTACACCCCCCCCAGTGCAAACACTAAGGAGGCCCTGAATGCTCTTTATCGTTCCATCAGTGACTTGCAAACTACACACCCAGATGGTGCTTTCATTGTTGCTGGGGATTTTAACCAGGCCAACATGAAGACAGTTCTCCCACATTACTACCAGCATGTGGACTTTGCAACCAGGGGAGTGAACACACTGGACCTAGCCTATACAAACATATAGAAGGCATTCAAGGCAGTCCCCCGCCCCCACCTTTCTCTCCTTAGACCATATCTCTGTGATGCTAATTCCTGCATACAGGCCCCTGCTTACCAGAGAAAAACCTACTGTGAAGCAGGTTAGGGTCTGGCCAGAGGGAACTATGACAGCATTACAGGACTGCTTTGAATGCACGGACTGGGACATGTTCCAGAAGGCTGCAACTGACAATCAACACACCAACCTGGAGGAGTATGCTGCGTCTGTGTCTGCTTACATGGAAAGTGCATAGAGGATGTCTGTGTCACCAAGACCATCACCATACGGGCCAACCAGAAACCCTGGATGACCCCTGAGGTACGTGGAATGCTGAGAGCACGAAATGCCACGTTTAAATCCGGTGACTTGGTGGCACTCAGATCCGCAAGAGCCAACCTGAACCGAGCCATCAGGCTGGCAAAGCGTGCCCATGGTCAGAAAATCCACACCTTCTTTCATGACCCCATGAACACCAGGCGCATGTGGCAGGGAATCAAAACAATCACGGACTATAAGACTGCTCCACCACCCTGTGAAGACAATATTAACTTCCTCAATGAACTCAATAAATATTTGGGACGGTTCGAGGCATTCAACAACACACCTGCGAGAAAAGGTATTCCTCACTGTGATGAACAGTCACTCAGTCTTGATATAGTGGATGTCCGGAGAACCCTAAAAGGAGTGAACACACGGAAGGCGGCAGGCCCTGATAACATACCAGGTCGGGTGCTCAGGGAATGTGCTGATCAGCTGACACATGTCCTTACTGACATCTTCAACACCTCGCTGAACCAGGCTGTTGTCCCATCGTGTTTCAAGAGGGCCACCATCATACCACTGCCAAAAAAATCCGCAATAACATGTCTCAACGATTACCGCCCTGTAGCACTCACTCCCACAATGATGAAGTGCTTCGAGAGGCTGGTCAGGGACCATATTACCTCCAGACTTCCCTCCACACTTGACCCATACCAGTTTGTTTACAGGCCAAACCACTCCACAGAGGACGCTATATCCTCCGTACTCCATCTGAGCCTGGAACATCTAGAGGAGAAGAACACATATGTGCGAATGCTGTTCGTAGACTTTAGTTCAGCGTTCAATACAATCATCCCTCAGCACCTGGTAAGCAAACTGGGTCCATTGGGCCTCAGCACCCCCTTGTGTAACTGGCTACTGGACTTTCTCACTGACAGACCCCAGTCAGTGTGGGTTGGAAACAACACCTCCAACATCATCTCTCTGAGCACCGGCTCCCCTCAGGGCTGTGTCCTGAGTCCACTGCTCTTTACCCTGATGACCCACGACTGTTGTGCCGGGTTTAGTACAAACCATATCATGAAGTACGCAGATGACACAACAGTGGTGGGCCTTATCCGGGACAACAATGAACTGGCTTACAGGGAGGAGGTGAAACAACCGGTGGACTGGTGCAACACGAACAATCTGATCCTGAATGTCGACAAAACAAAGGATGTCATCGTCGACTTCAGGAAAAACCGGTACAGTCACACACCACTTCACATTAATGACAGCGATGTGGAGTTGGTCAGTAGCATTAAGTTCCTGGGGGTGTAGATCACGAACAGTCTGACCTGGTCAAAAAACATCACATCATTAGTTGAGAGAGCGCAGCAACAGTTGCACTTTCTGTGCTGGATGAGAAGAGCTCACCTCCCCCATCCCATCCTCACCACTTTCTACAGGGGCACCATAGAGAGCATTTTGACCAGCTGCATCTCTGTCTGGTTTGGGGACTGTAAAGCCTCCGACTGGAAGTCTGTGCAGAGAGTGGTGAGGATAGCTGAAAAAAATCATCAGGACTTCTCTTCCCTCAATCGGGGACAATGCGAGCAAACGTTGCTTGTCTAAGGCCAGCAGTATTATAAAGGACCCCACACATCTCCATCATGGACTGTTCACTCTGCTGCCTTTGGGGAAAAGATATCGTAGTATAAGGAGCAGAATGGCCAGGTTTTGCAACAGCTTCTTCCCCCGAGCCATCAGACCCGTGAATGCCATGTAATGTGCCGCCACCATTATCTATTTTATCTTTTTATCCATTTGATCCATTTTATCCTTCTGGTATTTTGTGTTGTACGGGGAGCCAGATGCAACGAAATTTAGTTCAGAATTGCATTTATTGATGTATTCCTGAATGACAATAAAGTTTTGATTGATTGATTGATTGATTGATTGATTGATTGATTGATTGATTAGCTCCAATGAATTAACTTTACTTCAGGTAAATGGTCTTGGCACCATGTTTGGCACAGATATTGTCGGCCGATGGGACTGTTCTTATGCTGTACTGTTCTACGTTCTATATTCTATGTTCACAGAGATGAGCATGTGAGTGTCAGAATGGATTGACTGGACTTATATTCACTGGAATTTAAAAGGATGAGAGGGGATCTTAAGGGATTGGACAGGCTAGATGCAGGAAAAATGTTCCCGATATTGAGGGAGTTCAGAACCAGGGGTCACAGTTTAAGAATAAGTGGTAGGCCACCTTGGACTGAGATGAGGAGCCGCTTTTTCACCCAGAGAGTTGTGCATCTGTGGAATTCTCTGCCACAGATGGTAGTGGAGGCCAATTCACAGGATGTATTCAAGAGAGATAAAGCTCTTAGGGCTAACTGAATCAAGGGATATGGAGAGAAAGGAATGAGGTACTCATTTTGGATGATCAGCCATGATCATATTGAATGGCGCTGCTGGCTCGAAAGGGCGAATGGCCTACACCTGCACTTATTTTCTATGTATCTATGTTTCTAATAAGTTACAAGGAAGGAAAGAAGGGAGAGTGGGATTGATAGCATTTTTCTGGGAGCTGGCATGGACCCAAGTTGGCCATGGTTTCCTTCTGTGTCATAATTAGTAAACAAGGAAGTGTGGATGTTTCAAGCATGCAAAAAGGCTGGATGAAAATTATTTTCATTGGGCAGCTATCTCCAAATAATGCACACACCATGGCAGCTCAGAGAAACATTTTGAATTTTATGCTGGTTAAATAACTTGTTAGCAGCTTGAAATTATTAAAGGATCATTATGACAGGTGTGCTGTGATTAGCTGGCAGCTTTTCATTATCGCTGGGAATATTGGATTCTCTAAGTGCAAGTTTCAAAATTGCATGTTCCCACAATTTCACTGATGAATTATGATGAAGAATATGAACTTCCGCAGTTTTTCGAAGTGAAGAAGCCCAAAAATCTTGCCCTTGATGAGAAATACAAGCTCTAGGCTCTACTATGAAGATTTGGTCTCTCTCAGCAGGCGTTAAGAAAGAGTCCTTGACACCATCTCTCGCATAATTTTATACCTTATACTGAATACATTTTGAAGATTACAGAACATGCTTGAAGAGATTTGGCAAATTTGATGCAAATTAGGTTTCTATTTCTGACAAGGATGATAAAAGGAATTTTACAAAAATTGTCAGATCAAGGTTTAACAAGGTTTAACAATCACTGAAAAGTCTGAGGTGCTCTGAAATCATCAAATGCATATTATGATAATCAGTGAACAGCATGCAAGAGGGTTGTAGCCCATATATTTCTCCACCCTTTTCAAAAATCTCCATTACTGAGCAAGGTTGGAATAATGTCAGTCTTATTTCCCTATAAATGGCTAGAATATTGCAATGTTTTTGTATTTTTCTTTTCTTTTGCTACGTGAAACCTTATGGAATGGATTTTCATGCATATAATATATAAGAGCAAATTTGGAAATTTAAAAAAAAGAAGGCCGACCCTTTGGGGATGATGGGAATGTTATCCATGATATATTAATGATGTAATATTGCTCATAATGGTTAAACAATGTTCATTACCAGTTGGATCGCGAACAAAGTGAGTGAATGAATCAAGCACACCCTGTGGCATCTGTACAGAGTGGTAGTGGAAGGGAGCCAGAACACCAGATCTTAAAGTTAGAATATAAGAAATTGCTTGTCTCATGAGACCACAATCAGAATTTTCAGGGATTTGAAATTTGCAAGAAATATGGGGGAAAGATGATGACTGTGTGCTGTTCCAGAAGAGTATCTAATGTACTCAATTATAGTATGACTTATCCAGATACCATACAGAAAAAAACCACAGTATCTCTGGAAACTTTACAATAATAAACCAAACAAAACTATGGTAAGGGAACAACTGAACAAAATAGTCTCTTGGAGTTTGCATGTATTTATGCATTTGTCACCAATTTTATAGGGCACGATTACAACATTATTTTGAATTAGGATTAGCTTTAATATTGTCACATGTTCCAAGGTACAGTGAAATACTTTGCTTTTCATACTATCCAAATGGAGCAGATATATCATACATACATTTTTGCAAGGATGTCGCTATATGGATTGAATGGTTGGTTTTGTTTCTTTAAAATTTAATGTTTTGAATTTAATTGCTACTTCCAAAGTTTTGCTAAACAGTTACAGCAATGTGAGTGAATGGATGTTTTTCTTGTGGGAACTTCAGGAACCCCCATTGTGCAGATGTTCAAGGCTACTTCACAGGCCTTAGAAAAGGTAAGGCTTTTCCATTGCTTGGTTCATCAGTGTGGAAGGAAATCATGTTGGTTTTGGACCACAGTTTTGTTTCGGTGGAGTTAGGGGGAGAGGGTTCACAATTGTCAGTATGGGGTGGGGCTGGTCATGTTGGGGTTCTTCAAATATCACTGCAGGATGTGTTGAGTTGGGGACAGCCAGCCAGGAGTGATGATCATCATTCGGATTTGAACGTTGGTGGTTAAAAGGGTGTCGGAGATGATGGGTACGAAGTGAGTTGTTAGGTTAGGAAAAGAGTGGGTGGATGCTAAATCTGAAGAATAGTAAGTAGGAGAATCCAGTGAGTGTTGAAAGCGTGTTGCGATGGTTCAAGTTTGAATGGTGGGGTGAGTGATAGAATAGTCCTTGACTTAAAGCTGGGTAAGTAAATGACTTTAGGGGAACACACTTACATTGGTTTTCCAGCTATGAACTCCAGCCTGCTTATGTAGGTCCTCTGTAAGTCATATAGAAGCAGGCATCCTGAAATCTTGGG
Organism: Malacoraja senta; assembly: GCA_038087875.1. Taxonomy (NCBI): domain Eukaryota; kingdom Metazoa; phylum Chordata; class Chondrichthyes; order Rajiformes; family Rajidae; genus Malacoraja; species Malacoraja senta. The sequence continues at coordinate 242,883,548 of CM075977.1, read as the reverse complement.
ACTTCAAGTATAAGGAGGACCCTGTTTTCCTTTTGAAGAAAATTGGATTGTGTAGCACACTGACCAGGACTCAATTCCCAGTGAGTACATTCTTATAGGTGTGAGAAAACTCAGGCTTCATGCTGCCAAATAATTTATGTAAAATTAGTCACGATATTTTATACAAGTTGGCCTGATATACACATACCAAGCACCAACTTTAGAACTGCACAGATTTTCTATTCTTGTCACAGTCATAATGCACTCTGAATACTGATAGGTTTTTTTTGGGAATGCCAACTACTGTGAAATCAGCTGTAGAGACAACAAAAATATAATGGCTTTGAATTTTTTTAAATAAATCCATCATAGTTTGAATGACCATTATACTCCATGCATGTATTGATAGCCCCCCTGTGTCATTAAGCTAAGATGTGCTATATTTCAAACTGTCCTCCAATGTACATTCATAAAATGATTACTTTTTCTCCATTTTCTTTTCATTATTATTAGATAGCTATTGAATTCCACACGTTCACGTTCGAGGATTTAAGATTTCTGAGTTATCAGCAGTTCTGCTAAAACAGTACTGCGTGTATTATGAATTGTAATTTCACTGTCTGTTGCCATCAGTTATGCGCAGTGACATATAGGCTACATTGTGTTCAATGTCACATCATTCGTTTCCTTTTAATCCCTTTGGGTTCCGTGTCAGCAGCATGATTCTGGCAACATTTAGAAATTATACCTGAGCATGTTGCAAACAGCAAAAAAAAACCTTGACTGGGAACTTTGATATATTTCTGTTTTTTTTTCACAAAATATTAAAGTGGTATAGTTATTGAGCTGTGACAAATGCTGCAATCATTCCATTACCTATGCACATTTCTGTAAAATAACATAATTCTCACGGTGCCAGGTTCAGTTTCGAAAGTCATTTCCATCTGTAAAAGATTAGGCTATATAGATCACGAGTCTGCAGAAGGGTCTCAACACAAAACATCACCCATTCCTTCTCTCCAGAGATGCTGCCTATCCCGCTGAGTTACTCCAGCAATTTGTGTCTATGTTCGTTGTAAATCAGCATCCGCATTTCCTTCCTATGCATTAAGCATTCATAGTTGTGCTTAATATTTACATAACTCTGGCCTTTACTGGAAGGTGTGAGGTGCAATGTGAGTAATGTTGGATGATGAATTGCAATGATTGCAACTTTCTTCTATATATTTATTTTTAAAAACTGCAAGTAGTAATTCTTTCTCAATGGATATACTGCAATGATTGTGTGTAATAATGTTAGTCAACAATGAGTAATTTCTGAAAAAGACTGAGTCACACATAAAGGCATGGCTAAGGTCAATGAGTGTCAGGTCTTGAATGGATTACATAGCTGGTTAGTTTTATATTGTGCAAAATACACCATCAGGCACAATCAGATTCAATCAGTCACTTTGCATGTTGCAAAGGACGTCTTAGCACCTTCATGGCAAACACTGACTTGCCACACGTTCTCTGCCATAAAGAAATATCAATAGGAATCATTTAACAGATATCTTACTAACATGTTTCTTCCCGTTGAACAATGGCAGTCAGTGGTTGGATTCTCACCCCAGGTCAGAAGTTAATAGGCTTTAGTCCCACTCCAGGGATGTACAGAATCAATACAGTAAGCTGCCCTAACAGGATTGCTTACTCGAATAACAAATTGCGTACTTGAATAACTTGAATTACACAAAGGCTTCATCTAATTTGTCAAAGAAGATCGGAGAAGATCATCTCCCTGTCCAACACTGACCCCTCAACCACATTGATTAAGACAAAATCACTGTAACAATATTATTTCTGAGATCATGCTCTGGAGATATTGGCTGTCATATTTCTTGCATTATGACTGTAACTGCATTCCAGTGTCCTTGTTAGACAGAAAATGCCTAGGAATGTCTTGAGATTGTGAGGTCTAAAACGGAATGCTAACAACTTCCAAATTGTAAACTAAGAGCAGACTAGCCTTCAATTCTCTGATTCTGGAGGAGCTGTTTCTCGTTTAGATAGTGCATCACATGCACATGGGGATATTAGGTTTTATAAGGATATCAACAAAATTAATGTTGACAACACGTGGCATGGGAACACATTCTCAGGAAGAGAGAAGACAGCGCATCCAATTTGATGTGAGATGCTATTGAAGACAGTAAAGTCATAACATTGAGAGGCTGTGAATCAAATGATCATTGTTTGCAGTATTTATACTGTAGCAAACAGCTGGCTATCAAGTAGTTTATAACATGCCAACCCTGAGGTGAGAGTTTTTTCACTGGGTGCATCTGTATTCTAAGGAAAGAAAAGAACGATAACAAGAGTGATAACAAGTTATGTCCATTTTCATTACCCATTCTGTGTTAGGGGCAAGGCTTGGGACAGAGTGGGGGTAAATTAACACCTTCTATAATATTCACTTGCTTTGTTGCTACACTTTTCCTTTCAAATACGAGATACAGCAGGTGAGGCTGAAAGGTTTTACAGTGATACAAGGAACTGCAAATTCTGGTTTAATATAATATTAAGACAGAAAGCGCTGGAGTGATTCAGTTGTTCAGACAACATCTCTGGAAAACATCACAAGCCAGGAGATTGTTATCAAACCCAATCTCAAACAAAACTCAAGGCAAGAGTCAAGAGTGTTTTATTGTCAAAGATAGACACAAAGTGCTGGAGTAACTCAGTGGGTCAGGCAATGTCTCTGGAGTAAAAGTGACATTTCAGATTTGGACCCTTCTTTAGACTGAAAGTAGGGGTTGGGGGTGGGTTGGTGAAGAGCTGGAGAAACAAAGAACTGCAGATGCTGGTTTATACCAAAGATAGACACAAAGTGCTTGAGTAACTCAGCAGGTCAGGCAGCATCACACACACACACAAGCACACATACATAATATATGCATAATATATACATAGTACTTCGTAAAAACTATAATAAACAAAAAAGTACTAATCCCATAGATGTGTGTATTTTCATTGATCAGTCCTTTTTCTTTAATCTTCTATAATTCCTTGTCTCTCCATATACTCTCTATAGATTCATGGGCATTGGATCTAAGGCTTTTTCTTGGCATCATCTGAGGGCTGACTTTGAAACTAATTCAGGGCTTAAGCAGATACATTTTGGATGCTAAAACCCAGAAGCTGAAGATGAATGGTTTATTTTGCAAATTTCTCCATCTAATTCCTCTTCTCATATCATCCAAATGTTTGTTCTAAGTCCTTTGTCATAATGCTGAAATCAGCTGTAACCCATTCTGTAATGGTTAGAACCCCATTTATTTCAGTTGACCCAACAAGTAATTTTCAAAGAGTAAACTTTATCATTTATTTCTTCACAAAATCACGGAAGGATCACAGCAGGGAAGGAAAATGTTCAGCCCACTGAATCAAAATCTACTCTACATATACACAATCCACCTTGTATGCACCCCAATACTCTACAAATTATCTTATTTCAGATATGTATCCAGTTGCCTTGTTCATGCTAAATCTGCCCTCACTATGCTATCCCAGCCAATGCATTCTCGACCCAAACCATTAAATATATTAAAAATATCTTTATATCACAATGTGCCTTTCTACCAAGAACTTTGATTTTACGTACCCGGGATCTGTACCACTCTCTCATTAGAAGTAGTTTATTTCTATCTGTTCATGAATTGAAATACCACTACCAGATCTCATGCAACCTTCCCAGTTAAAAAGGAATGCAAATCCACTTCTCCACTCCAATCATGTCACTAATGTTTCTCATTCCTGGAATCGTTTTGGTAATTGCAGAAGACCACTGTAGCACAGTGGCAACGGCAGAAGAAGGAAGGAACAGTGTCTCATTTCACCTGGTCTTACCCGGTAATTCACCCCCCGCGCCCTCAGAGTGCGCTCTGGGTGTTCTGAGGTTGGTTGCAGGAGGCGTCCCGGTGTACGGAGTCACAACGGTGACTGCAAGGTGAAGGAAACCTTGGTGTTCGTGGATCAACATGTCTGGGTCTACTGGGTCCAGAAACCCAGCAGCAGCATTGGGAACAATTGGATCACCCACTGCTGGAGACCCCACCGAGGTCAAGTGAGCATGGAAATCATCCACAGCCTCCAGTAGCACTGAGTAGTAGAACAGCAGTGGTGGACACCTACTTCATCACCAGGCCAGAACAATCCTTGCAACTCCGACCTTGTGCCCTTAGGGCCTCGTTAAGACTACATTTTCAAGAACTTTGAATCTTGAAGGATACAAGATGGTGCTGGAAACATGGTGACTCTTGTGTACTGCCTCATCGTAATCTACTATTCTCACAGTCTAGTACTTAAGTATGATTGTGCTTATGTGTAGTAAAATTTACTGAATTGTATTAAAAAAAAGGAACTTCACGCTACCTAGGTGCATGTAATAATGAAGTCCATTGAACCATTGATGAATTTCCCCCCCGCTGTTACATCTTTCCTGGTATCCAAAACTGGACATCAAACACTTAAGGGTCTGTCCCACTTGGGCGACCTAATTGCCGAGTTTAGAAGAGTTTGAAAAAATGACATGTTGAAGACCTCCTTCGACTATGTAGAAGACCTCCTTCGACCTCCTTCGACTATGTTGAAGACCAGCTTCGACTAGATACGACTAGCTATGACTGACTTCGGGAAAATTGGACACCAAATAGTGGAGAGTGAAGACGACCTCCTTCGATCTCCCTTCGACCTCCCTTCGACTATGATGAAGACTATCTATGACTACCTTTGACTATCTTCGACTACCCTCGATTACCTACAACTAACATGCCGACCTACGACGACCTACTACGACTAAACCTACGAGTAAAAAGGTTTGAATGAAATTTCATTCCTTCAGTCATGACTTTACAAAAAAAATACAAGACACACACTTAACACAATTTACACAACCATCCATCACAGTGAATCTCCAACACCTCCTCACTGTGATGGAAGGCAAAAGTCTTATCTCTACCCTTTGTTCTTCTCCCGCGGTCCAGCAGTCCAACTGCAGCATCGAGGCGACTGGGGCTCATGATGTTAAAGCCCCTGGCGGGCGATGGTAAGTCCCGCGGCCATTTAAGCTGCGCCGGGCGATGTTAGGCCCCGCGATTCCGGCGGGAGAATTTGCCGTTGCGGGAGCTCCGAAAAGCGGTCTCCCACCAGGGACCTGCGAGCTCCCGATGTTCCTGTCCACCGGGCCTGTGGCCGGAGCCTCCGATGTTCCAAAGTCGGGTTGCAGCCGCGCGCCACCACAGCTCTCCCTGCTCCGAAGTCGGCCAGCTCCGCGATGGCGAGTCCACAGTCTCCGTGACTGGAGCTCTCAGGTTGGTTCCGGTTGGAGGCTGCCGCTGGATCCACGATGTTAGGCCCTACGACACCGGAGACCCGACTGGGAAAAAGTCGGGTCCCCGTACTGGGAAGAGATTAAACGATTCCCCCACCCCCCCCCCCCCCACACACATATACACAGCTAAAAAATAATTAAAAATTTGAACCAAAAACATACATCTAACGGAACAAAATTATAAAAAAAGAGACAGACTGCAATATTGACTTTAAATTAAAAATTTGAGGGATTTTGATGCTCTATTTAAATTGATAAATTTGAAATATTTAATGGGGTTTTTTAATTTTTTTTAATGGAAGTAGACTTGTGCCAAGGTCCAACATTAAAACATAGAAACATAGAAACTAGGTGCAGGAGGAGGCCATTCGGCCCTTTGAGCCAGCACCGCCATTCATTGTGATCATGGCTGATCGTCCCCCATCAATAACCCGTGCCTGCCTTCTCCCCATATCCCTTGACTCCACTGGCCCCTAAAGCTCTATCTAACTCTCTCTTAAATCCATCCAGTGACTTGGCCTCCACTGCCCTCTGTGGCAGGGAATTCCATACATTCATTACTCTCTGGGTGAAAAAGTTTTTTCTCACCTTAGTCTTAAATGACCTCCCCTTTATTCTAAGACTGTGGCCCTTGGTTCTGGATTCATCCAACATTGGAAACATTTTATCTTGTCCAGTCGTTTTATAATTTTATATGTTTCTATAAGATCCCCCCTCATCCTTCTAAACTCCAGTGAATACAAGCCCAGTCTCTTCAATCTTTCCATATATGACAGTCCTGCCATCCCAGGGATCAATCTCGTGAACCTACGCTGCACTGCTTCAATCACAAGGTTGTCCTTCCTCAAATTAGGAGACCAAACTGTACACAATACTCCAGATGTGGTCTCACCAGAGCCCTATACAACTGAAGAAGAACCTCAAATAGAGAAAGCTAGTAGACAGTGTGTGAGGCAGGAGGCAGAGAAGGGAAGCACTCAGAACCAACATGTAGGGGGGAAAGAAGAAAAAAATAATAAACAGAGAATAAGAGGTGGTGGGTTTCTTAAATGTGTGAGCAGAGATATAGAGGGGTGTAAAATGAGGGTAGAAGCAATAGGTAGAAAGGTGAAAAGTAAAAGTGGCAGGCAGACAAATCCAGGGCAAAAATCAAAAAGGGCCACTTTTCAACATAATTGTATAAGGGGCAAGAGTGTTGTAAAAACAAGCCTGAAGGCTTTGTGTCTCAATGCAAGGAGCATTCGTAATAAGGTGGATGAGTTGAATGTGCAGATAGCTAGTAATGACTATGATATAGTTGGGATCACGGAGACATGGCTCCAGGGTGACCAAGGCTGGGAGCTGAACATCCAGGGATATTCAATATTCAGGAGGGATAGACAGAAAGGAAAAGGAGGTGGGGTAGCGTTGCTGGTTAGAGAGGAGATTAACGCAATAGAAAGGAAGGACATTAGCTTGGAGGATGTGGAATCGATATGAGTAGAGCTGCGAAACACTAAGGGGCAGAAAACGCTAGTGGGAGTTTTTGTACAGGCCACCTAACAGTAGTAGTGGAGTTGGGGATGGCATCAAACAGGAAATTAGAAATGCGTGCAACAAAGGTAAAACAGTTATAATGGGTGACTTCAATCTACATATAGATTGGGTGAATCAAATTGGCAGGGGTGCTGAGGAAGAGGATTTCTTGGAATGTATGCGGGATAGTTTTCTAAACCAACATGTAGAGGAACCAACTAGAGAGCATGCTATTCTTGACTGGGTATTGAGTAATGAGGATGGGTTAGTTAGCAGTCTTGTTGTGTGTGGCCCCTTGGGCAAGACTGACCATAATATGGTTGAGTTCTTCATTAGGATGGAGATTGACATGATTAATTCAGAAACAAGGGTTCTGAACTTAAAGAAAGGTAAATTTGAGGGTATGAGATGTGAATTGGCCAAGATAGACTTGCAATTTATTCTTAAAGGGTTGACGGTGGATGTGCAATGGAAGGCATTTAAAGACTGCATGGATGAGCTACAACAATTGTTCATCCCAGTTTGGCAAAAAGAATAAATCAGGGAAGGTAGTGCAACCGTGGATAACAAGGGATATCAGGAATAGTATCAAAACAAATGATGAAGCATACAAATTAGCCAGAAAAAGCAGTCTACCAGAGGACTGGGAGAATTTCAGAGTCCAGCAGAGGAGGACCAAGTGCTTAATTAGGAAAGGGAAAATAGATTATGAAAGAAAACTGGCAGGGAACATCAAAACTGACTGCAAACGTTTTTATAGATATGTGAAGAGAAAAAGATTAGTTAAAACAAATGTAGGTCCCTTGCAGTCAGAAACAGGTGAATTGATCATGGGGAACAAGGACATGGCAGACCAATTGAATAACTACTTTGGTTCTGTCTTCACTGAGGAAGACATAAATAATCAGCCGGAAATAGCAGGGGACTGGGGGTCAAATGAGATGGAGGAACAGAGTGAAATCAAGGTTAGCCGGGAAGTGGTGTTAGGTAAATTGAATGGATTAAAGGCCGATAAATCCCCAGGGCCAGATAGGCTGCATCCCAGAGTACTTAAGGAAGTAGCCCCAGAAATAGTGGATGCATTAGTGATAATTTTTCAAAACTCTTTAGATTCTGGAGTTGTTCCTGAGGATTGGAGGGTAGCTTATGTAGCTAGTCAGCTATTAAAAATGGGATAGTAGCACATTTGGAAAGTGGTGAAATCATTGGACAAAGTCAGCATGGATTTATGAAAGGTAAATCTTGTCTGACGAATCTTATAGAATTTTTCGAGGATGTAACTAGTAGAGTGGATAAGGGAGAACCAGTGGATGTGTTATATCTGGACTTTCAGAAGGCTTTCGACAAGGTCCCACATGAGAGATTAGTATACAAACTTAAAGCACACGGTATTGGGGGTTCAGTATTGATGTGGATAGAGAACTGGCTGGCAGACAGGAAGCAAAGTGTAGGAGTAAACGGGTCCTTTTCAGAATGGCAGGCAGTGACTAGTGGGGTACCGCAAGGCTCAGTGCTGGGACCCCAGCTAGTTACAATATATATTAATGATTTGGGCGAGGGAATTGAATGCAACATCTCCAAGTTTGCGGAAGACACAAAGCTGGGGGGCAGTATTAGCTGTGAGGAGGATGCTAGGAGGCTGCAAGGTGACTTGGATAGGCTGGGTGTGTGGGCAAATGCATGGCAGATGCAGTTTAATGTGGATAAATGTGAGGTTATCCACATTAGTGGCAAAAACAGGAAAGTAGACTATTTTCTGAATGGTGGCCGATTAGGAAAAGGGGAGATGCAACGAGACCTGGGTGTCATGGTACACCAGTCATTGAAAGTAGGCATGCAGGTGCTGCAGGCAGTGAAGAACGTGAATGGTATGTTAGCATTCATAGCAAAAGGATTTGAGTATAGGAGCAGGGAGGTTCTACTGCAGTTGTACAGGGTCTTGGTGAGACCACACCTAGAGTATTGCGTGCAGTTTTGGTCTCCAAATCTGAGGAAAGACATTCTCGCCATAGAGGGAGTACAGAGAAGGTTCACCAGACTGATTCCTGGGATGTCAGGACTTTCATATGAAGAAAGACTGGATAGACTCAGCTTGTACTCGCTAGAATTTAGAAGATTGAGGGGGGATCTTATAGAAACTTACAAAATTCTTAAGGGGTTGGACTGGTTAGATGCAGGAAGATTGTTCCCGATGTTGGGGAAGTCCAGAACAAGGGGTCACAGTTTAAGGATAAGGAGGAAATCTTTTTGGACCGAAATGAGAAAAACATTTTTCACACAGAGAGTGGTGAATCCCTGGAATTCTCTGCCACAGAAGGTAGTTGAGGCCAGTTCATTGGCTATTTTTAAGAGGGCCCTTAGATGTGGCCCTTGTGGCTATAGGGATCAAGGGGTATGGAGAGAAGGCAGATACAGGATATTGAGTGGGATAATCAGCCATGATCATATTGAATGGCGGTGCAGGCTCGAAGGGCCGAATGGCCTACTCCTGCACCTATTTTCTATGTTCCTATGTTTCTACTCCTATACTGAAATTCTCTTATTATGAAGGTCAACATTCCATTAGCTTTCTTCACTGCCTGCTGTACCTGTAAGCCAACTTTTAGTGACCGGTGTACAAGGACGCCCAGGTCTTGCTGCACCTCCCCCTTACCTAACCTAACCCCATTGAGATAATAATCTGCCCCCTTGTTTTTGCCGCCAAAATGGATAACCTCACATTTATCTGTATTATACTGCATCTGCCACGCATCTGCCCACTCACTCAACCTGTCCAGGTCACCCTGCAACCTCCTAACATGCTCTTCACAGCTCACACTGCCACCCACCTTTGTGTCATCCGCAAGCTTGCTAGTGTTGCTCCTAATTCCCTCTTCCAAATCATTAATATATATGGTAAACAGTTGCGGCCCTAACACCGAGCCTTGCGGCACTCCACTCGCCACTGCCTGCCATTCTGAAAAGGACCCGTTCACTCCTACTCTTTGCTTCTGGTCTGCCAACCAATTTTCTATCGATGTCAACACCCTACCCCCAATACCATGTGCTCTAATTTTAGTCACCAGTCTCCCGTACGGGACCTTATCAAAGGCTTTATGAAAGTCTAGATACACTACATCCACTGGCACCTCTTCATACATTTTACTTGTCACATCCTCAAAAAATTCCAGAAGATTAGTCAAGCATGATTTCCCTTTCATAAATCCATGTTGACTTTGACTAATCATTTTACTGCTATCCAAATGCCCCATTATTACCTCTTTAATAATTGACTCCAGCATCTTTCCCACCACCAAAGTTAGGCTAACTGGTCTGTAATTCCCCATTTTCTCTCTTGCTCCTTTCTTGAAAAGTGGGATAACATTAGCTATCCTCCAATCCACAGGAACTGATCCTGAATCTATTGAACATTGGAAAATGATCACCAATGCACCCTCTATTTCTAGAGCCACCTCCCTGAGGACCCTGGGATGCAGACCATCAGGTCCAGGGGATTTATCATCCTTCAGTCCCATTAGCCTACCCAATACTATTTCTCGCCTAATGAAAATTTCTTTCAGTTCCTCTACCCCTTAGATCCTTTATCCTCCAGTACATCTGGGAGATTATTTGTGTCTTCCTTAGTGAAGACAGATCCGAAGTACCTATTCAACTCTTCTGCCATTTCCTTGTTGCCCATAATAATTTCACCCGTGTCTGCCTTCAAGGGACCCACATTTGACTTTGCTACTCTTTTTCCCTTAACATATCTAAAGAAGCTTTTACTTTCCTTTTTTTATATTCCTGGCCAGCTTCCCTTCGTATTTCATCTTTTCAGCCCGTATTGACCGTTTTGTTTCCTTCTGTTGTCTTATGAAACTTTCCCAATCCTCTGGCTTCCGGCTACTCTTTGCTGTGTTATACATCTTTTCTTTTAGTTTTATTCTATCCCTAACTTCTCTTGTCAGCCACGGTTGCCTCTTACTCACCTGAGAATCTTTCTTCCTTTTTGGAATGAAATGATCCTGCGTCTTCCGGATTATGCTCAGAAATTCCTGCCATTGCTGTACCATCATCATTCCTGCTAGGATCCCTTTCCAGTCTACCTTGGCCAGCTCCTTTCTCATGCCCTCATAGTACCCTTTGTTCAACTGCATCACTGACACTTCCGATTATACGTTCTCCTTCTCAAATTGCAGGTTAAAACTAATCATATTATGATCACTACCTCCAAGCGGTTCCTTTACCTCGAGTTCTCTTATCATATCTGGTTCATTGGACAACACTAAATCCAGAATTTCTCTGGTCGGCTCCATTACAAGCTGCTCTAAGAATCCATCTCGGAGGCACTACAAACTCTCTTTCTTGGGGTCCTGAACCAACCTGATTTTCCCAGTCTACCTGCATATTGAAATCCCCCATCACCACAGTGGCATTACCTTTGTTACATGCCAGTTATAACTCCTGCTGCAACTTACACCCTACATCCGGGCTACTATTTGGGGGTCTGTAGATAACACCAATTAGTGTCTTCTTGCCTTTACAATTCCTCAACTCAATCCACAGTGACTCTACCTCGTCCGTCCCTATGTCTTCCCTCGCAAGGGACTGTATTCCATCCCTCACCAGCAGAGCTACCCCCCTCCTCTGCCCACCTGCCTGTCCTTTCTATAGGATGTATAACCCTGAATATTAAGTTCCCAGGCCCGATCCTTCTGCAGCCACGTCTCAGTAATCCCCACAATGTCATATCTACCAACCTCTAACTGAGCCTCAAGCACATCTACTTTACTTCTTATACTTCGCGCATTCATATACAATACTTTTAATTCCTTACGCATCACACCTTTCACATCGATCCCTATTACATTTGGCCATACTCTCCTATCCCTTAAGGTAGAAATTAAGGTAGAAAGTCAAATTAATTCAAATCTGCAGTGAAGATATTATTCTTGCACTTGAGTCTGATGTACATGAACACCAGCTATTATTTAAAAACTATGATTAACTTTGCACTGCGAACCAAAAGTGAGCTTTAAAATGTGAAATTCTGATGCTGGAACTTGTATTTATAGGAAATACATTTGCATTCTAATAAGACCTTGTTGACTTATGTTTAAGGCCTTATTGCAAATGAGAAACTAACTGATCAAAATAGTCCAAGGTCAGTCTGAGGAAAAGGCCCAATCCAAAATGTCATCTATCCATGTTCTCCAGGGATGCTGCCTGACCCGCTGAGTTACTCCAGCATTTTGTGTCTATCATTGGTAAGCCACCATCAGCAGTTCCTTGTTTCTAAATTATCAAAAAATGTGTTTCCGTTTCAAGTATTTGTGCTCCCTATTTGCATCTCAAACAGTCCTTGCCCTTTCCTAGCACACATTGCTTCCACTTCTCTCAATCTACAACAACCCCAGCCAGTTTGGCTTCTGATCATGATTCTCCCGAAGCCTATTTCAGCAAAATTGGACCTCCCAGGCTCTGGTCAACACATAAATCTGGCCAGGGGCTGGATAAGGCTCTAGGAACCTCTCTGGCTTTGTGACTGGCATGGACTTGTCCTTTCCAATCTCTTGCATACACCGATTCTGCACAAAATAATTTGACATGATTGTAATGATTTTATTTTTAATAACTGTATTTTACTTGTATTTTTAAAGTAATGCTGCATAACATGGGAGCTCAGAGGGTACATTCTGTATGTATTTTTATAGTTGCTTGCAACAAAATGGATGCACAAAGTTACTGTTCAAAAAACAAATATTCCAACTATTTTAGAGAGCTCATGATTATATGAGCTGGATTATCCGATAATCTGTGCTTTGAATCTTGGTGAACACTAACATGCATTCACAGCTGTACATTCTTGGACCCAACCAATAAGTAACTCCATTTATCAGATGCCATCCAATAACTCACTGCTTCCTCACTTTTGTACAGTGCACATGATCTACTCACCATGCCAAGGAGAGCAGGCAAGACAGATGGAAGGCGGTAACCATCTTGATGTTTTGGTTTTGTGTGTGTGTAATATCACGTATCAGATTTGTATGCTAAAAGGATTTTAATCCATGGATTTGTGTGAGTAAAAAGAACAATTTATTGTAAAATTAGTTGATTGCCCTTCCTGGTTACTCAGTGAAAAGATAATGAGGGCTGGAGAGATGCGATCTTGAGCAATGAAGAGTTCTAGCTCTTTACACATTTTCAGATATTATAATATGATTAGAATTAGCATTGTGGGTCACACAATGATTATCAAGTTAAACAATAATCTCTTGTAAGTCAACATTCTGACATTAGCCTCTGGCTGATCTTCTGACCAAATTATTTCAAATGAGATTTTTAAACTAGATTTTACACATGAGCAAACATATTGCACCATTCCAGATGTGTCACCAGTAGATGGGGAATAAAGAACATTAACATATTTTCAAATTCTAGTGATGTCTCTCAGGAATTTATTTAATTGTGGGAACATTTACATTTCTCTAATCATAAAAATTTGTGCTCGGATGTTTCCATGTTCATGATCATGCACATGTCAGGCTTAATGGTGATGATAAGAGTTTGTAAATTATACTGGTCCGCATAGGTTGTAACAAGCTCTATTTGACAATTTTAAATAAAGCATCAGCCTCCTGTAATACTGACCCAAAGCCACTAGCTTGATGCAAAAAGGTCACTTCAATATGAAAATGCAGTAATAAAATATTTACACAATGTCTGCTTACAAAGAGTAAGCTTCGAAATCAAAGAACAGCTATTTTGATACACACTCAGGCCTGGAAATTTGGAAACAAATCCCTTTGCCCTTTGCCCTGGACATCAACTATTTCTGATATAAGTGCTGCTGCTGTTATCCTGACAATTATGGCACTGTGGGCTATTGCAGGCCTAATTGGTAATAGATGGTAGGGTAGGACATTGCCATATCTGCAGTGGATCAAAGATAAATGATGATTTGGAAACGTGTGGGGATATTGCAAATGCCAGGGAGGGGATTCTGGATGTTGAGGGAGTGACCATTGATGGATATGTTGAGGATTTTTTAGTCAGCCACTGGCCATATTTGAAAGCTAAGAATCTTGCGCCTGGGATGATGCTGGGGATTATTTATTTTGGGGTCAAGAAGATCTCCATGTTTTATATTCAGGATTGTTTACCATAGTGAAGCTAATATTTCAGGTCATTAATCATGAAAATGTGTCTTCAACCATTAAGCCTCTTATTACATATTTGAGAAGACAAGAAATGAGAATAGGAGCAGGCTGTTAGACATATCCTGCTATTCAATAAAATTATAGTTGCTTTCACCTTGTTCTAAGGCTTGATCTCCATATACATTGGCTCCCATCTATAAAACATGCCTATTTCCATGGTAATACTCAATTAATCAGTTTTTAATTTTTTAAAGGTTCAACATGTTCTTGACTGTAGGAAATTCTTCCTTATCGCTAAGTTAAGGGAGACAACCCCTCAATATGTACCTATGTTGCCTGGTTATAAATTCCATCGCAAGAGGATACATCTTCGCACCATCTACACTAAGAGTCTTATATATTTCAATAAGGTTACCTCTCCTTTTAAACTCCATTGAGTTGAGTTCTAACCTGCTCAACCTTTCCTTGTGAGACAAACTATCAATATGCTATGGATCACCACTGTCTAGAAACTCAACTGGACAATATATCATATATATACACTGTATATGATATATTAAGTTTATCATAATTTGCCATGAATTAATTAAAATATTAGGATTAAATATCATCAATAAATAAAACAAACGGATTATCTGCTCTTACCTCTTGTATCTATGTGGTCAAAACCGTGGCAAAGCTTTATTAGAAAGGTAGTTAACTCTACTGTGAGTGTCAGTCCACTGGAAGAAGAGAAGTAAAACTAGACTATTCAGTGAACCGATGATGGGTGCTAAGCGTCATCTAAACATTTGGGACGACAAGGTTACTAAATTGGAAAACTGGACAAGGAATAATGGTGTCCTGCTGGCATGAGTTTCAGAGTTTCAAAGGTGTCAAATTGAGACATCTAACCATACACAGTGATAATGTCAAGATGACTGTCATAAAGAAGGACACCCTAAGTTTGGAGCTTAGAGGGGACTAGTCATCCTCAGAGTTAGGCTGGCAAATTCCTTTAGATCAGGTCTATGACCTGGTTTAACCTGTAAACTGGTGGTTAAAATTTACTAAATTGTAGATGTGTTTAAGTTACATGGTGATTAGTAATAAAGAGTTTGAAGTATGATTGAGTTGAGGGGTTCTTTGTCTGAAGTGGTAATTGGCCGAAGGGTGAACATCCTCAATAAAGATCGGCAACCTTATTCAAGTGATATCAGAGCATTTAGATAACATTGTCAGACAAAGTCACCATTGTTGGTGTAAAGCTAACAAGCTACATGTGATGAGCATCCAGCAAGCCCCACCTCTCCCAGTCCAGCTTGGGTCATTTGCAGTCCACCTCTGAACACAGCATTGATACCTGACCTTTTGCTCACCTCTGACTGCCAAGCTGCAATGTACAGGTGCAGGTGTGAGAGACAAGCTTACCTGTGAAGTTGTTGATATTGACCAAATTAAAGACACTATAAAATGGAGAATCCCTGCATTTGTCAGAATTGCTTAACCTTTGTCAGTGGAAAATTACAGGCTGTGGATGGCGCCAGCCAGTCTGAGCCTCAGATTGATATACAGGATCATAAAAGATCTAGGTGTTCTCCTCATTTGCCCTTAATTGATAATATGTATAAAAACTCTGCAAATAAACTTAAATGCATTGATATGATTGGATTGCTGCAAAGGAATTGTAAATAATGTAAATAATGTTGCAAGAGAGTAAAGGGCCTGTCCCACTTACGTGTCCTTGGCATGCAAATTACGCGACTTCGTGGTCGCGTTGAGGCGCGACGGTCCTGCGAAGGTCACGCGCGATTTCATGTGTACGCACAGCCGTCTGGAGCGCGTGACGTCATTTAAAGATGGACACAAAGCTGGAGTAACTCAGCGGGACCGGCAGCGTCTCTGGAAAGAAGGAATGGGCGACGTTTCATGTCGAGACTCTTCTTCAGTCTGAAAAGAAGGGTCTTGACCCGAAACGTCACCCATTGCTTCTGTCCAGAGATGCTGCCGGTCCCGTTGAGTTACTCCTGCATTTTGTGCCCATCTTCAATTTTCTTGGCCCCGTTCTGGGAGTAGGAGTGGGGGCGGATCCGGACCGCAACGGCCATGAGCCCCAGGCCGAGTTCGACGATCGTTTGCCTGCTTCCGCTGCTGTTGGAGGTGAGACTTTGCATCGTGCCAGGGTCTTGGGCCTCTCCCACTTTGGCCGTCAGTTACGTGACAGGCCGTTGGCGCGCGAAGATTTTGTTCGCTACAAAAATTTTGGATCCCCGCGCGATGTCGCACACAACTACATACCCCTCCGTGCTTCTCAGTGGGACCGGCCCCGCGCAGCCATATGATGCCCATGCGCCTCAACGCGGTCGCGTAATTTGCGTGCCAAGGATACGTAAGTGGGACAGGCCCTTTACCCTGCTGTTTGTTGATTGGCCAAAGTGTTAAGCCCTGGCAGAATTGTTTTGTGTTCCAGGGTAAATGTTGCATTATTCAGTTGACTAGCTTTCTTCCAGAAGCTTCTGTAAGAAACATTGTTTAAGACTCTCTGTAATTGGGTTGGGGAACTGGCAATAATGTATTGATGCAATTCATGTGTATGATTAGATTGTTTGGGGACCACCCCTATGTAGTTCGGCCCCTCAAGGTTCGTGGACCTATAAAAGGTAGCCTCATTTTAGATCGGTGTCGATCTTCTGGAAGGGTGCTTGGGACTGCGTGATCTTTTGGGCATTGTCTGCTTGCAACAGGCTGAAGAGCTTGGCCAGGCAGAGACAAAGGTCGAACCCGCGGTGGTTTAGGTATCGTTTAGGGGAATTTGTGTTCGTTCTAAAACTAAAGATTAGTTGGTCCAGTGCTTGTGTCAGTGTTTTTACTGAACTAGACTAGGGGGGTAAGCTTTAGGAGCGTATTTACAAAGTGACATGGAGGTCGATTCTCTTTGAAGTTACCAGCCAAAATTAGTACATTTTGAGGCATTAATAATGGTCTTGCAATACACTATGAAGCAGTTCATGATGTTACAAGTGCCTTGTGCATGCATCACAGATTCAATGGGCTGAAGGAACTGTTTCTCTGTATCTCGAAAAAACTAATAAAAACAAATTATGATTGATGACAGACATGGAATCAAGAATTACCAATGAGCTGACCACAATGCTGAAGACATTTCTCCTTAATAAGATAATTGACACAAAATGAAGTAAATAATACCTCAAAATTGTATCCATGATGAATAAATTTTGATGCTAGTATTGAGGGCATCAGTGCAGGTAATATGTCATTTTTGGAAATCTGTGCACTAATCCATGCATTAATATAAATGAATCATACATATTGGCTAATATACTAAACAAACCTCTGTTGTGCACCCATCCTTACACATCCTGCCTGTGTCTTTGCTGCACTCCTCCTCCTTTGCAATAGTCTCATAGAGTTACCGTACAGATGATTGGAGGCTATAGTCTTGCAAAGGCAGAGATTTTCAGATGTGCTTGAAGCAGCTGAGCTAAGAAAGAGGAAATATAAAAATGACTTTAAAATTTTACTGCTAGGCATACGTCCTGATTGGTAGAGATTTTTCATCAGTGGTTTCTGAATGATGTGTGTCTGACAATTAAATTGAAGTCAGTAATTATGGCATTTGAAGTCCCTGGCTTTGTGTGATCATTAAACTCCATGCAGCATTGTATCGAGGACCCGAGCCAGGATCTCCACGTAATGAACTCCACAGCTATGTCCATGGAGGTCCTTCATAAACTGCAGATGCTGGTTTATACCGAAGATAGACACAAAATGCTGGACGAACTCAGCGGAGCAGGCAACATCACCAGAGAATAAGAATAGGTGATGTTTCGGGTCACAACCCTACTTCAGATTGAGAGGAGGGGTGGGGGCGTTGGGGAGGGGGAAATAGGATATGCCTCCATCTTACTAGATCCTCCATCAAGATCTCTAATAAATTATCTAGAAACCATAAACCCTGTTCTTGTTGATGTAGTACAACTTTTCAACATTCTCCAGCTTCCTGCTCTCCCCTAACCATCATGCGCAAATAGACATTAGGGTGTAACAGCTTTGATTTCCCTGATGAACGTAAATAATGCTGGTAACGTACAGGAATTGTATAGTTTGTCAAACAACATGAAGATGGTACAGTGCCTGAATTTCAATAAACAGGCACAGCTAATTGTGCATCATTATCCCTGGATCTGATTTAAGGGGCAATCATATTAACACCATAATGCTTCTGTATACCCTTGATTAATCCCCTCAAGGAATTCATGGTGAGTAAAGCCTTCAGCATATCTTTCTTTTAACAAGTGAGGTAGTAAAATGCCCATGTTATGAGGCTTATAATCTGTATAATACAATTTTAGGTTTTGTTGGGATTAAATGTGAACAAGACATTTAGAATTGTGCTTGCCACATTTTGTTAGTTAGTGAAGCTACGGAATGTTGTGTTATTCATTTGCTTATTATTCTGCAGTGATGCAACAAATATTAATCATACATTCCAGTACAAATTAATATACCTAGCTCCACGTAACTACATTGCTAAATATATTACAAAGAAACAAAATCAGGCCCATAAAAAAACAAAACGCAATTCATGGACATTGACATTTTCTGTGACCAGAGGTTCCACGTGTTACTTACTGCCATTTCAGCATAAATTGCATTGGGTTTATTATTTTTAGAGGCCAAGTATAACTCCAGAGGATACTATGTACTGGTTTTGTGAGGGGGGTATTTAATAAGGGGTCTAAATTCAGTCAACCACCTTTTATCTTGGCTAGATAGTTGTTTCCAATGACTTCAGTGTGCATTTTGTCAAAAACTCATGTCCAATATTACACTCACAATGTGTATAATTTTAGGAAAAGATAAAATAAATTGTCTCATAATCTAAGCAGTGAATATTAGATAATATTTAGCAGGAAAACTGATAGATACACATCCATCTCTCAGAATATGATTTCATGTATTTTGTATTAAAAGTTTATTGCTTTGTATGAGTGGAGCCTAAAGGGAGGCATCTTATGCACACATGACATTTATATAATTATACTAAACTAAGTCACACCCGCTGGGTCCCATGTTCAAATAGGAGGGCTGGTCCCCCAACGCAATATTCCAACTCTCCACCAATTTCAATATTGGTGGCCTGCGGGGGGGGGGGGGGGGGGGGCGCTTGCTGGAGCACTAGTATGGGTGTTGTGGGCTGAAGGGACTGGTTTCCAGTGGGCTAGTATGGACATTGTTGGCCAAATGGATTATTCGGCTGGCAGCTCAGTCACTCAGGCCTGGTGAGCCGGCAGCTCAGTCACTCGGGCCTGGCAGCTCAGTCACTCAGGCCTGGTGCACTGGTAGCTCAGTCACTCAGGCCTGGTGGGCTGGCAGCTCAGTCACTCAGGCCTGATGGGTTGGCCGCTCAGTCACTCAGGCCTGGTGGGTTGGCAGCTCAGTCTCTCAGGCCTGGTGGGCTGGCAGCTCAGTGACTCAGGCCTGGTGGGCTGGCAGCTCAGTCACTCAGGCCTGGTGGGCTGGCAGCTCACTCACTCAGGCCTGGTGGGCTGGCAGCTCAGTCACCCAGGCCTGGTGGGCTGGCAGCTCAGAAACTACCAGAAATTATGCCCAAACAGGTAAGAGACTGTGAGAGAGAGAAGGGGAGGGTGAAGAATCAATTTTAGACATTTTTCATCTTTTTCTGCAGATCACAGCAATGAAGGAAGAAAGTCTATCCTGGCCTGGATCTCACAGGGAGCCAATGAAGGGAGGGAGAAAAATACTGGGGTGAGGTTTAATACTTGCAGGGAAAATACTTACTGATGGGCCGGAGGGACTCCTCCTGGGCTGGTACAGGCTGATCGGCCGAAGGAGCTCTTTAAAAAAAAATTCGGAGTGAAATTTCAGTGAAAGGCACTTTTCTGGGCTTTTGCAGGCCTGGCAAGAGCCTTTTGGGCCAAAATGCTCCTCCTGGGCTAATACGGGTATTTTGGGCAAAAAGGACTGGTTTATCGGCTAATAGGGGCCTTGTGGGCCAACATTAGTGGTTTCAGGCAGGCCAAACAACTCATTTCATTTCATTACCATTTCAATTTCAAGCACAGGGCAGTCCAAACAATTGATTTCATTTCCATTTCCATTTCCATTTCCAATTCCATTTCCATTTCCATTTCCATTTCCATTTCCATTTCCATTTCAAGCACAGGGCAGGACAAACAACTCATTGCATTTTCATTTCATTTCCATTGCAGTTTCAAGCACAGGGCAGGCCAAACAGCTCACTGTATTTTCATTTCATTTCCATATCCATTGCAGTTTCAAGCACAGGGCAGGCCAAACAACTCACTGCATGTTCATTTCATTTTGATTTCCATTGCAGTTTCAAGCACAGTGCAGGCCAAACAACATTGCATTTTCATTTCATTTCCATTTCCATTGCAGTTTCCAGCACAGGGGAGGCCAAATAACTCATTGCATTTTCATTTTATTTCTATTTCCATTGCAGTTTCAAGCACAGGGCAGGCCAAACAACTCATTGCATTTTCATTTATTTTCCATTTCCATTGCAGTTTCAAGCACAGGGCAGGCCATACAGTTGATTGCATTTTCATTTCATTTCCATTTCCATTGCAGTTTCAAGCACAGGGCAAGCCAAACAGCTCATTGCATTTTCATTTCATTTCCATTTCCATTGCTGTTTCAAGCACAGTGCAGGCCAAACAGCTCATTGCATTTTCATTACATTTCCATTTCCATTGCAGTTTCAAGCACAGGGCAGGCCAAACAGCTCATTGCATTTTCATTTCATTTCCATTTTCATTGCAGTTTCAAGCACAGGGCAAGCCAAATAGCTCATTGCCTTTTTCATTAAGGGCTAACAAATCATTTGTTGCAAGTACATTGCAGACTCACAGTTTAGTTGATTCACAGCTTAGAATCACAGTTGTGACCTCTCCCTCGCGATCTTCCAGAGTGACTGACTCACGTCCAGGCATCCGTTGTTTTATAGTCTTGCTCCCCACCCCTCCCGGAAGGGGTGTTACCTTATCATGGTGATTGACATGGCAAGAGGACCAATCAGCTGATCTCAAGATTTTTTAAACACTCATAACTTTTTTTATTTTTCATCGATCGGAAAAATCCTCAGGTTTACCTCAGCGGAGGAGGACTGTGAGTAAGATGGCCAAAAATCATAGCGATATAGTGTTGCGTTTTTTCTAAAATCAATATACAGCACAGACAGGAAGTGGTCAAGATGAAACTTTTAGTTATATAGATATCATTCAGTGTACGAGGTTGAAGGTATAAATGATTTAAACCATTTTACAATACTGGTTGCTGCAGTTGTTTATCTTTTGGTTGACCTTATGTGATTGAAGATTATTGTCAGTCAGTTTAGAGATACTGGGAGAAAGAAAGAAACAAACATCTTTCCTACCATTGTTGAGTTTTACATTCATTTGAATCCATGAAGTTTGTTCAACCAAGTGCATTGCAAGCTCAATTCTGATAATAAAAACAACATGGTTTTGGCAATTAGCTTAATATTGGTATTATATGCCATAGAGTCATAGTGATACAGTGTGGAAACAGGCCCTGCAGCCCACACTGGCCAACATGTCCCAGCTACACTAGTCCCACCAGCCCACGTTCGGCCCATATCCCTCCAAACCTTATTTTTCCATTTACATATTAGTATTCTTCTCACTTTCCATTCATGATTATTCATAATATTAGAAATAAGACAAGTTGTGAGTTACTGTCTTCCAAGAAGATCTTAGCTTCAAATCCACTTTTCCATCAGTCCTCCATAACCCTTGACTCCCCGATAGTTCAAAATCTTAGATAGTCACAAAAATGCCTCAGTAACTCAGCAGGTTAGGCAGCATTTCCGGAGAAAATGGATAGATTACTTTTTCGATTGGAACCCTTCTTCAGCTTGATAGTGGGAATGCAGGGAGCTGAAAGAACTGGAAGAGAGAAGAGGAAGCTGGATACATCACGGTGGGCAACAGATGACCTCAAGTGAGGGGATTCCCCCTTACGCAGATTGTTTTCAAAGGCTAGGGATAGAAGGAGGTATGAGCCCAAAATAAATATATAGTTGCAAAACATGAAGCTTGTTGAAGTGCTTTTGGTGAGAAGGGTGAGGAGTGAGCCAGGGTTCAGGGGAAGGGGGTGGGGGTTGGGGAAATGTAATGGGAGTGTTGGCAGGGGGACAGAAGGGGGAGAGAGGTTTTTGTAGAAATTACTTAAAATTGGAGAATTCAATCTTCATACCATTGGGTTGTAAGCTACTCAAATGGAAGGTGAGATGCTGCTCCTCCAGTTTGTGTGTGGCCTCACTCTGGCAATGGAGGAAGCCTATGACAGAAAGGTTAGTATGGGAATGGGAAGGGGAATAAAAATGGTTAGTAACTGGGAGATACTGTAGGCCCTTGGCGGAACGAGCGCAAGTGTCGCCGAGTCTATGCTTGTTCCCACTGTATAGGAGCCCACATCGGGAATACCAGATGAAGTACATAAGGTTAAAGGAGGTGCATGTGAACCTCTGTCTCACCTGGAAGGACTGTTTGGGGGTCCTTAGCTGGAGTTGTAGGTTCAAAGTCGTATTCAAAATGAAGTTCAAATTCGTAGTCTTTGTTATATTCGTTGGCCCAGCTTGCAGGTAGAGAATTCTAAAGATGCATTGCCTTCCAGAGGAGAATAATGCTTCTCATCTCTTTCTTATATGGGTGACCCCTTTATTCTGAAACTGTTGTCCCTGGTCCCAGATTTCTCTACAAGGGGAAATATCTTCCTAGCTTTCAATCAATCAGGCCCTCTCATGATCTAAAACATTTTATTAGGTTTATCTCACATTCTGCATGTTGGTTCAACCGATTTAACCTTTTCCAATAAAATAACTCAAGGTTCAAGGTAGTGAACTTTATACTGTCTCAGTATATCTGTCCTTAAATAAGGAGGCCAGGATGTATGCAGTAGCCAGGGATTGTTTCACCAGTGACAGCCATTAAAATAGAAGGGAAAAAAGTGTATCTTAGTGTTAAAGTTTAATTGATTCTAAATGAATATGGAACATCGGATAAAGGAAAAATACAGCACAGGAACAGGCCCTACGGCGCACATGCCGAAAATAAAGTCAAGATAAACTAATCTCATCTGCTTAAACAAGATCCATACCCTTCTTTTCCCAGCATATTCATGTGCCTGTTTAAAAGCTTCATGAACGCCACAATCATATCCTCCTCCATCACTACCCCTGGCAGCTCATTCCAGGCACTCTTTTCCCTCAGTGAAAAAAATGTGCTCCACACATCTCGTTTAAACTTTGCCCCTCTCACCTGAAAGCTAAATTTAAGGTGAGAGTAGTGTAGATTTAGCTAGTTCATTTAACTTGAGGTATAAGTAAATGAGTTTAAGCCCTGTGTGATAGATGGGTCGTAGGGCAGATCAAAAAGGGTTGGATTTCCAATGCAACTTTAGTGGTTCATGGCCAATTCAAAACACTTTACAGTAAATTAACTAATTATTGGCATGACAGAACTTTCTCAAACTCCACTAATTGTGTATGGTAAATACAGATTGTCTTTTTTAATGTTTAAGGTTAGAAGTTTAATGTTGGCTAGAACATGTACGATGGAGCCTCAGTTTACCATCTCATCTGCTGGACCACAATTCTAACTCTGTACAATTGTGTAAAATGGTTACTCATGAAAGAATTAAATCGATAACCTTCTGCTACAAAGGTAAGGGAGCTCACATTGAACCATAGCTGAGAGTCTTTGAAAACTTCACCTTCCTTATTTCCCCTCAAATTGCAACTTGGACCATAAGTGAAGCAGATCAAAATGGAATTTCACTTTTAATGAAGCTATGGTGATTTCTGAGCGGCATGGTGAAACTTGGCACTTTGAGAGAAAACTAAAAAGCGAAACTAAATTCATGGGAAAAAAATAACCTAGGCTTTCACCTGCCCCATCATCTTCTACTTAAATTTCAGAGAAGTGTAATGTTGTCAAAAAGATCACTGTATATTTAACAAATAGCTTTAGTTCTCAAATAATTATCCAGTGATTACATTTTATTGACTTGGGACAAATTTTGCACTTCAGGGGCCAATAAGAATTGTATAGGGTAATAAAATTTACTCACGTTTCTAATTTGGTTCCACTGTAATTTGACAGAATTTATGCTTAATCACATAATAACTTCGTATATAGATGAAATAGGAAAAACCATGGTTAAAAAACACATGTTCCTTATAAACTCTGTCAGGAGGCTGTTAAATTTATGGAGGATGTGAGATGTTCAGTAGGTTTATGGACAAAGTGGTTCTGTGACTATTAAATGACTTTGCCATGTACTGGTGCATGTGTGCGTGTGTGTGCACAAAGTTTTGTGCTCTTGCTTTTGGCCCTTTTCTAACTTTTACTTTGTTTATACTCCAGATACAAGGCACGTGGTGCAGTGGTAAAGTTGTTGCCTTACAGCGCCAGAGACCCAGGTTTGATCCTGACTACGGGTGTTGTCAGTATGGAATTTGTCCATTCTCCCCATGACCTGCGTCGGTTTTCACCGGGAGCTCCGGTTTCCTCCCACACGCCAAAGACGTACAGGTTTGTAGGTTAATTGGCTTGATATAAATGTAAAACGTCCCTCGTGGGTGTAGCATTGTGTTAGTGTGCAGGGATTGTTGGTCGGCCGAACAACTTATTTACACGCTGTATCTCTGATCTAAACAAAAAACACCATTCTGTCTGCTGATTTAAGAAAGGTAAATCCCACAGCTGACTTCACACATAACTTAGTCTCTGATGAGTCCAACAAGAGTGTTTATTTGTATTGGGCACTGGATGTGAACTGGAACAATGAAATTCTTACCTGTTGCAGCTTTATGCCCCTGTCCCACTTAGGAAACCTGAATGGAAACCTCTGGTGACCTTGCGCCCCACCCAAGGTTTCCGTGAGGTTCCCGGAGGTATTGGTCACCCTCCCTAATGGTCGAAAGTGGTTTCCGCATAGTCGAGGCTTCTTCGATGTTCCTGCGATTATTTCAACAAAATCAAAACCGGCCTCGACTAAAAATAGGTTGCCGTTTGGTCGAAGCTAGTGGAGTGGGGTTGCTATTTACTTACAGGCAGTCGAAGGCAATCTCCTTCGCTGACTGGCCATTTTGATTGGCTCATTGGAGTTTTCAGCAAAGATCCTATAGGATCTTTGGTTTTCAGGACCTAGAAGAACCGCCGGAAGGTAAAATGCCCGCTAACTTTATTAAACTTCTTAAAACTGTCTCCACTCCTTCTCCCCCCCTTCTCTCCCCTTCCCTCCCCTTCTGCCCCCTTCTCTCCCCCTTCTCTCCCCTTCTCTCTCCCCTTCTCTCTCCCCTTCTCTCTCCCCTTCTCTCTCCCCTTCTCTCTCCCCTTCTCTCTCCCCTTCTCTCTCCCCTTCTCTCCCCTTCTCTTCCCCTTCTCTCTCCCCTTCTCTGTCCTTCTCTCCCCTTCTTTCCCCTTCTCTCCCTCACTCCCGCTCTCTCTAAAGGACTTACCGTGCTCTGAGGCAGCTGTTTACCTTCCTTTTCATCATGCAGACAGCGCTCCTCCGCTGTCCCTGGCCCCCACCGCGATGTGTTTGTGTGTGTGTGTGTGTATGTGGTTGGTAGAAAAGATCCTGTAGGATCTTTCATCAGTAGATGCAGCTCACGCTTCGGTCGAGGCTTTCCAGGCGAGCGACCAAAACCTCTGGCGACTCATGGAAACCTTGGGTGGGGCGCAAGGTCACCAGAGGTTTCCATTCAGGTTTCCTAAGTGGGACAGGGGCATTACAGACTGATGGCTTAAGTTGTCCCACCTCACCTCAGGTTCCAATATTAACTGACTGAAGGGGCTGTCCCACTTGGGTGACCTAATCTGCGAGTTTAGAAGAGTTTGTCCTCCCCCTCTGCTGCGTAAGACAAGAGGATTTTTCCCATCAATGAAAAATAAAAGAGTTATTAGTGTTCAAAAAACGTTGAGATTCTCTCTCCTCTCAATCACCGCCAAGAAGGCCACGCACCTTCCGGTGCAAATGGGGAGGGACTATAAAACCCTGAAGTGTGGGTGTGGCTCAGTCTCTGCAAGATGGGGGAGGGAGAAGTCACCTTGGTGGCCTTGCACCCTGCTTGAAATGGCAGGAAACTGCTTTTGAATTTGGTGGCCTTGGACCCTGCTTGAAATGGTAGGAAACTGCTTTTGAATTTAGTGGCCTTGCACCCTGGTTGAAATGGTATGAAACTGCTTTAGAATTTGGTGGCCTTGCACCCTGCTTAAAATGGTAGGAAACTGCATTTGAATTTGGTGGCCTTGCTCCCTGCTTGAAATGGTATGAAACTGCACTTGAATTTGGTGGTCTTGCACCCTGCTTTAAATGGTATGAAACTGCACTTGAATTTGGTGGCCTTGCACCCTGCTTGAAATGGTAAGAAACTGCATTTGAATTGGTGGCCTTGAACCCTGCTTGAAATGGTATGAAACTGCATTTGAATCTGGTGGCCTTGCATAATGTCCATACTAGCCCTCTGGAAACCAGTCCCTTCAGCCCACAACACCCATACTAGTGCTCCAGAAAGCCCCCTCCCCCCCCACTGGCCACTAATATTAGTTAGTCTAGTACTTCTTAAAAGTGTGTCCACTCCTTCACCCCCCTTCTCCCCCCCCTTCTCTCCCCTTCTCTCTCCTTCTCTGCCCCTTCTCCCCCCTTCTCTCTCCTACTCACGCCTTCTCCCCCCCTAAGACCACCAGGGGCGCCAGGGAGATGGCTGCCCTGCCGGCAGTCTGTTCGTATTTTCTTTCTTTTTGTTAATTTTAATTTGTTAAAAGTTTGTTTTAATGTTAATCGGTTTGTTTTATGTGGGGGGAGGGGGAAACATTTTTTCGGGTTCTTACCTTCCCGGAGATGTGATCAATTTTCGGATCGCATTCTCCGGCTCTGCGGCCTTCCATCGATGGAGCTGGAAGCCTCCTCGGACTGTCGTGACCCCCATCGCATTGCATGGACTTAACATTGGAGCTGATCCGTTGCCTGGGATCGCTCCCACCGTGACCACCATGGAATCAACATCAAGGGCTCGCAGTCTCGGGTGAGGCCGAGTTGGGAGCTCCCATGTCGCGGAAGGCTCGACCAGCCCCGACGCGAGGTTCGATCGTCCAGCGCGGGGGTGTCGATATCCCCCCGATGCGGGAGTGGATTGCCTCGACGCGGAGGGCCTGAACGCCGCCGGTTATGGGTGTCAAGATCGTCCCGTCAATGGGGGCTCGAGGCCCACGACCGAGGAAGAACTAAGGGAAGGACTTGAAATTTATTTCGCCTTCCATCACAGTGCAGAATGTGTAGGAGTCACTCTGGTGAATGTTCAAGTTAAAATGTGTTTTTTTAGTTATCTGTTGCTTTTAATTGTATGACTGACCTGGCCAATGAAATCCCTCATATGTTGCAAAACATACTTGGCGAATAATGTGTGATTCTGATGCTCTCCCCCTTCTCTCCCCTTCTCTCTCCTTCTCTCCCCCTCTCTTCCCTTCTCTCCCCCTCCCCCACCCCCTCTCTAAAGTACTTACCGTACACTGTGGCAGGCGTTTACATTCCTATTCATCGCACAGACAGCGCTCCCCTGCTTTCCCTGGCCCCCGCCTTTGCGATGTGTTTGTGTGTATGTGTGTGTGTATGTGTGCGGTGGGTCGATCCAGCTTGCTGTTTCAACACAGTCGGTCGATCCAGCTCGAGACTTTCCAGGCGAGTGCCCTCGAGCTTGAAGGTCGAAGACACTCTTCTTAACTCGCAGATTAGGTAGCCCAAGTGGGACAGCCCCTTAAAGATGGGGTTAGTGAAATGCCTTCTCAATTACAGATGAAAAAAGTTCCAATTAGTCATTTCGGGTGAAAACCTGTTCTACATCAACCTGTTAGAAATCAATTTAAAACTTTGTAAAGATATTTTTTTCCAAAATGAATTAATGCCATGGGTAGAAACAAGGAACTGCAGATGCTTTCACCAAAGAACACTAAGTGCTGGAATAACTCAGAAGTTCAGTCAGCATCTCAGGAGGAAATGGATACATGACGTTTCGGGTTGAGATCATTCATCAGACTGATCCTGTCTTCTTCCTTAATATTAAGAAAATATCTCAACCAAAATATCACCTTGTTCTTCAGAGATGCTATATGACCTGCTGAGTTACTCCAGCACTATGTGTCCTTTAATGCCATGGGTCCTTTGCACCAGACATCATGAGCCAAAGAATGTGTTCCTGCACTGTACAGATTTTACAAAGAAAAGCAAATTATTTGGAGAATTGCCTCAATTGTGATTTATTAATGTAAGTTCTCGTGAATGGCAAGGATATCACATATAAAACATCAATAAAGATTTAAAAAAATTGTTTATACAGAAGAGGTTTATACAGAAGAGGTTCAGCAAATTTCATTTTACTTTTTACTCCCTGTGTTATTAATGGATCTTTCACGCCTCGATGAATAAGCCATATACCTGTAAGTAGAATAAAAATGCAGATAAATTCAGACTTTAAGTCTACGCTTAGATTCAAAGTGCTGAAATCACATTGTCCATCTGAAAGTTTAATAGGCCTGTCCCACTTAGGTAACTCTTTAGGCGACTGCCAGGGACGAATGGGCCTGTCCCACTTAGGCGATTTTTCAGACGACTTCCGGTGACTGTCAAGTTGCCGGCAGTCGCCTAAATATCCAGCAACTGGAACGGCGATTGTCAGAGTGGAACACACACATCGCTTCCTTCACCAGCCCGTTATGCAGGCGGGGGACAGGGCAAGCAGAGGGAACGCTGTCTGAGTGAAATTCACACGGGGCAAAGCCAAGGTGATACAGACACACACCGCGATGAACAGGAAGGTTGGCGCTGTAATTAAGACGGCTAAAGCACAGTGTATGGTAAGTCCTTTAAAAAGGGGGGAGGGGGGAAGAGGGGGGAGAATGGGGGAGAAGGAGTGGAAACAACTTTTAAGAAGCCAGAGATACACGGCTGTGAAGCTCGGCGAACATTAACATTATCGGTTGATTATCCTTGGTTCTTTTTTTTTTTCCACAATGATCCAATGAAATTCACTGGTCAGCATCGGCTACAACCTATGAGAACATACAAGAACTTTCGATCTCCTGGCAACCCATTAGGAGCTCCTGTCGACCCACCTATGGCATGAAAATTCTCGCTACTCTCCATGGCGACTTCTTTCTGATCGCTGATAATTTTTCAACATGTTGAAAAATTTGCGGCAACCATAATGAGGCCACGACTATTTTCCAGAAAGTAGGAACTCCTCATGACCATGAAGGCGACTCCCCGGCAACCACCCGTGAACTTGTGGCAACCATGTGGCAACTGCATGGTCTCCTGCAGTCGCCTAAAAAGTCGCCTAAGTGGGACAGGCCCATAATTTTAATGGAATTCACCTACGACACCTGGCGACAACCTACGGCAGCAAAAATTGTCGCCACTTTCGCCGAAAATGTTTCAACATGTTGAAAGTTTTGTGACAGTCGCCTGTAGTTGTCCAAAAAATCGCCTAAGTGGGACAGGCCCGTAAGTCACTTGAAATGACACTTCTGTCAGCAAACTTTTATGTTTAGAACCCAAAATCAAATAGCAACAATGATAAATATTGTTTCTATGTTTAAGAAAGATCTGCAGATGGTGGAAAAATCGAAGGTAGACAAAAATGCTGGAGAAACACAGCGGGTGAGGCAGCATCTATGGAGCGAAGGAATAGGTGATGTTTCGGGATGAGACCCTTCTTCAGGCTGACTTTCTCCAACATTGTTTCTATCATCACTTGAAAAGAAAAACAATAAACGGGGGGAAATTGGAAAAGAAAATCATTATAAACATGCCCAACCTCAGTTTCCCTTCCCTGTGCTTTGTTCCCTACAACTTTCAACATTGGGTCTCCATAATCAGCAATGTTTGTACTTCAGGGCCAATCTTATAGACATTGCTTTAATGGCAGGACTTCATCCTATCCAGTGAACACTTGGTTGGCACATATAATTTTATAATCTGTTTTACCAGCCAATCCATAGTTTAAATTTGTATGCAGTTGTGGAATTGATTCTAATTAGTTCATAGAGAAGTGAAAGATGTGGCGTGTAATAGAAAAATTAAACAACGTTACTGAAATGTAGAATATTGAACCACAATTCGGTTTTCTAATCTTCTGAAACTAAGAACATAGAACATGTTCACATAGGAACAGACCCTTTGGCCCACAATGCACGATTGCTTTCCATCACAGTGATCACTGTGGTGGATGTTTATGTTAAGTTTTATTGTTCTTTTTAATTGTGTTGTGTTCTTTTAATTGTATGGCTGCATGGTAACTCAAATATCACTGTACCTTAATTGGTTCGGTGGGCGGCGCGACTCTCGTCAGCAACGACCTCTGCAGTCCGTCTGTCTTTTTTATTATTTTTGTCTCGTTTCTATGTAGTTTTTATTATTATTTTTTTGTCGGGGTATGTGTGTGGGGGTGTGGGGGTGGGGGGGGAACTTTAAAATCTTTCCCCTGCACGGGAGACCCGACCTTTTCGTTGTCGGGTCTCCGTTGTCGTTGGGGCTGGGCAGCGTGGAGCGGCCTCCAGCAGGAACGACCTGGGGCTCCAGTTGCGGAGCTGCAGACTAATCACCGTCGCGGGGCTGGCCGAGTCCGGAGCGGGTGGAGCTGTGGTGGAGCGCTGCTGCGACCCGACCCACGGAGATTCGGAGGCTGCAGCCGCGGGTCTGGCGGACGGCAACACCGGAAGCCCGCGGGTCCCCTGGTGGGAGACCGCTTTTTGGGGCTTCCGCAGCGGCGACTTCTCCCGCCCGAGTTGCGGGGTTGAAGAGCACCTGGAGCGGGGCTTTACATCACCGCCCCACGCGGCTTGGAATGGCTGCGGGACTTTGCGTGCGCACGCCGGGGCTCTAACACCAAGACCCGGTGCGCGACCTTGCATCACCCGGCGTGGCTTTAATGGCCGCGGGACAATCACCATCGCCCGCCGGGGGCTTTGACTTTGACTCTGACATCGGTGGGGGGGGGGGGGGGAATGCAGTGGAGAGATAAGTTTTTATGCCTTCCATCACAGCGCTGTGATGGATGTATGTGTAAATTGTGTTGTGTCTCGGGTCTTCTTCGTTTTGTAATGTATGGCTGCAGAAACGACATTTCGTTTGGACCTCAAGGGGTCCAAATGACAAATAAATTGTATTGTATTGTATTGGTGCATGTGACAATAAATGTGAATGTGAATCTGTATCTGAACATGATGCCTACTTAATCTGATTTCTTCCGCTTCCATGTGCTGCATACCCCTCCATTCATTGCATATTCATGTGCTGATATAAAAGCCTCTTAAACTGCACTATAGTATTTGTTTCCAGCACAATCCCTGGCAGTACATTTCTGGCATCTACCACTGTGCAAAAAAAAAAAAAAAAAAAAAAACTTGACCTATATGTCACTTTGAAACTTTCTACTTCTGACCTGATGGCTGTGCTCTCTAGTATTTGACATTTCCACTCTGGAAAAAAGTTTTGACTGTTGACACTATCTATGCTACTCATAATTATATACATTTCTATCAGGTCTCTTTTCAGCATTCGGCACACCAGAGAAAACAATCCAAGTTTGTAGAACCTCTCTTTATAGCTAATACCCTCTAATCCAGGAAACCTCTTCCACCACCTTTCCAACTCATCCACATTCTTCATGTCATGGGGCAACCAGAATTGCACGTATTGTTCCAAATGCAGTCCAGCCAAAGTTTTATAAAGCGGCAAAATGACTTTCTGACTCTTATAATACATCAACTGATGAAGACAAGCATACCATTTGCCTTTGTTATCACTCTATCTAATTGTGTTGCCATTTTCAGGGATCATTGGAATCAGACCCCAAGACCCCCTGTACATTAATGTGGTTAAATGCCATGCCATTAACTAATACTTCCCTCTTGAATTTGCAACATAAATTGCAACACCTAATGCTTGCCCAAATTAAATTTCACTCGCCATTTCTCCTCCCAAATCTGCAACTGATCAATATCTTGTTGTATCCTTTGACAGCTTTCTTCAATGTCCACAACTATAACATATTTTTTTGTTTAGTTCTAATCTCATGAAGACCATCAAATAAATTGTTATTTACACATCTAAATATTTGCCCCAAAACACATTTGTTGACAGTGATTATTATTTCACCATAAAGTCTATGAGGACTTATATTAGCTGTCAAGACTATTTTATTGAGCACTTAATGAAGTTTACCACAAACTTTATTGTAAAGTGCATTTATCAATCTGAGATGAAGGTGGGAAATGTGTTTTTAATGGTTTGTGCAGTCAACTAGATCTTAGATTTATGGAGCAGATTAGGTTCCAGTGAAAAGTTTCTGTTCCAGAAGCCCAGTTTTGAAAGTTCAATCTTAAACTAATATTCATTTGAATTTTTGATTAATCATTGTGTTTAAAACACTGCTTTCTCTAGAAAAATGAAACAGTATAATCTTTGGAAAAGCATTTGTATATTTGTAAAATGCATAATAATTTGTACAATGTGTAAACGCAGAGACTGTGTAAACAGCAGATATCTGTGGTTAGTATACAAACATTTAAATCATTACAGTCCTTTCTGATGGAAGGTGAGTGTGTTCACAGGTTGAAATCAAAATGGTGATTCTTCTACATTGCATTGATTTTATATCTCAACAGTAATGTTTCCATCCCATTATCTCTGGAGAAATAAAACTGCTAGAATAGTGCCTCTTATGCAACATGATACATTTCAATTGATTTTTACAATGCTAAATCAAAGTTTTATTTAATTACTACGCCTTTGTAGGGGAATTTTCAAAAGCGGGACAGTTATATATATATGTCCCTGCCCTTATGTATCAATTTAAATAATTGTAAATATACATGACCATCAAGTAAATATCAAATGAACAATAATGCTCGCAACAAGTCATGCACTGAATAACTAAGTATGGTTTTAAATGCACTAACTTGATCTTCCCATTAGCTTATCACCCTGTGAATCACTACTCTCTCACCCTCATGATGTATTAACCATGCAAATATGTGCACTCACACAGCTGACACCGTAGAATGCCTTATATTTTATTGATTAGCTTTCTGACACTGTGTTTATTAAATGTAGAAAAAAATGAAGCAAGTGTCACAGAGGTGGTCAATAGATTTGTAAATCACAGGGTTGTGTTTGACTTAGAAAATGGGGAGGTCAAATCAAAGGATTTGCAGTAGAGGTGTGGAATGTGAAAATGAAACAGTTTGGGTCAGAAGTCATGGCTTGCCAAAATGAATTTCAACTGGGAACAGCATGTCAGATATAAGAGAATTACGATCTGACGTGACAGTGTTACAAAAACTTGAAAGACAAAATAATGAAGTTGTATTCTGTGTAGACTTCATATTAGCTTTATGAAAAAAAGTACTGTAAGCTCATCACCCAGTCAGCTAAATGAAGGGCTTCCACTAGTGAAGCTTGATTTCTGCTCTGATAATGAGGGTACTTCATGAATTGTGAATAACGACGACGTATAATTTGCAAAAGTCGATGAATGCTATGCATATATTTATGTGATTGGACACCTTCAAATAAATAATTTTAACTTGAATTGTGCAAAAAGTATTTTTTGACACCAATTTGATAAGAGAATAATGGATACCAACTATCCACTTCTGAAATGCAAACTATGGGTTTAATGTTTCAGACCTGACATTGCTGATTTCAAATTGAATTAAAATGGGAAATTGTGTGCACTTCCTTCAAAAAAATGGAAGTTTTTATGAAGTTAGTTTAGAAAAATACAGATTTGAGTTTTAATACATAGTATGGAATATCTATGATGAAACATGATGCATTCTGGTTCATTTATTTTA
Source organism: Malacoraja senta (assembly GCA_038087875.1). Classification (NCBI taxonomy): domain Eukaryota; kingdom Metazoa; phylum Chordata; class Chondrichthyes; order Rajiformes; family Rajidae; genus Malacoraja; species Malacoraja senta. The sequence continues at coordinate 242,849,613 of CM075977.1, read as the reverse complement.
CCTTACATACACAATGACTACAAACCTCACTGGATAAGCCTCTTAACTAAGTAGATGTAATATGTGGCACAGTTGCATCACACGCCTCTCATTCTGCACTGTTAGCAGCTTATAGCAGGGGAAATGCTGAACACTACTGTACAACACTGCAAAGCATCCTGGCCAAGAGTTGGAAATTTAGCTCAAACTTTTACCTAGTTATAGAAAGTTCTTTGATAAGGGAAATGGTACGCATTAGATTATAAAATGTTGTTTAATGACTGATTGAGTTTATTTAAATACTTTAAATACATTCAATTACTTTAGTTTATTTAACAATTACGAATTTAAAAAAAATGATTTAAATGATTTTCAATGTTCTTGGATGTCAAAAACTTCTAATATTGTAACAGCCAACTAAGCTTGGAGGTGTAGCGAGGACAGCTGCCAAATATTTTGTTTGGTTTGATCTGCACAATATCACATCCCACTCTCCAAAGCCCCCACCCCAACACACATACCCCTCAACACTACATGGTGGTACATCTACAAAAAAAACTCTGCTGATCGCAGAGCCTCAACACTGAGGGCTGGACAGGTTTTGTGTATAAAACATAGAACAATTTGGCACACCAACATGTTCTCCAGCCAGCAATGTCACATACCAACCATGATGCCAAAGTAAACTAATCGCAACGGGCTGCACATGATCCACATCCCTCCATGTCCTGCATGTAAATGCTCCTTTTAATGTTATTGTTCATCTGCTTCTAACACTTCACCTGACAGCGCGTTCCAGTCACCTGTCACTCTCTGTGCAAAACACCTGTATCCACAGTCCCTTTAAACTTTGTTCCTCTCTTATCTCACGGTGGCGCATCAGTAGAGTTGCTGCCTCAGAGCGTCAGAGACCCGAGTCCTGACTATGGGATGCTGTCTTTATGGCGTTTGTTTGTTCTCCACGTGCCCGCATGGGTATTCTCTGGAAACTCTGGATTCTTCCCACACTCCAAAGACATTTTGGTTTGTAGGTTAATTGGCTTCAGCAAAAATTGTCCCTAGTATGAAGGATAGTGCTAGTGTACCGGGATCGCGAGTCGGAACGGCTGAAGGGCCTGTTTCCACTCTATATCTCTAAACTAAACTAAACTAAACTAATTAAATCTATGATATCTGGTATTTAAAACTTTTATCCATGGGGAAAAAAAGGATTCTGACTATCTACCCTACCTATACTTCTCATACTTTTCATAAACTTCTATCAGGTCTCTGTTCAGTCTCCAACATTCCAGAGAAGACAATCCACGCTTTTTCAACCTCTCCTTAGAGTTAATACCTTTTTATTCAGGCAACATCCTGGTAAACCTCTTCCACAGTCTTCCAAAGCCTCTACATCCTTCTTCAATGCAATGATGTGAATTACACACAATACTCCATATGTAGCCGAACCAAACCTTTATACAACTGCAACATGGCTTCTACCATGCCCTGCCCAATGAAGGCAAGCATGCTTTAAGAAGTGCCTTCTTTACCACTCGATCCTCTTGTGTTGCCACTTTCAGGGAGCTATGGACTTTCACCTTAAGATCTCTTTTTACATCAATGTTCCTGATGGTCCTACCATTTACTGTACACTTTTCTTCTGCATTTGACCTTCCAACACCTCAGACCTGTCCTAGGTTAGCATCACTAGTTTCAGTAGCAAAGTCTGGGCACAATTACAGCATATGTTGGTACTTTATTCATAATTCAACAGTAAGTGTGGTGGCTTTCTACTAATCTTATCAGAAGAGCATAAAGTGATCTGAAAAAAACAATGCAATAATTATTCAGCTTTTATTATGTAACAGAACTGGCACTTTTTTATGGTTTTATGTGTACCATTCTTTAATTGAAGATGTGAGATGCGAATCTCCCTACTGACTGGAAAATAACCAAGAGATATAGAAGGAATTGCAGATACCGGAATCTTGAACAGAATACATAGTGCTGGAGGAACTCAATGGGTCAGGCAGCAACTTTGGAGCAAGCGGATGTGACATTTTATTTTGGGACCCTTCTTCAGATTGATTGTACTTGGTGTGGGGGTAAAGCTGGAAAAGAGAGGTGTGGGTAGGACAAAGCTTGGCAAGTAACCAGTGAGATGGGTTTGATTTGCAGATGAGTGGAGTAAGTGATAAAGACACGAGGTGAAAAGGAGACAAAAGGGTGTCAGATAGTGGGAGAACAGGAGGAGTGAAATGTAAAACCTGAGGGATATAGGTGGAATTGGAAAGGGGGGGAGGAGAAAGAATGGGAGAAGAGAGAAATGAGACTCAGGGATGGGAGATGAAGGAGGGGAATGGAGCAGGATGACAGGAGCTGGGGGCATGGAAATGGAGACAATAAATGGGTGCACATTAGGGTGGGGGTACACATGTACGAGAGAGGGGGTGGAGGGGGGGAGGATTACTTAAAATTGGAGAATTCAGTGTTCATACCATTAGGCTGTAAACTACCCTAGCAGAATATGAGTTGTGGCTCCTCCAGTTTCCATATGTATTTGTATAACTGTGAGAGTGCTAATTTTTCCACTATATTCTATTTTAAAATCTAGGACAAAATCATTACGTGAGACAAATCTGCACTGAGAAAATTGGAAATACAAATAACTAAGATGGCTGTACATATTTAAGATTAACATTGAAGACAACCATGTGGCACCCATTAACTGCATAAACATTCAACAACATCTGCAATAAAGTTCAGCATAGCAAGTTACCCAAAATTCTAACATCAATGAGTTTATGATGAGACAATCCAGTCAATTGTCAATATGATGCTATGCTGCTGGGAATCCTTTTTAGCCAAACACGGCTGTTTGCAGTTTAAAATGCCACCCTTTATGCTTCATCATTGTTTGGAAGGAAGATCAGCAGTAAAGGAGTGTCGTTTGTAGTGTTGTAGCCATTTAACTTATCAGTGTGAATGCAAAATGAATGACAATCTGGGATCATCAGCCAGCCCATCCACAATTGTTGATGCACTCAAACCGTTTCCCTGGTAAACTTGGTAAATTATGGAATAATTCAATTTATTTGGATAAAAAACATCTTTTACCATAACCAAAGATGAAGGGTCATGAACAACATTATATATTGTTTAAAAAAAAGAAAGGTTGTGCATAAATCTTTGCCCAATCTGTTCTATAACAATAACAATCAATTGGTTCTTGGATTTAGACATAAAATCACTGTATATTTATCAATTTTTCAGTAATTTATTCATCAAAGGTTGCTATATAACTGTAAGCCTTTTTCCATGAAATATTGTAAATGTTGTGTTAGTATCCTTGAATTATTTAAGCACAATTGATGTGCCAGCAACAGGGAGAGCATACCTTTGTTTTATTGGCAACGTTTTAATTCTTAGGTCGTGTTGTGTTTGAACTTCACACCAACAATCCTGCTGACTGCAGATCAAAGTTCTGGCTCTGCATTCAAGATTGGCATCCAATTTCTGTTGGTGAATTCAGTTGCCTCCTCCTAAGAGTCCTGGAGCACCTTCAAACCCCCCTGCAGTGTAGGACAAATCCTATCAATTAGTGTAAAAATCAGAGTGAAAACCCTTTCACAGTTTCACATTATCTTCTGAAGGAAGATTGTGAGCATATGAATATAATGGTAGGAGAGCAAAGACTGTCACTGAGAAGACCCAACCTCATATCCCTGAACAACACGAGCTCTGGCCTTGCCAACTTCATCCATTTTCTGAGGAAGAAAAGAACTTCACTTAAAGAAAAATATGTCATTATTAATGATTTTTTTTTTTTTTTACTTGTGTATTCTTATTTTTGATTTGCTGTTCAATGTAGAACGTTGTTAGCATTTCTCTAAATGAGACAGTGTGCTATTGTCAGTCATGCTAATTAATTGCCTGACTGAAATTGCAGTAATATAAAATTAAATATTGGCAAATATGTGCACACTTGTAAGGAATATGAATGAGTCACCAGTATGATGCCAATCAAATAAAACAGAAAGAAATACACAAATATTGACAATGCTTTATGACTATAATGTTTAAACTATTGGCACAGTGCATATTAATGCTTAAACCTGAAGGTTGAGTGGTTTGCTATATACACTGGATGTTATTGTAACCTAGGAAACAATGGATGGAGTATAGCTCTAACACTGTAGTGAATGTGCATTGAGTTACAGCTATGCACTAATTTATTTTAAATGGGGTCATCAACAGAATTCACAGCAATTCTTCTGGCCACATGTTTTATTATTTGCTCCTCTTTAAGGGAGTTGACCTTGCCGACACCTCATAATAAGTTGTTAGAATCACTTCAGGAGTTTGCCACGTTAGTTAACTCCCATGTTGAACTTTCCAGTTGCCTGGTTTCCATGTGCAGATGAGTTAAAGCTGTCTTCTACATTCCTAAACTGTGCTTAACTTTACTACGCTACTAAGCACACCTGACTACGAACACTTTTTTACAAAGCACTGATTACAGAGTGCAGTGCTTTGTAAAATTCTGTGCCAACCATTGACACAAAACCTATTAATCCATTACTGCCTTAATCATCTCCAGTTTCCATTTTCCTACTGTTTTCCCATTGCCTTATCCATCATCATTTATTACCAATTTATCTAGGTCATGTCCCGTTTACTTATCTCACTGAAATGTCCTCCTTTTCTTCGATATTCATTGTTTTCTCAGCTTTTCAAACACTGTGTCAATCCTAAACACTTCTTATCTAACTTCTTATAAACTTGTTAACCTGCTATTTCATTATTTCACAGAGCTCCTTCATTACTCAAAGTGAAATTTCAACAGGAATCGGAATTCCAACAGACCTACTTTGCCTTTGGAAATGCTGGTGTTAGGCAGTAAACTGGTGAACAATAATTAGCCAGAGTGAGTTTGTTCTGTTATGGCCAGACAAAACATAACTGTACATTGCTAATTTTACGCATTTTACAATATGTGCTAGAGTTTAGGCATGGGTAGTTCTGGGTACAAATCACCAGTATTATTCCAAGGTCACAGCCTTTGGTGTATCTGCTTTACACTGGTGGATGCAACAAGTAGAATTATAATTGGATTCCAACCCAACCACTTGTGCTGTCTGTGTGGACATTATACATTCTTCTAGTGACTATGTGGGCTTCCCCAAGATGTGCTGATTTCCTCTCATGTCCCAAAGACCTGAAAGGGGTAGCATCTGAAGGGAGTTCGAGGGAATATAGGGAGTCAGCCACAGCAGCATTCGCTGGACAAAGGAAGTCCAGGATGTAAGAAAGTCTTATCTTTCGCACCTTCAAGGTCGGCTGCGGGAGGCGCCTCTGGGGCACAAAGGTGAGGATGGCCTTGCAAGAAGAGGGACGGCGGTTCATGGGACAACTGGATAGAGGTGGCAGCTGCAACACTCCTTTAAGACCAGCTGCAGTTGGGATTATGAAATGGCGTCAAAACCTGCCGACTATTGCATATACTCGGTGGGCTGTTTCTGTGTATTATGCACTTACCGTACATCTGTATGGCAATAATCTTCTGAACTGTATGCTAAAACAGAATGTACCTTGGTACATGTGATAATAAAGAAATAATGAACCATTGATAAATCGGGATTAATGTAAATGGGTTGGGACATGCCCAGTGGGCCAAAGAGCCTGTTTCCATTCCACAAGACTTTCTGAGCTCCATGAATCATTCTGGCTGATATGAGAACCTGAGCTGGAGATAGTGATGGATTATCCACTCAACTAATGGAACATTGCATTCCTAGATTAGCAGTGACTTTCTAAAAATACTTAATTGATTTGATGCATCTGGGATGATGTTATATAGATTCTTTCTTCCCACACACATTTTATTTGTTGCTCCTGCACTTCTTAAAATTACTTTAAATAGAATAATTTTATTTGTTGTCCCATTAACTTGAAGCTGATTTTATTGCCTGTAGACAGATGTACTTTTGATAGACTGTAAAGCTAAGCCTTTGAATCAATAAATGTATGCAGTGCAGCTTTGTGAAATTAAACATAACGCCAATTTCATTGCAAAATATCCAGTCATATTTACAAGTGAGAAATGTGTTTGTTCCCATATACTTGTGATGTAAAAGTCATTCTTGGATTTGTGCGGAAATTGATGTAAATCCAAAAAAACACAAATTCAAATAATAATAATTAAATTATGTGTTTGCAATTTTTGCTTATTTCTAAAGTTTGTAAAGGATAATTAATTTGAAATTAATTATGGTTTACACGTTCAGCTCGACTTGGTTAGTAGCAAATTTAAGTATGACCATGTTTTGCATTTAATTGTGGGAAATTGTGGGATGTAAAAAGTAATTTACTGTTAAATATGGATATTAATATATTTTAGTGTATTTATTGTCAGTAACAGTGGCATGCACTTAAAAAAACCCATTAGTTGCCCTTTTGAGAGCTTGGATGATTTTCATCATTGACTTCATGAGAAGCCACATACATGAATGTAAGAAATTACTGCTGGAATCTCCATTCAAAGGCATAGCAGGCAGATTAAAAGAATTGTAAAAAATGATCTGCACTAATTTTCAAATAACATGCTGAATATGCTAAATATTGTTCTGATAAAGGTTCTTCTACCTGACATATATTTAGCATATTTAGGATGTTATTCACAGGAGAAAAATAAACAGTAAATGGCAGGATCCTGAGGGCCATTGATGAACAGATGAATTTTGGGGTGCAAGTCTATAGTTCCCTGAAAGTAATAACATGTGAATAGGGTGGTTAAGAAGGTAAGAAGGTAAAGAATGTTTGCCTTTATTAGTCAGAGTGCAAAACAAATACAAATAATTTTGAGGTTGTATAAAATGTTAGTCAGACACATTTGCAATATATGGTGCAGTGCTGCGGATGTTCCTGAGCTGTATTATTCCATGTTCAATATAATATTTCATCATTGCCTGTGAATGAAGTGTCCACAAGCACTGTTTGGTGTGCAGACCAAAGGAAATGGAGATCAAAGGAAATGAGAATAACTCTCCATTTAAGGCATAGGCTGCGTGGAAGATACATGCAGCCTAGATGCAGGGGCCACGGAGCGTTTTTTTTAAAGTGGGGGCTGAGCGATCACTGATCATCGGCCTCGGAGGTACCTGGTGAGGGAGCTGTGGGAGGGGGGCACTTTTTGAAATTTGATCTATTAAAATCATGTTTTAATGCTTTGTAGAAATATGATTTCAATGTTTTTTTGTTTCAAGTATTTTTAAGATAATGTAGGGCCTACATGAGGGAGAGGAGCTGGTGATTATTAATTTTGTTATTGCTCGACCTCCAAAAGCTGGGGGATAATAATACAGTCCATCCCCCACCTCAAAAAGTGGGGGCATATATCCTCCAACTCCCCCCACCCCCGCCCCCCCTCCCGGGATCGACGCCAGTGCTGTAAAAAAAAGGTACACAAAATTTGACTTTTCTTTTTTAAAATGTGTTATCATTTCAAGTGCTATATATTTTTTGTTTGTAGTTGGATAAAGGGACAAGAAATAATCATAACATTTCCTGATTTTGCAATGTCATACAAATTATGTTTTGCTCTGAGAAAAAAATCTGAGTATTTTGAAAGTATGTGTTCTCCTTTTGATGTATATTTCATTTTGATTTGAATTTAGAATCATCAAACCATGACACTAATGAAGGGGGTATATGTTTGTGGAAATACTACTTCTTTAAAAGTAAGACTCTCGAGAAATCTAAAATGCATTAGAAATATACATTTCAAAGCACTGAGTCTCTTGCCCAGAGTAGGTGGATCGAGGACCAGAGGACAGATTTAAGGTGAAGAGTATATATACAAAACACTCGCCAGCCACAACTCCCTGCCCGCATCTGCACCCGCTGCTGCTTCTGCTTCCATTCCTCCCTCCGCCCCGGCTCTCCAACACCCGCGACCAGATTGCTCAGAGCACGGCAGTGCCTCATCCAAAGGTGGAGATACTGAAACATTCCCAGCCAAAAAAGTGGGGGGGGGGGGGGCTGCAGCCCCCCCCCCGGTTCCGTGGCCCACGAGATGTACTCATGAATTTTGTGCTGGTATTGTTGAAAGTTGTGATGTACTGCGCTTGATTGCACTACGCATGTCTATCGATCCAAATGGATATGAGAAATAGGTGCACAGAAGATCTTGAACAAATTACACAACTGTACAACTATACAAAAGACTGTATAAAATTTAACACTTTCATCTCCTGTTAAATTCTCCACATGTGGCCCACAAAGATATGAAACTGCAAAAAAGAATTTCAAGCCTAGTTTAACTTTTGCAGAATCTATGATTTATTTGCATATTAGTAAAGCTGAGTCTTATATTTCAAGATACAATTTAAGATACTTAAAATATTAAAATATATTGCAGTGTACTTCCCCCCTATCCTTCTCCCCCAAAGTCCAACATTTTACAAATTAAGTCGAGCAACATAAATATATTCTTTGACTCCACTCACATCCTAACTTTGCTAATTTATCAGCTCAGTAAACAAATAAAGGTGAGGTTTGCACTTACTACAGGAGAGCTCAGCAACAGACACATGAAGTCCCTCCCATAACTTCCACAGCTATCCTGCATTCAAATGGCCAGGATTACTAAAAAGCATAGGGATATAATTGCCATGAAATCATCAAGGAAGATGAAATTGACCTGTCAATGGAACACAAGAATTCAATGTCCCAATTAAAACCCATAGTGAATATAGCCATTGGTGACAGACATAATGCAGTAAAAATATTTCAGCAGCATATTTAAATTATGATATACATAAAATGTTTAATATCAATTTCTCTTTTATATCTTTAACATGAAGGCACGTTAGAACTGTAAGTCTTGTGACATTCAACAACATCACGCGTCTTTCATTTGATGAATAATTGTCCATTTTTCCTGGCAACAGTTGCTATTGAGCACTAAAGACCAAATCTACTGGCCACTGGTCTGCTTGAGTAGGAATAAGTTCATTTGAAGTAAATTCCACTTGCCCTAATCCCTGCTAATAATACTCTGCTTGTAGAAGGCATTTGCATGCTCACATTTTAATGTGAGTAAAAGCATCTTATTGGGATGCATCACAGCTTGGTTTGGTGCATCCAAGACTGCACAAAATTGCAGAGAGCTGTGGACGTAGCCCAGATAATCACACAAACCAGCCTCCCTTCCATTGACTCCATCTACATTTTATGCTGCCTCGGCAAGGCCACCGGCATAATCAAGGATCAGTCTCACCCTGGTCACTCCCTCTTCTCCCTTCTCCTATCAGGCAAGAGGTACAGAAGTTCAAAAATGCATAACTCCAGATTTAGGAACTGTTTCTTCCTTAACAGTACCCTGTTATCAGGCAACTGAATGGTCCTCTCATCAGCTAGAGTGCAGTCCTGACCTCCCATCTAGCTCATTGGAGACGTATGAAATATCCTTAATCAGACTTTAACATAATTCAATTTTATATCTTGCACTAAATGATGTACCCTTTATCCTGTGGACTGTGAACTGTGGAAGGCATGATTGTATTCATGTAGAGTCTTTTCTTTGACTGAATAGCAGACAAACAAAAGCTTTTCACTGTACCTTGGAACATGTGATAATAATAAATTAAACTAAATTAGCCTGTCATTTTGGAGAATACTTTAAGCATTGTGGTTTGAAGAGAGAAAAGTATCCAAATATAAATAGAGAGGGGTTTGTCCTGAAGGCATTTGTGTAGAATTGCCTGTGGTTGGTAGCATTAAATGTCTTCAATGACAATGACAACGTGTTCATTCCATTTTTGAAATATAGCTCATCAATGGAAAAGAGCTTCAATAACAGAATGCAGCCTGCTCCCCTAGTATACAGTGCAAATATTGCTATTGACCAGGAATGACTTTCTATGGCTTTAGCATAAAATAACTTCCTTTTATGAAAAGTCATGGAAGTGATGGTTGTTTATAAAAACAATGGGCAAATATTTGTATTCATTCATTCTGGATGGTATAGGTTCCAAACAATCCCATCATCGTTCCATAGTCTGATGTACATTGTAAACCTTACTCCCCTCCCCTCCCCCCCCCTTCGAATGAGCTGAAATAGTTAATATTACTTGAGTATCAGCGAATACAATAGACACTGTCACTAAGATTCGGGTTGTTCCAGTTTTAATAATTTTAGATGTTATAAATTTGTGGAAATTCTTCACCTGTAATAATATGTTAAACTGATGATGTGCAAGGGACTCCATGCCACTTTTCTCTGTTGCCCCTGGCAACAACATTTAATGACACATGCAGCTCAAGGCTTCGCTGTGATAGAAAAGCATTTCACATGAAATTCCATGCACCAATCTAATGGTGGAATTATTGGGGAAAACTAAACATCTTTCTAAAATATTCAAGTACTTCAACAACCTTACATTTTAAAAATAATTTACATTAATAAGCTTTAAAACAATCATGGACAGCTTTAAGGGTGCTCTTAAGCAAGTAATGTAAAATAATTCCTAAGTTTCCTCAATGTATGCCTTTTCATCCAAATCAGCTTTTGCACCTCTGTAAACCTGGTGCATAATTGACCAACACAGTGCAATATGTTGGGCTAGGATATTTAGCCCATGTTGCCCCCTTATTCAGTGCTGGAGTTCTATCTACTGCCCTCATAGCAATTTTGGAATTGTTGTTTTTGTGCATGCAAACATGCATGAGAAAATGACTGCATGGTGCTTGATCCACCCATGATTGTGACCTGCAGTTTTCCCCTTAGCTGTGTTTACTTTTGCCTCACTGTCTGTTCTGTTGTTCTCTAAACCTTGCCACTGATAGTGTTCCATGAGCTAAAACTGTCCTTAACCACTGACGAGGCCTCAGACGGCAGATCCTGAGAACTGGCATCTTTACAGCTGGGGCACAACTCTATCGTGCCGAATGCAGACAGGTCGGACTAGTGTAGATGAGGCATCTTGGGTGGGGTGGGCAGGTTGGGCTGATGGGCCTCGTTTTGAGCTATCTATTATTATACTAAAAGTCTAAACTTGACCACTTCCTGTCTATGTTGTTAATTGATTTTCAAAAAAATGCTACCCTATATCGCTATGATATTTTAGCATCTTACTCACAGTCCTCCTCCGCTGCAGCAGCCCCTAGGATTTTTCTGATCGCTGAAAAAATAAAAAAGTTATGAATGTTTAAAAAAATCTTTTGATCAGCTGATTGTTCCTCTCACCGGTCAATCACCATGATGAAGGTAACACCCCTGCTGGTGGGGCAAGAGTATAAAGCCCCGAATGCCAGACGCGAGTCAGTCACTCTGGAAGATCGTGATGGAGAGTCCACAACTGTGATGCTACGCTGTGAGTCCACTGAACTGTGAGTCTAATGAGCTGTTAGTCTACAATGTGCTTGCAATAATGATGATTTGTTAACTCTTAATGTCCTTGCAATAAATGATTTGTTACCCCGCAATGTAGTTGCAATAAATTATGATTGGTTTGCCCTTATTGTGCTTGCAATAAATGCTTTGTTACCCCGCAATGTGGTTGCAATAAATGATGATTGGTTAGTCCTTGATGTGCTTGCAATAAATGCTTTGTTAGCCCCCACTGTGCTTGCAATGAATGATGAATGGTTACCCTTAATGAGCTTGCAATAAATGATTTGTTAGCCAGCAATGTGCTTGCAATGAATGATGGTTTGTTAACCCTTAATGTGCTTGCAATAAATGATTTCTTACCCCGCAATGTGGTTGCAATAAATGATGATTGGTTAGCCCTTATTGTGCTTGCAATAAATGCTTTGTTACCCCGCAATGTGGTTGCAATAAATGATGATTGGTTAGTCCTTGATGTGCTTGCAATAAATGCTTTGTTAGCCCCCACTGTGCTTGCAATGAATGATGAATGGTTACCCTTAATGAGCTTGCAATAAATGATTTGTTAGCCAGCAATGTGCTTGCAATGAATGATGGTTTGTTAACCCTTAATGTGCTTGCAATAAATGATTTCTTACCCCGCAATGTGGTTGCATTAAATGATGATTGGTTAGCCCTTAATGTGTTTGCAATAAATGCTTTGCTACCCCGCAAAGTGGTTGGCATAATTGATGATTGGTTAGTGCTTAATTTGCTTGCAATAATGCTTTGTTAGCCCCCACTGTGCTTGCAATGAATGATGATTGGCTAACCCTTAATGTGCTTGCAATAAATTATTTGTTAGCCAGCAATGTGCTTGCAATGAATTATGGTTGGTTAGCCCTTAATGTGCATTCAATAAATGATCTGTTACACCACAATGCAGTTGCAATAAATGATGATTGGTTAGCTATTAATGTGCTTGCAATAAATGCTTTGTTAGCCCCCACTGTGTTTGGAAGGAATAAATGCTTTGTTAGCCCCCACTGTGTTTGGAAGGAAGAAATGCTTTGTTAGCCCCCACTGTGTTTGAAAGGAAGAAATGCTTTGTTAGCCCCCACAGTGTTGGAAGTAAGAAATGCTTTGTTAGCCCCCACTGTGTTTGGAAGGAAGAAATGCTTTGTTAGTCCCCACTGTGTTTGGATGGAAGAAATGCTGTTAGCCCCCACTGTGTTTGGAAGGAAGACATGCTTTTTACCCCCCACTGTGTTTAGTCCAAAGGTCCTAATCATTCCATAAGTTCCGCTGAGTGGCCAGGTCGTGCTGATTGTGTAAGTTCCGCTGAGTGGACAGGTCACACTGATTGTGTAAGTTCCGCTGAGTGGACAGGTCGCGCTGATTGCATAAGTTCCGCTGAGTGCAGAGGTCATGCTGATTGCTGAAATGCCGCTGACTGCGGAAGTCCCACAGTGGAGAGGCCGCGCTCAGCCGTGTGAGTAGATTCAAGAAAGTTTCACTGTCATATATATGGTGTGTGAGTCAGTGTGTGTGTGAGTGTACTTGACTGGACTGTGCTTGACTGTGCTTGACTTGACTTGATTTGACTTGACTTGAAATGGAATGGATTGGATTGTTGGCCCTGCACACACTGTGCTTGATTTGTCTTGACTTGAAATGGAATGGATTGGATTGGATTGTTGGCCCTGCACTCACTGTGCTTGACTTGACTTGAAATGGAATGGATTGGATTTTTGGTCCTGCATTTACTGTGCTTGACTTCACTTGACTTGACTTCAAATGGAATGGATAGGATTGTTGACCCTGCACTCACTGTGCTTGACTTGACTTGACTTGACTTGACTTGAATTGAAATGGGGTGTGCAGGGCCAACATTTCCTTGGGGCAGGAATATGTGAAGGTGCATTGCTTAACGACAGTCTACTTCTCTAAAAGGATAGGAGCATTGCTATACCAGGAGTAAACAGATTTTTTTGGAAATCAGTCTAAACTCAGGGCCATTATTCTCTAAGCACAACACTGTAGGCTTTCTAGGAGAGGGAGGATGGCGTCTAACCATTGGAAATAAAAAGATTCTCAAGCAATTTCTAGGACGTCAATATCAGAAATCCAGCCCCGATCACATCTGATTGCAAAAAATTCAGCAACATAAAATGCTTAAATGCTCTAAAATGCTTAATGTGTAATGTTCATTTTATTTTATTTTCACATTGAGATTGAGTGGATGTTGTGCTTTTCTGTAAGTCCTGGTAAAAATCTTTCAACACCAGAGCCACCTCCCCTGTGGTGATTTTTAGCAACTACGAAGGCAGCTAAATACTTGTACAGTCAGAGCAACGTCGAATATAATTAAATCAGCAATCAGACTGAATGTGAGTAATGAACTCTTTAAAGAGCAATTGTTTGGGGCACCCTCCTGCTGCAGAAAGTGCACTCAGCATGCAAGGTCAGTAGAGGGCTTTAATTGGGGCACAATGCCCAAAAATGGAAGAAATGGCATCATTTTATATGATCATTTAATACTGTTTGGCAACACTATTTGCTGACAGTAGTTTTACTTTTAGTTCAGAGATGTAACATGGAATTATCCACTTATTATAGCGTCCATATTAATTCTAAGTTTTCCCACTTTCTCACCCATTCCCTGCACATTAGAGGCAATTTTAAAGAGGCCAATTAACCTATAAACGCAAATCTCGGTGTTGTGGGGTGCACCTGTAGTCTGAGAGTCTCCAATGAGGAAGATGGTAGCTCAGGACTGCTCTCTAGTTGGTGATAGAATCGTTCTGTTGCTGGATAACAGCTGGGAAGAAACTGTCGCTGAATTTGGAGGTATATATTTTACACTTCTGTACATCTTGCCTAACGGGAGAGGGGAGAAGAGGGAGTTTTGGGGATTAAGCTTGTTGCCTTGACGAAGTTTGCGTTATGGTCTGGGCTGTGGCCACATTTCTCTTGCAGTCTTGGATGAATGTTGCCACATCATGCTCTGATGAATCCTGATAAAATGCTTTCTACGGCTCATCTGTTGAAGTTGGTGAAGGTTGTTGGGAACATGCCAAATTTCCTTAGAAGTAGAGGCGTTGGTGTGCTTTCCTGGCCATTGCATGGATATGGCTAGTCCCGGACATGTTGCTAGTGATGTTTACTCTCGGGGACTTGAAGCTTTCAACCATCTCTACTTTGGCACCATCAATGTATACCGGGCTATGTTTACCGCTTCGCTTCCTGAAGTCGAACACTATCCCCTTTGTCTTACATAGATACATAGATACATAGAAAATAGGTGCAGGAGTAGGCCATTCGGCCCTTCGAGTCTGCACCGCCATTCAATATGATCATGGCTGATCATACAACTCAGTATCCCGTACCTGCCTTCTCTCCATACCCCCTGATCCCTTTAGCCACAAAGGCCACATCTAACTCCCTCTTAAATATAGCCAATGAACTGGACTCAACTACCCTCTGTGGCAGAGAGTTCCAGAGATTCACCACTCTCTGTGTGAAAAAGTTTTTTCTCATCTCGGTCTTAAAGGACTTCCCCCTTATCCTTAAGCTGTGACCCCTTGTCCTGGACTTCCCCAACATCGGGAACAATCTTCCTGAATCTTCTAAATTCTAGCGAGTATAAGCCAAGTCTATCCAGTCTTTCTTCATATGAAAGTCCTGACATCCCAGGAATCAGTCTGGTGAACCTTCTCTGCACTCCCTCTATGGCTATAATGTCCTTCCTCAGATTTGGAGACCAAAACTGTACGCAATACTCCAGGTGTGGTCTCACCAAGACCCTGTACAACTGCAGTAGAACATCCCTGCTCCTATACTCAAATCCTTTTGCTATGAAAGCCAACATACCATTCACTTTCTTCACTGCCTGCTGCACCTGCATGCCTACTTTCAATGACTGGTGTACCATGACACCCAGGTCTCGCTGCATCTCCCCTTTTCCTAATCGGCCACCATTTAGATAATAGTCTGCTTTCCTGTTTTTGCCACCAAAGTGGATAACCTCACATTTATCCACATTATACCGCATCTGCCAAACATTTGCCCACTCACCCAGCCTATCCAAGTCACCTTGCAGTCTCCTAGCTTCCTCCTCAAAGCTAACACTGCCCCCCAGCTTAGTGTCATCCGCAAACTTGGAGATGTTGCCTTCAATTCCCTCATCCAGTTCATTAATATAAATTGTAAATAGCTGGGGTCCCATCACTGAGCCTTGCGGTACCCCACTAGTCACTGCCTGCCATTGTGAAAAGGGCCCGTTTACTCCTACTCTTTGCTTCCTTTTTGCCAGCCAGTTCTCTATCCACATCAATACTGAACCCCCAATACCGTGTGCTTTAAGTTTGTATACTAATCTCTTATGTGGGACCTTGTCGAAAGCCTTCTGAAAGTCCAGATACAACACATCCACTGGTTCTCCCCTATCCACTCTGCTACTTACATCCTCGAAAAATTCTATAAGATTCGTCAGACATGATTTACCTTTCGTAAATCCATGCTGACTTTGTCCAATGATTTCACCTCTTTCCAAATGTGCTGCTATCCCATCTTTAATAACTGACTCTAGCAGTTTCCCCACTACCGATGTTAGACTAACTGGTCTGTAATTCCCCGTTTTCTCTCTCCCTCCTTTCTTAAAAAGTGGGGTTACGTTTGCTACCCTCCAATCCTCAGGAACTACTCCAGAATCTAAAGAGTTTTGAAAAATTATCTCTAATGCATCCACTATTTCTGGAGCTACTTCCTTAAGTACTCTGGGATGCAGCCTATCTGGCCCTGGTGATTTATCGGCCTTTAATCCATTCAATTTACCCAACACCACTTCCCGACTAACCTGGATTTCACTCAGTTCCTTCATTTCCTTTGACCCGCGGTCCCCTGCTATTTCCGGCAGATTATTGATGTCTTCCTTAGTGAAGACGGAACCAAAGTAGTTATTCAATTGGTCTGCCATATCCTTGTTCCCCATGATCAATTCACCTGTTTCTGACTGCAAGGGACCTACATTTGTTTTAACTAATCTCTTTCTCTTCACATATCTATAACAACTTTTGCAGTCAGTTTTTATGTTCCCTGCCAGTTTTCTTTCATAATCTATTTTCCCTTTCCTAATTAAGCCCTTTGTCCTCCTCTGCTGGTCTCTGAACTTCTCCCAGTCCTCTGGTATG
>CM075977.1:242763818-242832889 GCA_038087875.1 Malacoraja senta | reverse complement strand
GTTATATAAGTAGAGAAGTTAGATATTTCCTTTACTAAGGGGCCTTTGGATGATTGCAGTGTTTGAGCCTGAAATATTTGCAAGCATCGGATACAATTAAGTGAAGAGAACAATAAACGTTTTGTCAGTAGGATCCCTGTAATGATATACCAGTTCAGCTGTGAGGAGCAAAAAAAAGATGAAGACAATTTGTCACATATACTAACAACTCTAATGCAATAAACTCTCCGTATAAGGGGGGGGGGGGGGAGTGGGCCGTTATTGCCGATTGTCTGCTATAACCGAGTAAGTATTGTCATTTTAATAAATAGTACAAACAAACAACAAAGTCGCTGGTTAATAAACAACAGGACACTTAGTGCTGGAGTAACTCAGCAGGTCTGGAGAACATGGATAGGTGAAGTCTGGAGTCCACACTCTGGGTCTGGAACTGGAGCCGGACTGCGGGCGAGTTGACGGCCCCGGCTTTCTGTCGGCGGGGCAGTGAGGCCGAGCATCGGCGGAGTCATTGGTTGGGGTCGCGGTCGGCAGGAGTGTAGGTAAAGGTCGTCGGCGGGGCAGGGGTGTGATTGAAGCGGCGGCGGGGCAGGGATGGTGGTAGTGGCGGCGGGGCGGGGATGGTGGTAGTGGCGGCGGGGCAGGGATGGTGGTAGTGGCGGCGGGGCAGTGAGTGTGATTGAAGCGGCGGCGGGGCAGGGATGGTGGTAGTGGCGGCGGGGCAGGGATGGTGGTAGTGGCGGCGGGGCAGGGATGGTGGTAGTGGCGGCGGGGCAGTGAGTGTGATTGAAGCGGCGGCGGGGCAGGGATGGTGGTAGTGGTGGCGGGGCAGGGATGGTGGTAGTGGCGGCGGGGCAGTGAGTGTGATTGAAGCGGCGGCGGGGCGGGGATGGTGGTAGTGGCGGCGGGGCAGGGATGGTGGTAGTGGCGGCGGGGCAGTGAGTGTGATTGAAGCGGCGGCGGGGCAGGGATGGTGGTAGTGGTGGCGGGGCAGGGATGGTGGTAGTGGTGGCGGGGCAGGGATGGTGGTAGTGGCGGCGGGGCAGTGAGTGTGATTGAAGCGGCGGCGGGGCGGGGAAGGTGGTAGTGGTGCGGGGCGGGGATGGTGGTAGTGGTGGCGGGGCAGGGATGGTGGTAGTGGTGGCGGGGCAGTAAGTGTGGCAGCGGCCATGGTGGAGATAGCAACGGCGATACTGCTGTCGGTGGCCTTGCTGATAGCGGTCTTGTGGATGGGGAAGTTCTGGTGGCGGCGGCAGCAGTGGTGGCAACGGCTGCAGTGGTGGCGCTGGTGGCGGTGGGGGTTGTGGTGGTTGCGGATTCGGCCAGTTCGGCACCGGCAACTGCGGGTTGAGCGCCAATATATGTGACGGCGGCGGCGGCGGCGGAGGGAGCGTCCGGGGCGATGGCGATGGCCGTGTCAGGCGCTGCCGGGGAGCCACCGCAATGGCGGCCGTGGCGATCGAGGAAGGCGGGGCCTGGGAGCAGCCGAGGGTAGGGCGATGGCGTCGTTGATGGCGGCGGTAAAGGTGGTGGTGGAGAATGGAGTCAGTGGTGGAGATGAAGTTGGCGACTGTGGCGAAGCCGGCGGCAGGCGAGGAGGTCTGGCAGAGGCCGGGGTGTGGGCGCTGGGAGCGAGCAAGGCAGCAGCGGCGTTGGTGGTCGGCGGTACGAGCCGTCTGGATGGTGGCGAGGTGCGAGGTGATGGCGATGTGGGCAGCGGGCAGGGCCTGGGAGAGTCCGCGGTGGTGGTGATGGTGGTGGTGATGGTGGTGGTGGGCAGGGCCGAGAGCCTGCCTGGAGTGTGGGCGGTGGAGCGACAGCGGCGTCGATGGTGGTGGCGAAGGCGGGAGAGTTGGAGGTGGCGGCTGGGCCTGGCTGGGCCCTGGCTGGGATCGGCGACGCGGAATCACCGCCGAGGGAGGGGGCCGGGGCCGGGGCCGGGGGGCAGCGGCGTGATCCGTGGCGGCCGGCGGCGCTGCGAGCAGTAACCAAAATTCGTTATAAAGAGGTCGGATAACAATAATGTTATATATCAGAGGTATCGGGAAACGAGGAAGAGTTTGAGGTGTGTACATTTCTCACTGAGATGTATAAAATCATGAGGGGAATAGATCGGGTAGATGCACAGACAGAGTCACTTGCCCATGAATCGAGGACATAGGTTTAAGGTGAAGGGGAATAGGTATCTGACGGGTAACGTTTTCACACAAAGGATGGTGGATGTATGGAACAAGTTGTCAATAGTCAATTGGTGCAGGAGTAGGCCATTCGGCCTTTCGAGCCAGCTGTGATCATGTCTGATCATCCACAATCCCGATCTCACCCCCCCCCCCCCCCTAACTCTCGAAAGCATCCAGAAAATTGGCCTCTGCTGCCTTCTGAGGCAGGGAATTCCACAGATACATAACTGTCTGGGTGAAAAAGTTTTTCCTCATCTCCGTTCTAAATGGCCTACACTTTATTCTTAAACTGTGGCTCCCGGTTCTGGACTCCCCAATATCGGGAACATGTTTCCTGCCTCTAGCCTGTCCAATCCCTTAATAATATTATATGTTTCAATAAGATCCCCTCACATCCTTCTAAATTCCAGCGTATACATGCCCAGTCGCTCCATTCTATCAACATATGTCAGTCCTGCCATGCTGGGAATTAACCTCGTGAACCTATGCTGCACTCCCTCAATAGCAAGAATATCCTTCCTCAGATTTGGAGACCAAAACTGCACACAATACTCCAGGTGTGGTCTCACTAGGGCCCTGTACAACTGCAGAAGGACCTCTGCTCCTATACTCAACTCCTCTTGTTATGAAGGCCAACATGCCATTACCTTTCCTCACGGCCTGCTGCACCTGCATGCTTACCTTCAGTGACTGATGAACTAGGACACCCAGGTCTTGTTGTACTCCCCCTTTTCCTAACATGTCACTACTCAGATAATAATCTGCCTTCCTGTTTTTGCCACCAAAGTGGATAACCTCAGATTTTATCCACATTAAACTGCATCTGCCATGCATCTGGCCACTCACCCAACCTGTCCAAGTCACCTTGCATCCTCATAGCATCCTCCTCACAGTTCACACAGCCACCCAGCTTTGTACCATCTGCAAATTTCCAATCCCCATCTTCTAAATCATCAATGTGTATTGTAAATAGCTGCGATCCCAGCACTGAGCCTTGCGGTAGGAGATAGTAGGAGGAGGTAGTCCAGCATTTAAGAAATAGTTAGACCGGGCAAGTTGGGCCGAGGAGCCTGTTTGCACATGATTCTTTGAGTTTTAATTATGAGGAGGCTAATTTCTTTATCCAGAGGGTGGTGAATCTGTGGAATTCATTGCCATAGACAGCGGTGGTGGCGGTCATTGGTATTTTTACAGAAGAGGTTGACAGGTTCTTGATTTGCAAGGTTTTCAAAGGTTACAGGGAGAAAGCAGGAGAATGGGGTTGAGAGGGAAAATCAGATCATCCTTGGTTGAGTGGAGGAGCACTCAATGGGCCAAATGGCCTAATTCTACACCTATTTCTTATGACCATGACAATGTATTTTATGATGGTGCTCAAAAAGGAGTGACTTACAACTTGAGCAATTATAACCAAGTTAACTAAATATTAGTAATATCCATATGCTTGAGTAATAAATCGAGTAATTAGTAATATCCATATGCTTGAGTGTATCATCAGCAATGCTATTGATATCTACTAGGAATAATCAGCATTGATTTTAAACCAAGTACGTCTTGATTCGAGAGCCTAGTTAACTTAATTTGCGGTGTCCCTGCATTAGCTACGAGGGCCATTCATTTGAAATAATTAATGTGGATTTTGAAAAGTCATTTGAAAAACTTTCATGAAATGTTTTCAGAAATGATTAGAAAATATGCAGTTAATGCCAAACTGTAATAAAGATTGCAAATTAGCTCATTAATGGGGAAGGGAAGGAAAAATAACAGAAAATTCAGATTTTGGTAATGGATCTTAATGGAGACCCATTATTGCTTTTTTTTTTTTGCATTGCTTTTCAGAGATCATGAAGCTCTCCAACAGCACAGTGAATAAATGCATCATGAATATATATTGATATAGTGAAGGCACCCTCCCTTGGAGGTCATTCTGATCTCTTTAACTAGCTGACATGCCTGGAGAGGCCTATTCCCAGCATTATTGCTATGGATTGGCCACTTGAAGCTTGTCAGCCTACTCTCTATAAAACCTAGGCTTTTGAGCCAGACAGGGTGAGGGCAAGAGAAGAAACAAGAGAGCGGAAGGAAGATGAAACATGAAAGAAAGAAAAGAACGAGGAAGGGAGATAAAGTGGGCTGTATCCCTCATGGTTGTGTTTCCCTGTTGTTGGTATGAGAAAGGCTGAGCCACTGGGACAGACCTGAGACCACCAGTGCCACTGTGTTATCCAGACTGGGGGAAAAGAAGCCAGTGCCTCTACCTGAGGCAAACTAAGTGGCTGGGGCATGCCAGAGATGCCAGAACTTCTTCCTACCCACAGACAACGAGGGACTGCACCCACACACACACACAGGCAAAGACTGGCTGCCAGATACGCCTGAGACCACTGGCATTGCCTTTCCGAGCATGAAGCTGAGTAGCCAGGAAGAAATCTGTACCATTAGCCACATCTCAAAGCAAGGCCGAACTGCAGGAAGATGCCTGAGATTGCCACACCTCCTTTGAAGAAGAGAATGAGGAAGGAAGATGGAGTGGGCTGCTCCCCTCTGAGTTGTGTTCCCCTGTTACAGATATGAGGAATACTGGGACACACCTGAGACCACCAGCACCACTGTGTGGTCAAGACTCGTCTGCTGGGAAAAGAAGCCCTAGACAGCTAGTGCCTCTACCTGAGGCTACGTCTGAGTGGCTGGAGCATGCCAGAGATGCCAGAACCTTGCCCACAAACAACGGGAGACTTTGCCCGTGTACACATAGGCAAAGACTGGCCGCCAGGATAATCCAGAGACTGCCAGCATTGGCTCCCCAAGCCTGAAGCTGAGGTGCAAGGAAGAAACCTGTACTGCAGCCACTCCTCTTGAGGCAAGGGCAAACTGCACAACAAAGCTTGAGATTGCCACATCTCCTTCTTTGAAGACCAGGACTAACCTACTGGAATGAGCCCAAGAACGCCAATGTTATTTCACAGGTGCTCTGAAGGCGATGGACAGTGTGGTCCTGGACTTTTTTACCACTGTAAATAGAATAATCCATGTGAGTTAACCTTATTGTGAGTGTCTGTGAGGTGACTATTTTCACCTTTTCTCATATAATGCATAATATGTTATTCTTCTCTCAAAAAATGATTCTACAATTTTGTAAAGCTTTAATTGCAACTGCAATGTAATAATAGGAAAATGGAGATTAAAAAATAATCATAAGCATAGTGAAACAGCAATGGATGGTCCAATTGCAGAATGTCGAGATATTTGAAAGCCAAGAAATAAATAGCGAAGTGGAGGATGCTGAGTGGCAATGGAGAAGGACACTGGTGGATTCAGATAACAGCACCCTAAGATGCGCAGGTTTCTTGGTTAATGGGTAAGTTGTTCATTGTCTGTAGGAAGTGGGATAACATAAATCTAGTGTGAATGGGTGATCAATGATCAGTGTGGACTCAGTGGGCCAGAGTGTCTTTTTCTATGATGTATCTAAACTAAACTGGACAAGAAACAAAAGGGAATTCGAATCATTGGGAGTTAGTCCTGGAAATCAGCTTGTGGTTTGTGACGTGTAGTTAACTAGGTCTGCTTTAACCCAGTGCAAAATATTGCAGCCACCTCAATTAGATGGTGTCAGCATCCATCCAACACAAATCTACTGCTGCTATTCTGGCTGTTCAGTTTAATGAGTGGCCGGTAGTAGTGTTTTGAACATGCAAAAGGAAATATAACGCCTAAGACTGCAGTAAGGTTCTGTTCAATAACGGAAGGAAATTTACCATCCTTTTTCAGTCTGGACTATGTGTGGTCACCAATGTGGTTCAGTCAAAACCTCCCACAAAGTGGATGCTCAGTTCAGGAGCTGTTAAGGATGGTTATTGTCTTCATCAGAACCAAATTTCATTTCATTTTATGCATTATAGGCCAAAAGACTTGCCAAAGCATGTCTGCATGCTTCTTGAAATGCACAACAACTTGTGTATTCTCCATATTGAAAAACAAAAATGTAGTATACATAAATACTCAGACAGGTTAACATATATAAAATGAAAGCGCACACACACACCATTCACAAAATGAAATGCCCATTGGGAATATATTGCCAAGATGAGAATGACTTGTCTCTTATTTAAGAAGGTGAAACAAATCAAGCTGGATGAAAAGTGAAATATATCTGGGGTGATGATAATGCAGATGGGAGATAAAGCAGGCAGGGATAATGAGCAAAACCACATAACAAAATGAAGTGATGCATTTGACAGGAAAGACCAACAAGGGAGTTTCAGAAGAGATACTTTATTTTTTCTTCAAATTATTTTGAAATAAATGAATTACATTAACATCTTTTTTTCATAGATTTTGGACATCATTTTGCTGTAAGAGGACTAATTTATGGATTTGTACTAAATTCATAATAACAGTTTAAAAAGCTATTGAAAAATAATCCAAGGATTGCATTTAGCAGGAGATATCCTGGATAATTTATGAATAAACCCTTGGTTATATCCAGCTATTATCCAGTTCATTTTAGTAATTTGATGAGATTTAATTGAGCTAAATGAGCACTTCTTTGTAAAAGGGAGTGAAGATGCAATTATAGTGATTTGAAAGCAGATTGCCATTCTTTCTCCCACAACTGCATGTTAAAATGGGAACAATATTCAAAAGAAAATAAATCAAAAGCCACCACTTTTCATGGAAATCAACCCATTGAATTAAAATGGAAAGTGCAGTTTACTCATGTGATGCTAATATTGCCAAGGAACTCCTGCAGTACAGTTTAATATGAAGATTGTTCAAGTATTAAGTCGCATTCAATTTGTCGTTGAGATGAGAAAATAATTCCAACATGTCAGTTTCATTAATTATTTATGTACAAAGGGGCATGCTGTACAACGACACAATTCTCCCTTACTTTTTTATGCACTCTGGTTTTATGTTTAAAATTGCTAAATTGTGAAGATGTTAAGGACCATTTAACGGGTTTGTCTTTAGAGTTGTGTTAGAGTTGTGCTGTGTGGTTCGAGTGCTCGATGGTTGAAGGGAAGAAGCTGCTCTTGAACCTGGAGGTCACAGATCTCGGGTTCCTGTACCTTCATCCCCATGCTAGTGTGTGCGATGAGAGTGTGGCCAGGGTAGTTTTAGTCCTTGATGATATTAGCTGCCTACACCCGTTCACACTATTTCTGTTGCATTCTGCCACCAATTGCTGCACACTTGGGACAATTTGCAGCAGCCAATTAACCTACAAACCCGCACGTCTTTAGGATGTGGGATGAAACTGGAGCACCCGGAGGAAACCCACGTGGTCACAGAGAGAATGTTCAAGTTCCACTTAAACAGCACACGAGGTCAAGATCAAACCCAGATCACTAGCGTTGCGAGGCAGCAGCTCTACCAGCTGCCCCACTCTGCCACCCAATTGTACAATTTAAAATTGTATTTTCACTTTTATAGTTCAATTTTGTCTCCTTTCCATTGCTTCACATCTGTCTGTACCTGATTTGGCATTAAGTTCATCCACACCCAACTTCCTTCTCATCCTTGCATTGTTAATATGCTCTTCAACTGGAATGATTAAATAAAAGACACCTTTAAAAGCCTTGTCCCTGCAGGTCTTAGATCGCCAAATTCCTTCCTGGCAACATTAGCCGCTCACAACTTTTGATGGGCAAATATTTAAAAAACCTAAACTTATGGCAGATGGCTGCTGCAGCAAAGCCCAATCTATTAAATCTACAATTAATGACAAATCACAAGTTGTAAGAAACTAAAAAATATTTTCATAATTCACATTTTTAACAAATAATTGTTTGGAAGCCAGAGACAAATAGCCAATAATTATTCAGACCATTTCAACGCTAAAGAGGAATGATTTTCTAGCTAGCTAGAAATTAGTGACTTATTAGTCACAGTGATTAGGCACAGACATTAAACGTTCGAGAAGAATGTTGTTTCTCAATCACTTCGCACTGAGCATGATACAAACCTAAAAGACATAAAAATGTGTGCATTTTAACAGTTTAGTTTAGGAATAATATACATTATGAATTTCAGAATGCTTTTAGCAAATTTAAATTATTTAACACGATTAGTCATTAAATCTATTCTGACAAAACAAACACTTTGTTGGCTTTATGAACAGCTGACGATTATGAGTGGACTTCTTAATTAACAAAGCAGTTGATCATTTCTATTGTGTATAATTTTTCTGATTGATAATTTTATCATTATGAGCAATATTTTAATTCCAGTGACTTGTTAAACATGCTATGCTGCATTAGAAATAAGCACACCAATTAAATCTTACAGAACACGCAAGTTATCAATTTATAGACAACTTTATTTCCTTCAAATTAACACAGAAAATACTGGAAATACCAAATGGATCAGGCAGCATATGTGGAGTAAAGCTCTGTTTTTCTCCGTAGATACTTCCTGACTTGCTGAGTATTCCCTGCATTTTCAGTTTTCCTTTCAAATTTGGAGTGGCATGGACACGTACCTATCTTTCTTATGGAAATGAGAGACTGCTATGTGCTCTGTCTTACAACATACAGCACAAGAACAGGCCCTTTGGCTCACAATATCTGTGCAGAACCTGATGCCAAGACCATCTTTTATCTACCCACACATAATCCATATCCCTGCATATTGATATGCCTTTCCAAAGGTCTCTTAAATCATATCTGCCTCAACCACCTACTCCAACCGCACATTCCAGGAACTCACCACCCTCTGTGCAAAGAAGTTAGATACATAGATACATAGAAAATAGGTGCAGGAGTAGGCCATTCGGCCCTTCGAGCCTGCACCACCATTCAATATGATCATGGCTGATCATCCAACTCAGTATCCCGTACCTGCCTTCTCTCCATACCCCCTGATCCCCTTAGCCACAAGGGCTACATCTAACTCCCTCTTAAATATAGCCAATGAACTGGCCTCAACTACCCTCTGTGGCAGAGAGTTCCAGAGATTCACCACTCTCTGTGTAAAAAAGTTTTTCCTCATCTCGGTCTTAAAGGATTTCCCCCTTATCCTTAAGCTGTGACCCCTTGTCCTGGACTTCCCCAACATCGGGAACAATCTTCCTGCATCTAGCCTGTCCAACCCCATAAGAATTTTGTACGTTTCTATAAGATCCCCTCTCAATCTCCTAAATTCTAGCTAGTAAGTTGCTGCACATCTTTAAAATTTGCCCCTCTCAACTTAAACCTATACCTTCTCGTATTTGATTTTTCCATCCTGGGTAAAAAGATCTCACAGAGGCATAGGTGACCCTGCTTCACCTGAATCTGCCTTACAACGCAAAGGCTTCTCACTCACTGGATAGACGGCTCGGTGTTATCGGGCAACATAAGGGATCTGCTTCCTAATCTACACCATGTGGTGCTCGATCATGGTGGTCCCAGTGAAATCCTGCTTCCCGGACCTGGAATATCTAATGGTGAAGTGTCGGCCTGGCTATCTGCTGTGAGAATTCTTTTCAGTAATCCTGATAGCAGTTTACATCCCATGCCATGCTGATACGAATCTTGTGCTGGATGAACTTTACGCCACTACCACTAGTCTTGTAACAAAGTACCCTTCGGCCTTGTTCATCTTAGCCTTGGATTTAGAGCAGGTAACCTTAAAGAATGTGCTAACAAAATGCTATCTGAACATTTCATGTCCCAACTGAGGCCTGAACACCCTTGACTATGACCCAGTCCAATCTGGTCCTTGATGCTAAGGCCATGAAAGCACATGCAAATTTTGCATGTCTCCAATGACTATTACCAATTTCTACAAATGTACCATTAAAAGCATCCTATTGGGATTCAGCGCAACTTAGTTTGGCAACTGCTCTGCCAAACATCACAAGAAATTGCAGAGAGATGTGGATAAAGCCCAGTCTATTAAATTAACCAACCTCCCTCCTATCAACTCTATCTACATTTCACACTGCCTTGGGAAAGCAGCCAACAAAATCAAGGCCACCTTACACTGTCTTCTCCCCTCTCCCATTAGGCAAAAGCTTGAAAGCTTATACCATCAGATTCACAAACAGCTTCTTTCTTGCTGTTATCAGACCACTAAATGGACTTTTGATAAGCTTTTGATATAGTTCCAGCCTCCCTCATTCTGTCGCCTGCACTTTTTTTAATCAACATTCTTTATAGTTGTAACACTAATGCTGTAACTCTATTCTGCACTCCGGTTATTTTTTTCCCCACTCTACATATTGTACTTGTATATGACTTGATTATACCCATGTATGATTTGACTTGATTGGATAGCATGCAAACAAAGTTTTTTCTCTGTATCTTGGTTCCTATGGCAATAATAATCCAATACCAATAAAAATTAATGTCACCCCTACAGATTGAATGCAGGAGCTGCACTTAATTGGCCATTTAATTCTGGCTTTGGTTCCTCCAGTGTAGTGGGGGCCACATTATGGGCAACAAATGTGAAATAGAAGTGCAAGTGAATCACTTTTTCACCTGCCTGGGCATAATACAGCCTTCAGAACTCAATAGTAAATTCAAAAATTTTAGCTAACTACATTTTTAATTTTATCAGAATCGACCTGGAAGCAAAGTAAACATGAGTTTTGGTGTGGTTTTAAGTGATGCAGCATGAGCCTGCCCTGGGGTCGAGTGTGGTTTGAAGGGATTGGATGCTCATGGTAGAGACCAGGTTAGGACGCAGTTAAGTGTTATGAAGTTATCAAGACATAGCAACAGAGAAATCAAAAACAGTGGCCATTGTGATAACCGGAGCATAGAACGCTGATTCTTATGTGTAGGAAGGAACTCCAGATGCTGGTTTAAATCGAAGATAGACACAAAATGCTGGAGTAACTCAGCGGGACAGGCAGCATCTCTGGAGAGAAGGAATGGGTGACGTTTCGGGTCGAGACCCTTTTTCAGACAAAGTCATGGGAAAGAGAAACGAGAGATATTGACGATGATGTAGAGAGATATATAACAAATGAATTAAAGATATGCAAAAAAGTAACAATGATAAAGGAAACAGGTCATTGTTAGCTGCTAGGTGAGAACGAAAAGCTGGTGTGACTTGGGTGGGGAGGGATGAAAAGGGAATGCTGGGGTTACTTGAAGTTAGAGAAATCAAAATTCATACTCCTGGGTTGTAAGCTGCCCAAGCGAAACATGTGAAGGTGTTCCTCCAATTTGCATTTAGCCTCACTCTGACAATGGAGGAGATCTAGGACAAAAAGGTCATTGTGGGAATGGGAAGGGGAATTATAGTGTTTAGCAACCAGGAGATCAGGTAGGTCCAGGCGGACTGAGCGAAGGTGTTCCGCGAAACGTTCGCCCAGTCTGCATTTGGGCTCGCTGATGTATAAGAGTCCACATCTTGAACAACGGATGCAGTAAATTAGGTTGGAGGAGGTGCACGTGAACCTCTGCCTAACCTGAAAGGACTGTTGGGGTCCCTGGACAGAGTCGAGAAGGGAGGTATAGGGACAGGTGTTGCATCTCCTGCAGTTGCAGGAGAAGGTACCTCGGGAGGGGATGGTTTGGGTGGGAAAGGATGAGTTAACCACGGAGTTGTGGAGGGAACGGTCTCTGGTAGGCGGAAAGGGGTGAAGATGGGAAGATGTGACTAGTGGTGGGATCCGGTTGGAGGTGGCAAAAATGTTGGAGGATTATGTGATGTATGCGACGTCTGATGGGGTGAAAGGTAAGGACTAGGAGGGAGAGCAAGGGCGGAGCTGCAGAGTACCAAGAAGACATGTGTGAGGGCTTCTTCTATGATGGAAGAGGGGAGTAAATGTACCAGGAGTAAATATAGCAGCCATAGCTTCACTGGAAAGTGGTCATTGTTGCTTCAGAGATGATAAGCAGGACGGCACAGTTCTCTTGCCTGAAGTTCTCAGTATATGGATCTAAAGTTTAGTTGAACAGTGAAAGGCTCAGGAAAGATGAAAAACTCAGTCAAGTCACCATGAACAGCTTGCTCGTCATGAACACGTCCCAAATGTCAGCCAAATAATTTTGTATTTCTCCATATTTTACATGAATTGCTCAAATGTTTGAAGGCTCGTTAGTGTTAGAAATTGTATTTTTGGCAGTACAACAAAAAAAAAAGAGTTACAAATGAAATTGGACGAAAATAATTAAGAGCCATCCACTTCAGTTTGTCATAGTAGATGATTTCTCATTGGCAGCTTTGAAAACAAACTAAATAATTCATTTGAGAGATTTTGTTCTCTTTGTCATTGTGAGATGCAACTTTTCCTATTCATCTATTAGTTCATGGTTGGTAGTTTAAAAAAATACATTTTAAAATACCAGTGTAATAAACAAAACCTTGATCAATCTTGTTACAAGTACAATAGGCAATGATAGAATGATATCACATGTCTATGATAGAAAACTATGCTGCTTTGATGAACATTTTCCTGTACAGTACAAATTTTGCTTGATGGTGGCAATTCTGGTGCAAACAATTATGAACAGAAAACAAATGAGCATCTGGGGACGAGCCAGATACTCTCGGATGCTCCCAATATGTACTGTTCTCTGTTGTGCCTATTAAAATGAAAACATAATAGCTTGGGAATAAATAATGGAAGATTAAAATTAACTTCAAAGATGCTTTTCTTTCTGATCAAAATCTTACTTTTAAATATGTTTGTTGAAGGTCTTGGAAGTTATTGACTACTCTGATCATGTTATTCATGTGCTTTATGAGAGAACAGTATATATTGTGGCCAGTCTGTGAGAAATATAATGCCAGAGACTGGAGGGAAAGAGGCTAAAAGAGACTGGAAATTTTCCAGCTTCCACATAAATATGCACCATTTATTTACACCCAATGGATAGAAATGATGATGGTCAATAAATGATTATGTTAACTTATTGTTTCATCATAAAGTAGCAACAAAACCCTCCAATCAAGCCATTCTCGGTTTTTGTTATCCAAATGTGTGCAATTCTTTGGTACCCTGAACCCTGCAAAAAATGTTGGATATTTGATCTCTTCGAGTCCTAGAGAGATTCAGCACAGAAATGGCCCTTTAACCCATTGAGTTTGTGCTGCCAGTCAAACATGTTTTTGATGTTAATCCCATCCCAGATCATTTGAATCTCTCCACACACTCATCAGCTCTCCCCCAAATTCTGCCACTTTTCTATACTAGGGGAAATTTAAAATACCCAATGAATGCACTAACCCATAGAGATTTGGGATACGGGAGGAAACCAGAGTAAATGGTGGAAACCCACACAGTCCAGGGAAAGTATGCAAACTCCACACAGACAGCATTTGATATCAGGATTGAACTTGGGTCAGTGAGACAGCAATTCCACGAGCTGCACCACTGTGCCACTCTCTCCTGCAACACACTGCATAGTTTTCTTGTAAATATTTATTTTATTGAAACCCCACCTACTGGATTGATGAAATTGTTTTACTTTCTAATCACAGTGTTGAGTTTACAAAGTTGCATACTGGTGAAAAATGTGGGTGATGACAAAGTAATGTCAATCAATGTCATTCCCTTTTGCCACGGCCTAAGCTAGTCCTTTCATTGCTGGATCCTTCAACAGTAAGGACTATGTTCCAATCAATATCTTAAAAATGAAAGATCCCCAAGAAAACTGCAAAAACTCCAAAAGTAACCAGATAATATTATCTAACCTGCTCAGTAAAAATTTGGAAGAGAATAGATCCAGTTTTAAAGTCACTCTTTAGAAGTTGCTGATGTAGGCTGATGCAAGATGCAGATAGGCATGTACTGTTCTGACATAGTGGCAGGGCCGGATTTACGTATAAGCTTGACAAGCTTAAGCTGAGGGCCTTGAGATCTAGGGGGGCCTCGCAGAGCCGGATTTACCACTAGGCTTCATAGGCTGAAGCCTAGGGCCAGGAAATCTAGGCGGCCTCCGGCCAAGGCAGGACACCTGCCGTTCAACTCTGGGCGGGCCCACCTCTCTATCTCTCTCTCTGTCTGTCAATCTCTGTCTCCGCCCACCATCCGTATCCATGTCCGGGCCACCGGGTCTCCGCTCACCGCTCGCTCCTCATCCGCCGGCACAGCAGGCCGCCTTGCACATGCGCACTGCTACGGCCAGCACATCCTCCCCCCTGCACATGCGCATGATCTGGAGTAACTCTCTGGAGTAACTCTTGCTTCTGCTTTCCTGGTCCTCCATAAATATTCTAAATAGAATTTAAACTGGAGGTGGTGGAGGGCTGAACAATAACAGCCTATTGCATTTTATCTATTTATTTATTGTGTATATATATGGTCTATGGTATATAAACACACTGAACTTTTATCTCCTGTTCTGTATTATGTTTACATATTCTGTTGTGCTGCAGCAAGCAAGAATTTCATTGTCCTATCTGGGACACAAAACAATAAAACTCTCTTGACTCTTGACTTGGACTAAAGCAAAAAAGGGTTCTTGGGGAAAAAAGAGGTACCTTAAATTTAGTTGCGTCTGGTTGGGTAACTATGGTAGGGTGAAGACTATTCCATGCTTTAATTGTGCGGGGGAACTCCTTGGAGCAGCCAGCAACTCTGGATAGAAGAAATTGGGTGACGTTTCGGGTAGAGACCCTTCTTTGGACTCCCTCTGGTTTTAGTGTTTTTAGTTTAATTTAAAGATACAGCGTGGAAACAGGCCCTTCGGCCCACCGAGACCACGCCGACCACCGATCACCCGTACACTAGTTCTATCCCACACATTAGTGGAGTACGTCAAGAGTCAAGAGTGTTTTATTCTCTCACGTCCCAGTTAGAACAATGAAATCCTTACTTGCAGCAGCACAACAGAATATGTAAACATAGTACTCAGTAAACAATGTTATAAACGAGATAACAAAACGGTGTATATTTATATATGAATATATAACTATAAATATATGTGTGTGTGTGTGTGTGTAATATATATACCGACACACACAATTTCCCTCCTGGGATTAATAAAGTTCTATCGTATAGTATTGTGTGTGTAAGAAGGAACTACAGATGCTGGTTTAAACTGAAGATAGACACAAAAAGCTGGAGTAACTCAAGAGGTCAGACAGAATCTCTGGACAAAAGGAAAATATTACATTTTGGGTTGGGTCTGAAATAGGTTCCTGCACACTTTTGGAATGTGGAAGGAAACAAGAGCACCGGAAGAAATCCCATGCGATCAAAGGAAAAAGGAGCAAACTCTATACAGACAGCACCCATATTCAGGTTCAATTCCGGGTCTCTGGCACTTTTAGGCAGCAACTTTATGGCCAATGTACTGCCCATAGTCTTGAACTTAATTAAAACATACAGTAGCTGTAAAGGGGGACATAGCATCACATGGAGATTTAAAACTGAAAATTGATATTTTAATTTTTTTAGTAACCAAAGTTATCAACATATAATTTTGTGTGTGTTGGAAAACAAAATATAGTGGCACAGCTGGTAGACTTGCTGCCTCACACGCCTGAGATCTGTGTTTAATCCTGTCCTCGGGCACTGTCTGTTGAATTTGCACATTCTCCCTTCAAGCGTGTGGGTTTCCTCCCACATCCCATATACGCATTGGCTTTGTAGGTTAACTTGTCTCTGTAAAATTGCCCCTAATGTGTAGGGAGTGGGTGAGGAAAGTGGGATAACAGAACTTGTGTGAATGGGTGGACAAAAATGCTGGAGAAACTCAGCGGGTGAGACAGCATCTATGGAGCGAAGCAAATCGGCGACGTTTTGGGTCGAGACCCTTCAGACTGATGTGAAGGTGGGGACGGGGGGGACGGGAAGAAGAAAGGAAGAAGCGGAGACAGTGGGCTGAGGGAGTGCTGGGAAGGACAGGAGAAAGCAGGGATTACCTGAAATTGAAGAAGTCAATGTTCATACCGCTGGGGTGTAAACTGCCCAAGCAAAATATGAGGTGCTGCTCCTCCAATTTACAGTGGGCCTCACTCTGGCCATGGAAGAGGCCCAGGACAGAAAGGTTGGATTCGGAATGCGAGGGGGAGTTGAAGTGCTGAGCCACCGGGAGATCAGGTTGGTTATTGCGTACTGAGCAGAGGTGTTGGGCGAAGCGATCGCCAAGCCTACGCTTGGTCTCACCAATGCAGAGCAGCTGACACCTAGAGCAGTGGATGCAATAGATGAGGTTGGAGGAGGTGCAGGTGAACCTCTGCCGCACCTGGAAAGACTGCTTGGGTCCTTGAATGGAGTCAAGGGGGGGAGGTAAAGCGACAAGTGTAGCATTTCCTGCAGTTGCAAGGCAAAGTGCCAGGAGAGGGGGTGGTATGGGTGGGAAGGGACAAATTGACCAGGGAGTTACGGAGGGAGCGGTCTCTGTGGAAAGCCAACAGGGGAGGAGATGGGAAGATGTGGCCAGTGGTGGGATCCCATTGGTAGACAAAAAAGCTGGAGAAAATCAGCGGGAAAGGCAGCATCTATGGAGCGAAGGAATAGACGATGTTTCGGGTCGAGACCCTTCAGATTGAAGTCGGGGGGGGGGGGGACACGAAAAATAAAGGAAGAGGCAGAGACAGTAGGCTGTGGGAGAGCTGGGAATGGGAGGGGAAGGAGGGAGAAAGCAAGGACTACCTGAAATTAGAGAAGCCAATGTTCATACCGCTGGGGTGTAAACTACCCAAGCAAATATGAGGTGCTGCTCCTCCAATATGCGGTGGGCCTCACTCTGGCCATGGAGGAGGCCCAGAACAGAAAGGTCGGATTCGGAATGGGAAGGAGTGTTGAAGTGTTGAGCCACTGGGAGATCAGGTTGGTTATTGCGAACTGAGTGGAGGTGTTGTGCGAAGCGATCACCTAGCCTGCGCTTGGTCTCACCGAGGTTGATCATACGCTGAATAATCCAACCACATTTTTGTTTGGAAGTGGAAAGAAACAATATAAATTGCATTCATTGCAATGTGTAAAAAGAGTTGAGATACTGTATTATAATTTTGCTGCATGTGATTGTGGTATATATCATGTCTTGATTGGTGAATATGTTTAGTTTGTTACTTTATTTGAAGCAGAAATAATATGTGAATGCTTCATTGAGCATAATTCTGACTGGTAACTACGCACTTCGTCCGAGCACATTATCGCACGCATCATGCAAGCCGTCTTAAATGACCACCTAAACTGTCATTTGGCAACTTAAAAAGCTGCCATGGTTGCCCGGCTGACAACAGAGAAAAAAAATTAAGTGAGAGCCCTGCAAGGTGTATAAATTTTTGACACTCTCCTGGGCCTTTCTTACGTATGCTGTCACAACGCACTATAGTCTCTAAACAACCCTTCAGTAATTTTCCTTGCCCCCCATTTCTGAATAATAGTGTTTTAAGCCAATAATTCGACACTGGCAATAGATAAATAAATAAGTGCAGCTTTCCAGCCCCTTATCTCATTGGCCACGCTCGGCTGCAAATCGGTGTCAATCTGGTGGACCATCTTCCACTAGTCCTGGGGGTGGGGGATTGGGAGGGCCTCACAAGTGGAACAGCTTAGGGCCTCTTCATCTAAATCCGTCCCTGCATAGTGGTAAGTCTATCAACTAATGCACTCTGTTGAACACTCTTCAGATAGAAGCAAGCATGTGGAGATCAGGTGAAGCCCACTTAAGGTACACCTCATTATTATTTGGCGTTGAAACAATTCTGTAATACACCATAATAAGCTCACAGTACCGTTTGAATGGGGTATAAGGAAGTAGAAACCATCGATAGAAATTTAACATTAGTAAAGAAAACTCTTGTACTAAGAGTTGGCACTTCAGAGAACTAGAACAATAATTTATTATATTGGGGGTTTTCTTTAAATCAAGTCAAGTCGAGTTTATGTCATATGCACAAGTACAGTGAGATATAGGTACAATGTAAAATCTTATCTGCAGCAGCATTACAGGCACATGGACTCAGACAACACACAACAATATAAATTATTCATAAATTACATGTAAGTTCTGCACAGTAAAAAGGCTGCACAAAAAGCATTAATGTGTAACACAATTAGAAAAAAAACAAGTTCATAGTACTGCAAGAGGTGATCTGTTGAGTTCTGACGCTAAGGTAGGATTAGGATTCTGCAGGCTGTTACACACACCTGATAGCTGTAAGAATCTAGCTACCTTGAACCTGGTGGTGTATGACTTCAGATTGTTGTACTTCCTGCCTCTGCAATTGCAGTAAGATGCGGGCTTTAACTGGATGGAGAGGATTCTTGATAATAGATGCTGCCTTGAGTCATCGGTTCATGTAGATGGTTGTGCCTGTGATGAACCAGATTAAATCCATCACTCTATATCAGTCTGAAAAAGAGACCTGACCCAAAACGTGTCCATGTTCTCCAGAAATGCGGCCTAACCCGTTGTTATCAGCATTTTGTGTCTTTCTTTGGTAAACCATCATCTGTAGTTCCTTGTTCTTACTCTCTACAATCTCTTGTGCTCCTGTACTTTGGAATTGCCATACAAATCCATAATGCAACCTCCTGTAGAAGTGTGTTAGAGTATTTGGTGACACACCAAATAACTTTAAGCTTCTCGGAAAGTGGATAGCACACCCAGATAAGCACTATTGGAATTTAACTGGATTCATATCCCTATTCACATGGGTAGATGCCACTCAATTGAAAGTAATGTCATGAAAATAATTTCCATCATTTGCAGCCTTTCATCAGTCAACAGGTTAAACCACTTTGGATCTGTCTTCACCAAGGAAGACACAAACAATCTCCCAGATGTACTAGTAGCCAGAGGACCTAGGGTGACGGAGGAACTGACGGAATTTCACATTAGGCAGGAAATGGTGTTGGGTAGACTGATGGGACTGAAGGCTGATAAATCCTCAGGGCCTTATGGTCTGCATCCCAGGGTACTTAAGGAAGCGGCTCTAGAAATTGTGGACGCATTGGTGATTATTTTCCAATGTTCTATAGATTCAGGATCAGTTCCTGTGGGTTGGAGGGTAGCTAATGTTATCCCAAGTTTTAAGAAAGGAAGGAGAGAGCAAACAGGGAACAGCCTGACATCTGTGGTGGGGAAGATGCTGGAGTCAATTATAAAAGATGAAATAGCAGCACATTTGGATAGCAGTAACAGGATCGGTCCCAGTCAGCATGGATTTACGAAGGGGAAATCATGCTTGACTAAAATTCTGGAATTTTTTGAGGATGTAGCTAGGAAAATGGACAAGGGAGAGCCAGTGGATGTAGTGTACCAAGACTTTCAGAAAGCCTTTGATAACGTCCCACATCGGAGATTAGTGGGCAAAATTAGAGCACATGGTATTATAGGTAGGGCACTGACATGGATAGATAATTGGTTGGCAGACAGGAAACAAAGAGTAGGGATTGACGGGTGCATTTGAGAATGCAGGTAGTGACTAGTTGCTGGTACCGTAGATATTTACTCGGTGCTGGTACCGTAGATATTTACAATATAGAGCATATTGATGATTTAGATGAGGGGATTGGGGGTAACATTAGCAAATTTGCACATGACACAAAAATGGGTGGCAGTGTGAGCTGAGGAGGATGCTATGAGGATGCAGGGTGACTTGAACAGGTTGGGTGAGTGGGCAAATGCATGGTGGATGCAGTTTAATGTGGATAAATGTGGTTATCCACTTTGTTGGCAAAAACAGGAAGGCAGATTATTATCCGAATGGTGCCATGTTAGGAAAAGGTGAAGTACTATGCGATCTGGGTGTCCCAGTTCATCAGTAACTAAAGGTAAGCAAGCTGCGAAACACTAAGGGGCAGAAAACGCTAGTGGGTGTTGTGTACAGGCCACCTAACAGTAGTAGTGGAGTTGGGGATGGCATCAAACAGGAAATTAGAAATGCGTGCAACAAAGGTAAAACAGTTATAATGGGTGACTTCAATCTGCATATAGATTGGGTGAATCAAATTGGCAGGGGTGCTGAGGAAGAGGATTTCTTGGAATGTATGCGGGATAGTTTTCTAATCAACATGTAGAGGAACCAATGAGAGAGCAGGCTATTCTAGACTGGGTATTGAGTAATGAGGAAGGGTTAGTTAGCAGTCGTGTTGTGCGTGGCCCCTTGGGCAAGAGTGACCATAATATGGTTGAGTTCTTCATTAGGATGGAGAGTGACATAATTAATTCAGAAACAATGGTTCTGAACTTAAAGAAAGGTAACTTTGAGGGTATGAGACGTGAATTGGCCAAGATAGACTGGCAATTGATTCTTAAAGGGTTGACGGTGGATATGCAATGGAAGGCATTTAAAGGCTGCATGGATGAACTACAACAATTGTTCATCCCAGTTTGGCAAAAGAATAAATCAGGGAAGGTAGTGCATCTGTGGATAACAAGGGAAATCAGGGATAGTATCAAAACAAAAGATGAAGCATACAAATTGGCCAGAAAAAGCAGCCTACCAGAGGACTGGGAGAAATTCAGTCCAGCAGAGGAGGACAAAGGGTTTAATTAGGAAAGGGAAAATAGATTATGAAAGAAAACTGGCAGGGAACATAAAAACGGACTGCAAAAGTTTTTATAGATATGTGAAGAGAAAAAAGATTAGTTAAAACAAATGTAGGTCTCTTGCAGTCAGAAACAGGTGAATTGATCATGGGGAACAAGGACATTGCAGACCAATTGAATAACTACTTTGGTTCTGTCTTCACTAAGGAAGACTTCATTAATCTGCCGGAAATAGCAGAGGACCGGAGGTCAAATGGAGGAACTGAGTGAAATCCAGGTTAGCGGGAAGTGGTGTTAGGTAAATTGAATGGATTAAAGGCCGATAAATCCCCATGGCCAGATAGGCTGCATCCCAGAGTACTTAAGGAAGTAGCCCCAGAAATAGTGGATGTATTAGTGATAATTTTTCAAAATGCTTTAGATTCTGGAGTAGTTCATGAGGATTGGAGGGTAGCTAATGTAACCCCACTTTTTAAAAAGAGATGGAGAGAGAAAACGGGGAATTACAGACCAGTTAGTCTAACATCGGTAGTGGGGAAACTGCTAGTCAGTTATTAAAGATGGGATAGCAGCACATTTGGTAAATGGTGAAATCATTGGACAAAGTCAGCATGGATTTATGAAAGGTAAATCATGTCTGACGAATCTTATAGAATTTTTCGTGGATTTAACTAGTAGAGTGGATTAGGGAGAACCAGTGGATGTGTTATATCTGGACTTTCAGAAGGCTTTCGACAAGGTCCCACATAAGAGATTAATATACAAACTTAAAGCATACGGTATTGGGGGTTCAGTATTGATGTGGATAGAGAACTAGCTGGCAAACAGAAAGCAAAGAGTAGGAGTAAACGGGTCCTTTTCAGAATGGCAGGCAGTGACCAGGGCTCGATATTAGCGGTTGCCCGGGTGCCCCTGACCACACAAAGCGCCGCCGGGCAACCTAAACACAGAGTCATTTTGCCCGGCTTGGCAACCAGATACTGGTTTGTACCAAAGATAGACACAAAAAACTGGAGTAACTCCGCGGGTCAGGCAGCATCTCTTGAGAAAAGTAACGCAACGTTTCGTGTCGGCGGCGGCTGTCGTGCGGGGCAAAGATACTAGGTGCGGGGTGAGGAAGGGTCGGAGCGAATGACGGGCTTCGCACAGCGGCAGCAGCGGCCGCGACAGCGGCTCCATCACCTCCTCCCGCCCCCCGCCCGCCCTGATAAGGGCCGCTGCTTGCAAATCAACTAACCGCGCTTTCAAAACAAACCCTCCCGCACTCCGAGGCCGGGAGGAGGGAGGGAGGGGGAGGCCTCGGCTTGCGGGAGGATTTGTTTTGCGCCGTTACCGGATTTACAGGCAGAGGCCCTTATCAGGGAGGAGGAGGTGATGGAGCCGCTCTCACGGCCGCTGCTGCCGCTGTGCGGGGCCGTCATTCGCTCCGACCCTTCTGAAGCAGCTGCACCAAAGATCTTGTAACTATAGGATCTCTGAGCTGCACCGCTCGGCCCCGCACCTTGCTGTTGGCTGGCGGAGGAGGGAGGCGGTGGCGAGGAGTTCCCAACGGCCAAGGCAGCGGGGCGATGTTGTCCGAGGAGCGCTGACCTTCCTTCCTCCCCACCTCGCCCCCCCCTCTCCCTCTCTCTCTCTCTCTCTCTCCCTTGTACGCCCCCTCCACCCCCTTAT
Source organism: Malacoraja senta (assembly GCA_038087875.1). Lineage (NCBI taxonomy): Eukaryota > Metazoa > Chordata > Chondrichthyes > Rajiformes > Rajidae > Malacoraja > Malacoraja senta. The sequence continues at coordinate 242,810,646 of CM075977.1, read as the reverse complement.
CCTGGGACCCCTCCACTCCATCCCGCACTGATCCCCATTCCCGCCTCTATTCAGTCCTCACTGACATCCCCTGTGCTCCCCTCCCCATCTACCCCCCCCCCCCCATCTATTCATCCTGCGCTGATCACCCTATCCACCTCGCATTGATTCTCCTGCAACCCCCCCCCCCCCCATCCATCCTACACTGGTTCCCCAATTCACCCTGTACTTACCCCTTTCCCATCCATCCTGCACTTCTCCATCCATCCTGTACTGATCCCCCATCCGTCCTGTACTAATCCACGCATACATCCCGTACTGACGCACCCTCCATTTACACTGTACCTTCCCCCCTTCCCCTCATTCATCCTGTAGTGATCTCCCATTCATCCTACACAGACCCTCCGATCCACACTGTACTGACCCCCCCCCCAATTCATCCTGCGCTGATCTCCCCCCTCCCCCCCCACCATCCATCCTGTACTGATCTTCCCATTCAAGAAGAATGAAAGGAATAGTTTGAAGAAGGGTCTCGACCTGAAACGTTGCCTATTTCCTTCGCTCCATAGATGCTGCCTCACCCGCTGAGTTTCTCCAGCACTTTTGTCTACCCCCATCCATCCCGTACTGAACCCCCCCATTCAACACCACTGACATCCCTGGTGCTCTCCCCTCACAATTTTACCTACTCCAACCAACACGTACTAATTCACCTGCCTCAATCCATCCATTCTGCACCGACTGCCTTCTAACCCCCCCCCCCCCCCCGCCATCTATCCACCCTGCACTGTTTCACACACACACCCCTCCCTGACCCTATTGTGCTGGAAATGTCTTCAGAGCGAACATTGACTATGTTTGATAACGGAATGCAATCAAATGTGTTTTCATTCCCAATGTTATTATTTGTTTTAATCCATAAAGATGGATTAATTAAATTGTGAACACGTGAAACATTAAAACCGCAGTGTTCGATTTTCACTGCTGCCGTTGACACGTTATTACAGAATTCATTTTAACGGCAAATCAAAGCTCTTAATATGGAGTATCAGTACTGTAGTTATTTAATGAGCAACATTCACAACTATACATACGCATATATGTTACCATGGTCCAGGATTTATTGACACAGGTTGATCATACGCTCCATCCAACCACATTTTTGTTTGGAAGTGGAAAGAACTAATAGAAATTGCATTAATTGCAATGTGTAAAAAGAGTTGAGATACTGTCTTATAATTTTGCTGCATGTCATTGTGGGATATATTATGTCTTGATTGGTGAATATGTTTAGTTTGTGACTTTATTTGAAGCAGAAATAATATGTGAATGCTTCATTGAGTATAATTCCGACTGGTAACTACGCACTTCGTCCGAGCACATTATCGCACGCGTCATGCAAGCCATCTTAAATGAACACCCAACTGTCATTTGGCAACCTAAAAAGCTGCCAAGGTTGCCCGGCTAGCAACAGGGAAAAAATGTTAAGCGAGAGCCCTGGTGACTAGTGGGGTAACGCAAGGCTCAGTGCTGGGACCCCAGCTATTTACAATATATATTAATGATTTGGACGAGGGAATTGAATGCAACATCTCCAAGTTTGCGGATGACACGAAGCTGGGGGGCAGTGTTAGCTGTGAGGAGGGTGCTAGGAGGCTGCAAGATGACTTGGATAGGCTGGATGAGTGGGCAAATGCATGGCAGATACAGTATAATGTGGATAAATGTGAGGTTATCCACTTTGGTGGCAAAAAACAGGAAAGTAGACTATTACCTGAATGGTGGCCGATTAGGAAAAGGGGAGATGCAACGAGACCTGGGTGTCATGGTACACCAGTCATTGAAAGTAGGCATGCAGGTGCAGCAGGTAGTGAAGAAAGCGAATGGTATGTTAGCATTCATAGCAAAAGGATTTGAGTATAGGAGCAGGGAGGTTCTACTGCAGTTGTACAGGGTCTTGGTGAGACCACACCTGGAGTATTGCGTACAGTTTTGGTCTCCTAATCTGAGGAAGTACATTCTTGCCATAGAGGGAGTACAGAGAAGGTTCACCAGACTGATTCCTGGGATGTCAGGACTTTCATATGAAGAAAGACTGGATAGACTCGGCTTGTACTCGCTAGAATTTAGACGATTGAGGGGGGATCTTATACAAACGTACAAAGTTCTTAAGGGGTTGGACAGGCTAGATGCAGGAAGATTGTTCCAGATGTTGGCGAAGTCCAGAACAAGGGGTCTCAGTTTAAGGATAAAGGGGAAATCTTTTAGGACTGAGATGAGAAAAACATTTTTTACACAGAGAGTGGTGAATCTCTGGAATTCTCTGCCACAGAATGTAGTTGAGGCCAGTTCATTGGCTATATTTAAGAGGGAGTTAGATGTGGCCCTTGTGGCTAAGGGGATCAGGGGGTATGGAGAGAAAGCAGGTACAGGATACTGAGTTGGATGATCAGCCATGATCATATTGAATGGCGGTGCAGGCTCGAAGAGCCGAATGGCCTACTCCTGCACCTATTTTTCTATGTTTCTAGGTACAGCAGGCAGTGAAGAATGCTAATGGCATGATGGCCTTCATAACAAGAGGAGTTGAGCATAGGAGCTTCTGCAGTTATACATGGCCCTAGTGAAACCACACCTGGAGCATTGTGTGCAGTTTTGGTCTCCAAATCTGAGAATGGACATTCTTGCTATTGAGGGACTGCAACGTAGGTTCACGAGGTTAATTCCCGGGAAGGCGGGACTGTCATATGTTGAAAGAATGGAGCGACTGGGCTTGTATACACTGGAATTTAGAAGGATGAGAGGGGATCTTATTGAAACATATAAGATTATTCAGGGGTTGGACACACTAGAGGCAGGAAACATATTCCCGATGTTGGGGGAGTCCAGAACCTGGGGCCTCAGTTTAAGAATAAGGGGTAGGCCATTTAGAACGGAGATGTGGAAAAACGTTTTCATCCAGAGAGTTGTGAATCCGTGGAATTCTCTGCCTCAGAAGGCAGTGGAGGCCATTTCTCTGGGTGCTTTCAAGAGAGAGTTAGATAGAGCTCTTAAAGATAACGGAGTCAAGGGATATGGGGAGAAGGCAGGAACGGGGTACTGAATGTGGATGATCAGCCATGATCACAATGAATGGCGTTGCTGGCTCAAAGGGCCGAATGGCCTACTCCTGCACCTATTGTGTATTGTCTATTGACCCAAAATGCTGGAGTAACTCAGCGGGACAGTCTTTTCAGGTTAGGCAGTGAACCTCTGCCTAACCTGAAAAGACTGTTGGGGTAAAGGGACAGGTGTTGCATCTCCTGTGGTTGCTGGGGAAATACTTGGGCAGGGGGTGAGGGGTGGAGATGGGAAGATGTGGCCAGTAGTGGGATCCCGTTGGAGGTGGCAAAAATGTTGGCGGATTATATGCTGTATGCGACAGCTGATGGGTTGGAAGGTGAGGACAAGGTGGGACTCTGTTCTTGTTGCGAATGGGCGGAGGGGGAGCAAGAGCGGAGCTGCGGGATAGTGAGGAGACCCTAGTGAGAGCCTCATCCATAATTGGAGAGGGGAACCCCCAGTTCCCTTAAGAATGTGGACATCTCCGATGACCTGGTATGGAAAACCTCATCCTGGGCTCAGATGCGGCGCAGTTGGTGGAAATGGGAGTAGGGGATAGAGTCTTTACAGGAAGCAGGGTTGGAAGAAGTGTAGTCTAGGTAGCTATGGTGGTGCCGTCAATACCTGCCTCGCCAACAGTCTGTCTCATCCCTTTCTTTGTTTTTTTCAGTCTGTGGTTAAATGTTGTTTTGGTGCATATTTAGTTTTGTATTATGTGGGGCGTGGAGGGGAGGGGTCGTGGGGGAAACATTTTCTATCTCTTTCCTCGACGGAGATGCGACTTTTTCCTTATCGTATCTCCGTCTGCACTGCGGCCTAACATCGTGGAGCTGGTGGCCTCTTGCCAGGGATCGACCCTAGAAGCTCCAACCACAGGAACCTGCGGACTTTAACATCGTGGAGCTCGTGGTACCTGGTCAGGGACCTGCGTCGGGAGCTCCAAGCCGCAGGAGCTTTGACCGCTCATATCACGGGAGCCTTAACCTCCCATATCGTGTGAGCATTGATCGCCTCGACGTGGCAGCTTCGATCGCCAACTATGGGAGCTTCAATTGCCCCAACTGCGGATGGTTCGACTCCCCCAACCACGGGAGAAAAAGGAGGAAAGAAGATAAGACTTTATTGCCTTCCATCACAGTAAGGAATGGGGAGGAGCCGCTGTGATGGATGTTTATGTTAATTTTTCATGAGGTTGCGTGTTTTGTTGCTTTTTTGGTATGGCTATGGCAAATCAAATACCTCGTATGATTTACATACTTGTTTTGTTTTCATACTTGCCTAATAAAAATCAATTGCAATTACAATTACAGTCAATTATTATGGGAGTCAGTGGGTCTGTAATAGATGTCAGTCAATAGTCTGTCTCCTATGATGGAGACGAAGAGATCTAGAAGCGGTTGGAAGATGTCGGAGATGGTCTAAGTGAATTTGAGTGCAGGATGGAAATTAGTCGTGAAGTTGATGAAATCAGTGAGTTCTGCATGGGTGCAGGAGATAGCACCGAAGCAGTCATCAATGTAGCAGTGGTAGAGTTCTGGGATAGGGCCAGTGTACGCCTGGAACAATGATTGTTCGACGTACCCTACAAAGAGGCAGGCACAGCTCGGGCCCATGCGAGTGCCTATAGCTACGCCTTGGATTTGGAGGAAGTGGGAATAGACGAAGGAGTCGAAGCCTTAACAACTTCTCCTTCGACTCCTCCCACTTCCTTGGTGTTTGGGTCCACTGTTGTTAGTATTATATTAACAATTTGAATATGAATGAAAGTGGCATATAACCATATAACCATATAACCATTACAGCACGGAAACAGGCCATCTCGGCCCTTCAAGTCCGTGCCGAACACTTTTTTTTTCTTTTTTTACTTCCCCCTAGTCCCATCTACCTGCACTCAGACCATAACCCTCCATTCCTTTCCCGTCCATATACCCATCCAATCTATTTTTAAAGGATAAAATCGAACCTGCCTCCACCACTTCCACTGGAAGCTCATTCCACACAGCTGCCACTCTCTGAGTAAAGAAGTCCCCCCTAATGTTACCCCTAAACTTCTGTCCCTTAATTCTCAAGTCATGTCCCCTTGTTTGAATCTTCCCTACTCTCAATGGGAAAAGCTTATCCACGTCAACTCTGTCTAACCCGCTCATAATTTTAAAGACCTCTATCAAGTCCCCTCTTAACCTTCTGCGCTCCAAAGAATAAAGACCTAACTTGTTCAACCTTTCTCTGTAACTTAGTTGCTGAAACCCAGGCAACATTCTAGTAAATCTCCTCTGTACTCTCTCTATTTTGTTGACATCCTTCCTATAATTAGGCGACCAAAATTGTACTCCATACTCCAGATTTGGTCTCACCAATGCCTTGTACAATTTTAACATTACATCCCAACTTCTATATTCAATGCTCTGATTTATAAAGGCCAGCACACCAAAAGCTTTCTTTACCACCCTATCTACATGAGATTCCACCTTCAGGGAACTATGCACAGTTATTCCTAGATCCCTCTGTTCAACTGTATTCCTTAATTCGCTACCATTTACCATGTACGTCCTATTTTGATTTGTCCTGCCGAGATGTAGCACCTCACATTTATCAGCATTAAACTCCATCTGCCATCTTTCAGCCCACTCTTCCAAATGGCCTAAATCTCTCTGTAGACTTTGAAAATCTACTTCATTATCCACAACACCACCTATCTTAGTATCATCTGCATACTTACTAATCCAATTTTCCACACCATCATCCAGATCATTGATGTATGGATAGTGTATAATGAACAAGATTATCTGAAATTACATCACGATCTTGATCATGGGCTACTGGGCCAAGGAAAGGCAGATAAAGATAATTCAGACCAATGCAAGGTATTGCATTTTAGTAAGACAAACCTGGACTCAACTTACATGATAAATGATATGGCCTTTGGCAGTGGTGAATAGCCACAATCTTTTCCCTAGTGCAGGGATGTCTAAAACTAGAGGATATAATTTCAAGATGAGAGGAGAATGATTTAAAAGGGACTTGAAGAGCATTGTTTCAAATGAGGGTGGTGTGTATATGAAATATGCTGCCAGTGGACATGATAGAGGTGATACAACTATAACGCTTAAACGTTTCATGGACAGGTAATGGTTAGGAAATGTTTAGAGGGATGTGGACCAGGAGCTCAGTTAGGCAGCTTGGTCGGCATGGGCAAGTTGGGTAAAAGGGCTTGTCTATGTGCTGTATAGTTTCTATGAATATGACTGTAAACTGTGTATATTTTTCAATTGATTCTGTCAAAGAATGTATTTGACAAGCATTGAAACAAAGTCACTCGTGATCATAACTGTTTATAACAGAGTTTCACATTACAGAAGCAGCAATTCTCCTCATAATGCGGGAGCTGATTGACACCATGTACATACTCTGTACCTTCATCAGAAATTAATGGAGAAAGAACAAAAATATTGAACTGAAATAGACATCTTTCACTTCACTTGTGAATATATGCAGGAAGCAAATCAATAATATTGAATGACCAATGCAAATTCCAAGAAAGTGTTGAGAGGAGACTGTGACTTTGGCCATGCTGTTTGCTGTTGCATCTGTTGTTTTTAAAGATTTGAGAAAAGCCCCCTTGAGTCTATTGAAACTGACAGGAAACAAGTTCATTTGCACAGCCAGTTCTTCAGCATGAAACTTTTTTTCCCCTGCAGAATTTCATGCCTGAATTGTATGCTCCTTTTAACAGCAGGGCTTACATTAGTGTAGAAAATCCAGTTGCTTGCCTTGCAAGGCTTCTATTGAAACATGCTGTGCAATTTTGGAGCCCAGCTGGTGGTTCGTTCCCTCTCAGGAGCTGGATTGTGTGGCAAATTTGCTTTGATCAATCTGAAACTTTTAAAACAATGAATGCCTATCACTAGGCAATTACTCTACTAATGTACTGCAGACAAAATTTCAACTCTGATGATGTTCTCCACCAACTAAAATGCTTGTGACTTCTAGCCTCTGCTGGGATTGTGCAGAGAAAAATATTTTATTTTAATTTGAAAAATTAAAATAAATCAATATTCAGTAGCCTGATGTTGCGGGTTAAAATGAGATCATACAGTATGAGGAGATTTAGTTTAAAGATCTGTAAAGATCCATATCAATGCATTGAGACTTTCATCCTCTTTTATCAGCTTTGTGACAAAAAGTGGCTGAAAGAGACAACATATTTGCAACACACTATAACCTCATTCCCATCAGATCATTGATTTATTTTAATGTTTTTGTTGTTGTTGCTTTTGCCGGCGATTTGCAGAGAAATTGGATCGATGAGCTTTCATTTCTTATGTGCAAATCACACATGAAAAGAATTCAGATGGCATCAAATTATGTTCATGAATGCTTACAAATGACATTGTACCCTCCTATAAATGTCCCATGTACCAGTGCAGTGTACTTCGACCCGCTTGGCATTTTTGCAGCATCAGTCACTCAACTTATGGTATTGGTAGTTGTGTGCTGCCACCTTTAAGTAAATTGGAATGTTCGCAACCTGCGCTGCTTGTTGAGTAGTTAGAGCACAACAAAGAGCGGACCATTTAATTTGGTGCATTAGGCAGGCAGCATAGTGGTTGGTGCAGCTGGTAAAGCTGCTGCCTCACAGCGCCAGAGGACTGGGTTCGATTCTGACCTTGAGCGCCGTCTGTGTGGAGTTTGCTTGTTCTCCCTGTGACACCATGGGCTTTCTCTGGGTGCTCCTGTTTCCTCCCATGTCACAAAGATATGCAAGTTTGAAGGTTGATTGGCCTCTGTAAACTGCCCCGAGTGTGCAGGGGGGTTGAAAAGAAAGCAGAAAAACATAGAACTAGTGTTTGGTGGTTGGTGTGGACTGGGTGAGCCAAAGGGCCGGTTTCAATTCAGTTTCTCAAACCTGAACTAATTAAAGGGGCAATCTGCTGACAAAGAATGACTGGGCATCTTCAGAGATGACCAAAGGTTACTCAAGCACGTCCCATTGTCCACAGCATTTGCTGCAGCTGACAAGCAGTACTTGCTCTACTGGGTGACTCCTGGGATTTCATGGATGTTTCAATAATGACTCTGCCAGCAGCATTCCTTCACAGAAGGAGTCTGTGCTTAGCCACACAGGATGGGTCAGGGATTTCAGCACAGCAAGAAAGGACTTTCCAATCTGCCAAGAACTTACACCCACAGAGTCTTCAGAGATACAATATCCTACCTATTAATTCCCAGGCTCAGATTTTCCATGGCTGTCATCACTGAAATATGGTTCAGTGATTAGGACGGCAGTGCCGCAGCGGTAGAGTTGCTGCCTTGCAGCTCCAGAGACCTGGGTTTGATCCTGAATATAGGTGCTGTCTGTACGGAGTTTGTACGTTCTCCTTGTGACCACATGGGTGTTCTCCAGGTGCTCCAGCTTCCTACCACATTCCACAAATGTACAGGTTTGTAAGTTAATTGGCTTTGGTAAAATTGAAAAATTGTTCCTAGTGTGTAGGATAGTGCTAGTGTATGGGTGATCGCTGCTCAGTGCAGACTCGGAGTGCCGAAGGGCCTGTTTCTGTGCTGCATCTGTATCTCTAAAGTCTAAAGTGATATGGGTTAATAATATGGTAGACACAAAATGCTGAAGTAACTCAGCGGGACAGGCAGTATCTCTGGCGAGAAGGAATGGGTGATGTTTCGGGTCAAGACCCTTCTTTAGATAATATGGTTTAATGATATGGTTTAGTTTTGGTACTGCTGTCTTCATTGAGTTAAGGTTACCTTGACTATCAACTTCCTAACCACAGAGCCTTTCAAAATGTCCAGAATGCTCCACAATTTTCCACTCACCAAAGTATCAGAGAGGTAAACCAGACACTGCATAAGGCAGATAATTTCATGTACTTTGATCTCAGTGAGGACAGATATTGGAAGGTATCCAATGGCTATTGTCCATAATGGTTCCCATTTGTAACCTAGCAGTTATTATCTACGGGAAAGGTTTCCACTCCTCAATTTTCAGGTGTGTTGATCATCTGAGGATTTTCCTTATGGTGAAAAACATGTTTCTGGGGTGCAGACACAATATCTTCACCCTCAGGGATTTGAACTACCAGTCATTCCTTCTGAGAGACGGATCCCGAGGGACAAATGTCACTCTCTAATTTCCCTGGCTCCTCACACGATTGTGCAAATAGTTCCTCAGCAACTGAACAATGAGAGCCACTTGACTATCGAAATCATTGTGGAAAAATGCAGAGATATTTTAAATAGAGATCCTGGTGGTTGTAACTGCTTCAGGCACAAACAAGTGATCAGAGATAGTCAATCTGACTTTGTTTAGGGAAAATACGACATGCTGGAATCTTGAGCAAAACACAAAGTGTTGGAGGAACTCGGCAGATCATGCAGCATCTGAGGAGGAAATGGACTCAGAGGTCTGATGAATCTGAACAAGGGTTCCAACTCAAAATGTTGTTTGTCCATGCCCTCATCAAATACAATCTAACCCGTTAATTTCCTATAGCATTTAAAAAAAAAAATTAAATGGACCTACTAATTGGAATATTTTTTTGAGGAGGTGACAAAATGTTTCCGTGAGGGTATTGCAGTTGATGTAGTCTACATGGATCTTAGTAAAGCCTTAGGTAAGATTTTAATTGGCAGTGATCTACAGTGTAAGGCAGAACCCATGAGATTAAGTCAAATTGGACAGTTGGATCTGAAAAGAGGTTGGCAATAGGAGGCACAGACTAATAGTGGAGGATTGTTTTGTTGATTTATACCTATAACCAATGGTGTACCACAGGGATTGATGCCAGAATCCTTATTGCTTGTTATACATGTGAACAATTTGTATATGCAGGAGGTGTAAGTAGATGACATGAAGATTGATAGTGTTGTAGGTAGTATGGATGGTAGTCTTCAGCTACAGAACTACATTGAACAGTTGGTAAAATGGACAGAGCAATAGCACATGGAATTTAATCCAGATAAATATGAATGCATTTTGGAAGGATTAATAAGGCTAGGATATGCTTAAGAATGCAGAACCCTATTGAGTATTGAGGTTTAGTGTACCTAGAGAAACGTCCAAGGATCCTTGTAAGTAGCAGCACAAGCAATAGGTAGATACAGTGGTTAAGAAAAACATAGAGAATACTTGTCTTCATTAGTCAAGGCATAGAATATAAGAACGGGGAGTTAATGGTATAACTGATAAATCGTTAGTTACCATTTTATAAAGATGTAATTGCATTGTATGAAGTCCAGAGGAAATTCATCATTATGCCGGAACCAGGAACTGCAGATGCTGATTTATACCAAAGATAAACACAAAGTGCTGGAGTAACTTAGAGACCAGCAGCATCTCTGGAGGTAAAGAATGTGTGATGTTTCTGGGCAGGACCCTTCTTCAGACTCTGGCGTTTTCCAACCAGGAGTAGAGACCAGATAGACTGGGTTTGTTTTCGTTGGAGTGGAGATAAATGATGGATGATGAATAAAATTGTGATGGGCATAGATAAGGTAGATAGCGAGAAAGTTGTCCCCTTGGGAGAGGTGTCCATGACTAAAGGTCACAGCTTTGAGATAAGAGGTAGGTATTTGAGATGTTTTTTTAACCAAGACAGTGGTTGAAATTTGAAACTCATTGCCTAAAAGGTGATGAAGGCAGGTACAGCCACAACATTGAAGAGGCATTTAGATGAGCACCTGAAACAACGTAGCACCAAGAATATGGGCCAACTGCTGGAAGATGGCATTAGATAAGCATCTCAGCATTAGATAATATTCTCATGGCAAAAATGGACACAATGGGCTGATAAGGATGTTTCCATGCTATATGATACTAACTCCAAGCTCTTCTTGTGGTAGGATGGGTTATCCTTCTGCACTCCAATTACTAATAAATTCTGCCCCCCCTTCCCCCTGCCCATGCCCCACAAACATAGAATATCAGTCCTTCATTAAATCTAAGGTTTTGCCCCCTTTCCTCTGCAGTATGTCTCTAACATCATAACCATCACAAACACTGCCAGTGCCTGGCTTACATGGGTAGTGTGCCTTTAAGAGCCTACACTCACCTCAGAGAGGTGAGTAGCAAATTGTTGATACCTGCGTTTCAGTTGAGTCCCATTGGAGCCATTACCAGTCCTGTTTCAGCATATGTTTAGCGTAACCACCAATGTTTGTTCTCATGCTTTTTGGCCAACCTATTGTAGCAGGGGCTCGATTGGCATCAATCATGGTTAGTGCATTAGGAAAGGGTGAAATCAAGTTTACAAAGTATTTGTATTTTTGGACAAAAACATTACTTTCCTTGATGAAAAATAAGATTTAGTTTGAAGGGACTTTGGTAATATTAACTGATGGAGTGGTAAATAAGGCACATGGTATGTTTACCTTCATTGGCTGTGGCATCAAGTATGTCAGTAAGTCATGATGCAGCTTTGTAGGAATTTGGTTAGTCCTGGAAAGGGTGCACGAGGTTTTCCAGAATGATGCCTAGATTAGAGTATTTTAGCTACAAAAGAAGGTTGCACATACGGATTATTTTCTATGCAGCTCTAGAGGTTGAGAGGAGACCTGATAAAGTATCTATACAGAACTAAAACTCTGATCTTGTTATCTTCCGTTTGCCGGTCTTTCTATTTGGGCAAAAACGGTTCGCGATAGCGCTAGGAATTTTCGGCAGTTCACTCACCGTTCTCCCGTGCTGCGAGTGCACTAAGTTTCATTCTGATCAGTTGAATGTCGTAAAAGTTAGCGAGGTTTAAAAATCTTAAAAACCATGCATGCGCAGATCGAACTCTTCTCCTGCCAGTCAGCTCCACGTGGATTAGTCTCTTCCCCTGTTACTCCCCGGGACTGCCGCCCCTTCCTGCACCATCGCGTCTTTACTGGAGCTGAGGATGGCCGGCGGAGCTTTCCAACCGGACTTTTGGAGGGACCTGAAGCAGCCCAACCCAGCCACAAGCAGCCCAGCCCCAAGCAGCCCAGCCCCAAGCAGCCCAGCCCCAAGCAGCCCAGCCCCAAGCAGCCCAGTGTCGGATTCCCGACCCAGCCCAGCGTCGGAGACCCTGCCCAGACCAGCCCAGCCCAGCCCAGAGTCGGAGACCCAGCCCAGCCCAGAGTCAGAGACTCAGCCCAGCCCAGAGTCAGAGACTCAGCCCGGAGTCGGAGATGTCGCCGATGTCACCAAACGGAAAGCGGAGACTCTGATCCCAGCGGAGGAGAACGACCAGCGACCAGCACCCGCTGTGAGTCCCGCTTTGGGGATTGGGTTGCGTTGGGGGACCAGGCCTCCTGTGTGATAGGGATAGGAGGAATATGGATTATATGCAGGCAGATAAAAGGTTTGTTTTTCAGTTCAGTTTAGTTTATTGTCACGTGTACTGAGGTACATTGAAAAGCTTTTGTTGCATGCTATCCAGTCAGTGGAAAGGCCATACATAATTACAATTGAGCCATTTACAGTGTATAGGTACATGATAAGAGAATAATGTTTAGTGCAAGGTAAAGCCAGCAAAGTCCAAACAAGGATAGTCCGAGGGTCACCAATGAGATAGATAGTAGTTCAGGACTGCTTCTAGTTGTGGTGGGATGATTCAGTTGCCTGATAAAAGCTTGAAAGAGACTGTCCCTGAATCTGGAGGTGTGCGTTTTCATACATTGAGACCCTGGTCTTGGCAATATGTTTGCCACAAACAATGTGGTTCTGAAGGAGCATATTGTATATATTTTGATAATTTAGCCTTCTAGGCTGGGAGAACTTTGAGACATTTTTAGCTTTTAGACATTTAATGATGATAATGTCCAAGAAACATTTGGTTGACCTATCACAGCTTTGTGTTTTCCCCATCTTCCATCCAAGAACTCTCTATCATTCATGCAACATTTTTTTTTTTTGCTGCCATTTATTCACCAAGTACTACGGAAATGCTGCAAAGCTTTCTATTTTATGTGGTAAAAATCCCCTCTTTGTTTGCAATTTTGGTACCCTGAGATAATTATAGAACCTCATAAGATGCCTGGGTTCTTCTTATACTGCACTCTGTGGTATTACAAAACTTAGAGTGACTTGGAGCTTGAAGAAAACATGCATGTCTATTGTGAAAGCTGTCTCAAAAGAACCTAGGGCATTGCGCCTACAGTGTTGTAATAGTCAGCCCTGTGACAAAGATTCTAAGCATTCCTGTGGCACCACAAAATCTCAGTACAGTAATTGCATTCTGATCCCACTATGCACATTCAAGATGTTCCATGCATTGGTACCTCGGGAAGTTGCAATTAGTCAATACAACTCTTTCATATTTCATTTTCCATTGAAGCTGAATTGTGCAGCACTCAAAAACCAAGTGGTACCTAATGCTCAAAGATATTTTCTTTCATTCTTGACCAAGAATGCTGAATTATCCCAAAAATGTCAGTTTGGTTACAAACATAGTTGTAACACCGGCAGCAGTGACAGATTTACTGTAACTAAGGTGACACTGATTGGCAGTAGCAGATAGTTTAAAAGCATTTTACAAAACTGGTCGTAGGCAAAATGCTGGAATGTATTATTAAGGAAGTGGTCACAGGGCACTTCGAAAATAATAATAGGATTAGACAGAGTCAACATGGAGTTAAGAAAGGGAAATCATGTTTGACAAATCTGTTGGCATGTTTTGAGCTACATTAAAATGAGTAGGAAAGAATCAGCTAATGTGTATATTTTGACTTTCAGAAATAACAGGGCACCAGTGAGATTACTCAACCAAATTTGAGGTGAGTATATTCAAGGTAAATTATTGGCATGGACTGAGAATTGGTTAACTGACAGAAAACAGATCATTTTAAAATGTGGAGGCAATGGTTTGTCTCAGGAATCCCTGCTGGGCTCCCAACTATTCAATATTTCTATCAATGATTTAGAGGGAGAGATCTCATGTAATGTATCCAAGTTTGCCAATGGTACAAAGCTGGTTGATGGTGTGGGTTGTAAACAGGTTAAGTGAATAGGCAATAATATGATATATGAAAAGTAATGTGAACAAATGTGAGATTCCACATGGATAGAATAAAATAGAAACATACAGTAATAAAAAATGAGAGAGTTGGTGTTCAGAGCAGTTGGAAGGCAAAGAGTCTGATGGCCTTTATTGCATGAGGATTTTAGTGCAAGAGTAGAAATATCTTGTTGCAATTGTATCAGACCCAACTGTGACCATATCTGGAATATTATTTTCTCCTTCCCTTTGGAAGGATGTGCTTGTGATTGAAGGGTAAATTCACAATTTATTTGTTGTATGATGAAAGATTGCACTGTTCAGTGTAGAAGATGGGGACGTGAGCTTATTGAGACACAAGATACTGCAATTGATGGAATCTTCAGACACAGGACTCAAAATGCTGGAATATTGAGCAAAAACAAAGTGTTGGAGGAACTCAGTGGGACAGGCAGCATCTGTGGAGGGGATGGACAGATGATGTTTTGGGTCAGGACCCTTCTTCAGACTGAGCTCATTAAAATGTACAACATTCTTACAGGGTTTGAGAGGATAGTTGCATAGAACCGAGAAGAGTACAGCACAAGAACAGGCCCTTCAATCCACTATGTCTGTGCCAAACATGATGCCAAGACCATCCCTTATCTACCTGCAAAATAAGGGATCAGCCATTCAGGGCAGAGATAAAAAGCGATTTCCTTGCTCAAAGGTTTGGAAATATCCACATAAGAAAGCAGTAGAGGCTCAACTGCTGCCTTTGCTGACTTTGCTGACTATATGCAAGGCAAAGGTCAATAGATTTTTTGACATTAAGGAAACTTTGGAAAATAAATTTAATTCAAGAAAATGTGCTGACATTAAAAAATTCAATCTTGATCGTATTGAAAGGTAAACTGAGCATGCAGGCCAAATGGCCTACTCTTGTTTTACTTCCTTAAAAGCAATGGGCCAGATCATACTTGACCTGTCACATTACACATACTAGCTTCCTGCACTAAATCTTTATGGCCAAATTGCTTGCCACAAGCTGGAAGGTCCAGAGCCTGACTGCATGTGGCAAATTCAGCCCCCGGTCGGCCACGGAGGCTATGGGAACGGATCTGCCAGCTCCATTCAGACCAGAGTTCCAGAGCCCCGGCCGCAGGGGGCAAATTCAACCCATCGATCGGCTGGCGAAGTCACCGTGAGGTCAAGATCAGCCACCTCATCTGGCCTAGGCGCCACATTTTCAGGAGGACCTCTGGGTGGGATTTAAAGTGGGCTCTCATAATTTTGTTTGGTTTAAAGGAGGTGCCCATTGCCAGAAAATTGGTGGTGAATCGGTACCTAAGAAATGGACTGAACAATATTAGGTCTGCACTCTTTCAGGCTTCCATTGACTGCAGAATGTTCTCTTTAAAGTGACCCTCATTAGATCTATATTATGACTGCTACATTGTCATGAGAGATTCAATTTATCTAAAGTTCTTTAAGTCCTATTAGATATCTAATCTCTCAACTCAAGTCTCCTGTACTGCCCTGGGAAAGTGTTATATTGTTAGGGATACTGTCCTTTAGATGAAATGCTAAAGAGTGATTTAGAGTATGGTGCAAAATATGTCATAGCACTATTTTGAGGACGAGCAGGGGATACATTGGAAAATATTTGATCCTTAATCAACATCATTGTAAACAGATTATCTGTTCCTTAACACATCGCTGTTTGTTGGATATCACAAAAGATACAGTGAGAATATGTGAAAAATGCTTTGCAAAAAATGTGTTGATAATTGGATTTGCTGAGTTTAAGAGTGATGGAAATAATCAGATATTTCAAGGCAAGGCGTTTATGGGGAAATAATCGTAGTTATAGGGGAAATTCAGGGAGATGATGGAACTATAAAATCAAACAGAAAATGCTGGAGGAGCCTGGGAGGCCAGGCAGCATCTCTGGAGAATATGGATAGACAATGTTGTGGGTCGGGACCCTTCTACAAACTCAAGGGACTTTATAGATTGCTCTACAGGGATTCCCAATGGGAGAATAATCTCCTTCTGTGTTGTATTATTTCTTATGATTCTACAATTTCTCCATTATGGGCGTGAATAAACTTTCATTATCTGAAAAAGACTTTGAGACGTTCTGAAAGTGACAAGAAAAATTCTCTAGAAATGAAAGCCTTTCTCTCTTTCTTGATCTTCTCAGTGTGAGCATGAGCTTGTAAGACAAAGCTTTCATATTTATTAGCAGTCGAATGAACAGCTCAGCATAAACTGAAGTCCAACCTAACATAAATTTTCATATGTGAATGGAATGTTTCAAATATAAATGGATTTCAGAGAAAATTAAGGGGTGCTGTGGTTGATCTCTTTAGAAAGTAAAAGGATTAAGTTTAATAAATTTGGTATGCTCGTTTGTGAGTTTGTTATATATAACAAAATATCGTCTGCATATAATGAAATTGGGTCCTTTTCTGGATATAGAATAAATTGGAACAAAAGTGAAATCATGACGTTAAAACCACAAGAATCTACACACTTACTGAAGTTCCCTTTTAAAATAGCAACAGAAAAATTTAAATATTTGGGAATTCAGATTACTAGAAAACATAAAGCTTTATTCAATGCTAATTTTTTACCTTTAATAAATAAACTTAATATGATGATTAAATTTTGGAAAACACTTCCTTTATCATTAATAGGTAGAATAAACGCTATAACAATGATTTTTTTACCACAGTTACTATACCTATTTCAGTCTATACCAGTATATGTACCAAAATATTTTTTTTCTAAATTAAACTCTGTTTGGGACTATAAATTTTGTTTGGGACTATAAATCACATAGAATTAAAAAAGAACACTTATGTAAACCAAAAGATGTCGGGGGACTTTCACTCCCTAATTTTTTGTATTACTATTGGGCAATACATATTAAGAATATAATTTACTGGTTGGATAGTTCAACCCAACAGACAGAATGGATAAAAATGGAGAAAGAGGATTGTTACCCTTGTAATATAGGAACGATCCTCTTCTCCCCGAAAAAAATGAACAATACAATATATAAGAAAAACCCAATTATACAAGATACAATAAGAATATGGAAACAAATAAAATTATTCTTAAAATTAAGAAACCTATCATTGTTAACACCGATAGTGAATAATCCTTTATTTAAACCATCTATGATGGACAAAATATATAATCAATGGGAAAGTTTAGGAATTAAAAGGATCGGGGACAGGTATGAAATGGGAGATTTACTATCATTTCAACAATTACAATTAAAATTTAAACTGAAAAACAATCATTATTTTAAATAATTTCAGATTTGCAATTTCTTGAAGACATATATACAGGGATATCAAAAAATAATTACAGATTTATTGGAAGAAGTAATGAATATTAAAGCTGATACACAAAATTTAATATCATATTTATATAATAGTATTTTAAATATAGATTTACCTGCGACTGAGGTAATTAGAGAAGAGTGGGAACGGAAATTAATGATAAAAATTACGAAGGTTACATGGGAAAAGTATTTGACATATATTCACAAATGTTCAATTAATGTAAGACATAATCTAATTTAATTAAAAATTTTACATAGATTGTATTACTCAAAAATAAGATTAAATAAATTTTACCCAAATATATCCCCCACTTGCGATAAATGTTTAACCCAAGATGCAACTATAACACACTCTTTTGTTTCCTGTATAAAACTTCATAGATTTTGGAGTGATATTTTTAAAATATTCACAAAATTATTTAAGATAAAAATGGAACCTAATAATGAATTGATTATATTTGGGGTAATGGAAGATGGGAATAAACTGAATCCATCTCAAAAAATATTTTTAAATTATGGTTTAATAATAGCAAAAAAATTAATATTGAAATTTTGGAAAAATACACCAATACCAACGCTTAAAATGTGGATTGCAAGTATGTTGGACACCGCACATCTTGAGGAAATGTGATTCCGCCTAATAGATAAATTTGACCAATTCACAACGAGTTGGTCTCCATTTGTCGTCTTTTTGGAATCATGTGGTGCAACACAATTGTAAAAGCTAATCCGTGACTGGGCGAGGGATGGTCAAGATTATAAATAAGATCTCCTTACTTCTTTTTTTTTCTTTCTCTTTCTTTTTCTTCTTTTATTTTCTTTTTTCTATTTTCTATTTCTTAACTTTCTTCTTTCACTCTCTATTTTCCTTTTTCACACACTATATATCTCACATTTTTCTATTTTTCATTATCTAATTTCTTTTTCTTTTTCTCCTTTATTATAAAAATAAGAAGCTGTACATAATATGCATTATGAAAATATGATTGTATACAATTGTACTTACTTCTAATAAAAATAAATAATAAAAAAATATTTAAAAAAGAAAGTAAAAGGATAAGAGCCCATTCCTACTCATTGTTGCAAGCAACAATCTTCTTTGTAAATGTGAAGATGCAGACTGTGCATCTGGGCTGCAGTCAATTTGGCAATGATAGGAAACAATTAATTGACTGCTGTAAAAGTTAATAAAGAATGCCTATGTATGTACCAGCAGAAAGTATTCACTTATCTACGACAGTCAGTAAGCTCAGACGTAGAAGAAATAATTGAAATTAAAGACCTTAAAATTCAAACATTATGTATTTTGTATGTAATGACTAGCCCATTGTAAACATGGGAAGGCTAACCTACAGTGGAGACTGTAGATTAGAAAACAATGCAATATAACGAGAGGAAGAATATTGAGCAACTAATCATTTATTGATTTTTTTATAGCAGTTACATGTTTTCATATATATCTGGAAGATTTAAAAAAGCTTCAGAGGAACTAGTGGTACATTGAAAGCAAGTTTGAGAATAAACCTTCCACGGAAACATCTTCAATGATTATCTACTCTTGATTGAAAGAAACAGATCTTTCTGTCCACACTGACCATCAATCACCCGTTTACACTGGTTCTATGTTATCCTACTTTCTTATCCACTCCCTACACACATAAATTGGAAATGTACAGAGGCCAATTACCCTGCAAACCGGCACGTCTTTGGGATGTGGGAGGAAACTGGAGCACCCATAAGAAACCCACATGGTTACAGGGAGAGTATGCCACCTCCACACAGCTGGCTCCCAAGGTCAGGATCGAACCTCTCTGGTGTTGTGAGGCAGCAGCTCTACCTGCTACACCACTGTGCCATCTTCTAAGGATTGTTCTGAACATTGAGCAAGTGTCCATGTTCTAAATGATGTTGCAGTTGCTCTGCTACATTGGTGATGGGGAATTGGAATATATCAAAACTTACAGAATAGAAGCACTCCACAACTTACGTAATAGGCGACTTACGTAAACCCGCACTAGCAGAAACAATTCTTTAAGCACACTGCTTTATTTCTATGCTTTTTTTCCTTTTTTCCTTTCTTCTTCCCACCCCCTATCAGTCAGAAGAAGGGATTCGGCCCGAAACGTTGCCTATCTCCTTCGCTCCATAGATGCTGCTGCACCCGCTGAGTTTCTCCAGCATTTTTGTGTACCTTCGATTTTCCAGCATCTGCAGTTCCTTCTTTAACGCTTTATTTCCAAGCTGTGCGTCTTGGTAGCCTTGGTACCAATGTGTTACTGTGCATGTGGCCGTTTCCGCAAGCCGGTCAGCTGTTCTTGTGGATGATCCCACGTGGTGTCAGAATTCGAGCTCTCATGTAGTCTCCATGTTGGAGCTCCCACGTGGTCTCCACATTGGAACTCCCATGTGGTCTCTGTGTCAGATCTCCCATGTAATCTCCACATTGGAGCTCCCACATGATCTCCACATTGGAGCTCCCACGTGGTATCCACATCGGAGCATCCATGTAGTCTCCACGTTGGAGCTCCCACTTAGTCTCTGTGTCGGATCTCCCATGTAATCTCCACGTTGGCACTCCCACGTGGTCTCCACATTGGAGCTCCCACGTGGTATCCATGTCAGAGCATCCATGTAGTCTCCACATTGGAGCTCCCACGGGGTATCCATGTCGGAGCATCCATGTAGTCTCCACATCGAAGCTCCCATGTGTTTCCCATGTCAGAGCTCCCTCATAGTCTCTGCATTAAATAGTAAATTAGGCACTTCCGTTTCCAACCATCCATAACATCTGCCTTACACTAGGGTCCATGGGATGTAACCCTTATGTAGGTCAGGAGGTATCTGTACATCTATTGTAGAATAAAACCTGTGGAACTGCAGGAACATTGCACGCAAGCTATAAAATCCTTTCAACAGCTTAATTCTGTTCTGATTCTACAATTTATAAATTGTGATTTATTTTATGTTGTATAATTTTAAAGTAACCGCAGCCCTTTATTTTCCATTGATCAAGGTTGTATGTATTCATTTCCACCTAATTAGTCGGCACGACTTCAAAGAAGTACTGATGCCAATTTGCTACGTTTTACTTCCTTGATTTGCTGCACAGAACAGGTTGCCATCTTCCCGTTGTAAGCTTTTCAAAACCCTTGTCTCATTGTCCATGATTTACAGTATAGAGAACATTCCAAATACTAGATACGATTACAGGAGCTTTTGAAGTTGGAATCAAAAATGTAAAATTAAGCATTAAAAGCAGCTTTAATCGAGTAATTTCAGCAATGTTTACCAATCATTGTAGGAGCTTGGGCATTGCTGGCAGTACCATCATTTATTGCCCAACCCTAATTTCCCTTGAAAACGTGGCAGTGATCCACCTTCTTGCAAAGCAGAAGTTCTTCTTCTTATGAGGGTAATGCATAATGGTTTGAATAGCAAGCTGCAGAATTCACACCAGTCTGTGTTGAAGGAACAATGGTATATTGCCAAGATAAGCAAACACTTCTCCATCACATCCTGAGATGTGCATTACAAATGGTGGAAAAGTCCAGGGGTGACAGGAGGTTAGTCACTCTTATCTGGAGATAGGAATTCTGCTTGCACGTCTCTTATCTGCTTGTATATAATCCATAACCATATATTTCCTGCAAAGCTCATTGAGGAAACAAGTGAAGATAGTTGGCCTTAGGACATTGCCCTTATGATCATCTACAGTGATGTCCTGGTGCTGGGATGATTTACCTCCATCACCAACACCTTTGGGCAAAGTATGACTGCAATCATTGGAATACTTTCCCCTCTGTTCTATTATGATTCTATCAACCACAAAGGTAATGGCAGCATTGTATTAAAAAAAGTAACATTTTGTTTTGGAGAATGGAGATGGATTGGGCAAAAACACAAGCAGAAGTAAAGATATAACCCAAATGGGAGAACAATTTAAATGCCGCTGTGTCTATTTATAAAGTTAATCAGATGGTTTTGATGTCTTATCTGATACTGAAAAAATGTCCTTGTGTATGCAGCTTAATTTCATGGTAATTTACGATAGGCGAGGTGAGCCTGCCTTTAGAGGGATACAATATATTGATAGTAAACAGGTTCAATTACAAAATGAAATGGAACAAATTATCTGGAAATGTGCGTGAAGTGCCATGGTATTTCAAATCCTATGACAATTAGATATAAAGCAACACAAGGAAAAATGGATTTGACTACGGCACAGTTTTCTGCTACATGATGTGTAAAAGTGATTTCTGTAAATGTTTAATTTTGATTCTGAACTCAGAATAACACAATCCCAAAGAACTCTGCCAGTTCATAGATTTATTCGGACCACTGTAGGATTCTGCATTTGGGGCAGGGAAGAAATTGGTCCTTGATGCTTTCATATTCCTGTTGGGAATGGGTGGTTAGGTAAGATTGTGAGGTTCAACAGCATTAGGCCAAGTTGCGTCTAAGTTGGTCCCCATATCAATGGTTCTTCACACATCTCTGGCATCAGACTGAAAAGGAAACTTGACTCCATGATTATATTAGTGAGGAGTGTAATGCCAGTTTAACTACTCTCCTTGTAATGATCCCTTTATTTTGAATTGTGGCTGAAGCAAAGGTGCTTCAAAGGCCAGCAGGACATAAACACCACAACGATTGAATCCTTCTAGCCAAGGGGTGGGGAACCTGCGGCCTCTATACCATTAAGTGCGGCCTTTTGAATGAATCCAAATTTTGTAGAAAATCCTTTTATTTTTATAAATAATTTTTTGTTCGTCTTTTATTTTTTTATTTTTTATCTTAAAATGAACGTATTTAAAATATCAAAGAATAAAAGAAGATTCAACGAAATAATCCATCCCGACTGACAGCCACAATTAAAACATTAGTAAGTCATGAGGGCTATTTTAACACCTGTTATGCTCATGATTTAGTTCTACTGCGACTGTAGAATGTACGTTAACCTCCCTGCCTGACTGGCACCACCACCGCCTGAGGCTGGTTGACGAGAGGGAAATGTCGGGGAGAGTCCGCTGGCCGTCCAGTCTTCAGTATTATCAACTTTTGATAGCGGTGCACGTGGCTTTCCGTTTGAAGTTGAATTTGAGAATACTTATACAGCGTATTTGTTCGACTGTATTTTTTTTATTCTGTCTGATTAACAGCCCATCATGTCAAAGAAAACCAAGAGAACGCTGAGGGAAGAAAAAATAGTTTTTAATGAGGATTGGGAATGGGAACTGCAATATTATCTTGTTTCTGCTAAAGATAAGATGATTTGCTTGCTTTGTGATACTGCAATATCAACATTGAAGAAATTCAATGCTCATCCACATTATGCCACTCATAAGGACCAAAAATATTTCAAATTAGAAAGTGAGGCGCGAAAGGTTGCATTGCAGAAATTAAAAGATGAAAAGCAAAGGCAAAGGCAGTTATTTCAAGCAGCGGTAAGACCCGGAAATAGTGCTACTGAAGCGACTTATAAAGTAGCTTATATACTTGGGGAAAAAAGGGAAGCCATTTAGCGATGTAGAAATCGTTTAAAAAATGCATTGTCGAAGTTGTAGGATGCTTAGACCCCATTAAGGTTTCAAAGTGCAAAAACTGCCTCTTTCAAGGAGATCGGCAGCATGAATTAGCCCTCAACGTAACAGAACAACTTCACGCCATACTCCAAAAGGAAAATATATATTAATCAATCGCTTTGGATGAATCAACTGATACTACTGATTCAGCGCAGGTTTTATACTTCATTCGGGCCATAACAGAAGATTTTCTTTGCTACGAAGAGTTACTCGCTTTGGGTACTCTTACGGGTAGATCACGAGGAATAGATTTCTTCAACAACTTTCAAGATAAATGTCATGAAGTTGGACTGGATTTGGTTAATTTAGTGAGTGTATGTACAGACGGTGCACCTTCCATTACAGGAAAACGTAAAGGGTTTATTGCACAGATAAAAAAGGTATTATCAGATCCAGATGCTCTCATTTCATTTCATTGTATCTTACATCAGCAAAATCTTTGTGCTAAATCTACTATTTTAAGTGACACTTTGCAACAAGTAATAAGTATTGTTAACTATATTCGTGCAAATGCAACACGGAATCGTCAGTTTTGTAATATGCTAAAGTTGGACGATGAGGCATTCAATGTGGATTTGCCGTATCATTGTAAAGTGCATTGGCTAGCGCAGGGACAAGTGTTAGCAATTTTTTTAAATCTTTGCGAGTACAGATAGTTAAATTTCATGAAGAACAGAATCAGCAATGTAAATTATTGAAAGAAGATTTCTATAGAAATACTGTATTTCTGTGTGATATCATGTCAAAGCAAAATGACTTGAATGTTTCTTTGCAAGGTAAAACTAAAGGGCCTGTCCCACTTAAGAGACCTCCACAGTAACCTCTGGTGACCTTGCCCGCCACCCATGGTCACTGCAAGGTTGCCATGAGGTCACAGGAGGTTTTGGTCACTCTCCCTAATGGTCGAAAGTGGTTTCGGCGTGGTCGAGGCTTCATCTAGGTTGCTGCTTTTTTTCCCATCATGATTAAAACCGGCCTCAACTAGAAATAGGTCATTTGATCGAAGGGCAATGGAGTAGGGTCACTATTTACTTACAGGCAGTCAAAGGCAGCCGTCGGCAATCTCCTTCGCTGACCGGCCATTTTGATTGGCTCATTGGAGTTTCACGACCTAGAAGACCCACCGGTAGGTAAAATGCCCGCTAACTTCTTAAAACTGTCCCCCCCCTTCTCTCTCCCCCCCTTCTCCCCCCCTTCTCTCACCGCCCCCACTCTCTCTCCCCCCTTCTCTCTCCCCCCCCTTCTCTCACCCCCCCTTCTCTCACCCCCCCTTCTCTCACTGCCCCCACTCTCTCTCCCCCCTTCTCTCTCCCCCCCTTCTCTCTCCCCCCCTTCTCTCTCTCCCCCTTCTCTCTCTCCCTCCCCCCCCTTCTCTCCCTCCCCCCCTTCTCTCCCTCCCCCTGTTTCATTATGTTCTTGGTCTATCTGGACGATACATAATGGACGATTAAAGCAGTCTTGCTTACTTGAACTTTATTGTCTTTGTGCAGCCATCATCCCAACTGGGCCGCGAGCCCGGCGTCACCTCTAAAACAGACCCCCGTACAACAGTACTTAAATAAACAATCCTATTGTTACATCTTTCTTTTTCTTTTTTCAAGTTAGTCTCTTTCCCTTAGGTATTCTAGTGCAACACACTTGTACCATATGCTCTGCTCATTTACAACAGATCTAACAACATATGCAATAATAAATCAACAGTTCAAAACATCCGTTTTCCAGCAAGTGCATCAACAACACATTTTCATTTCTTTCTTTTTTTTTTTTTCATAGTCCATACTCTAATCACTGAGTATAGTCTGTCAGGTAGCGGGGTCTGACAACTTGTCGACCTGACCTGGTGACCGTATCTTGGTTCTCTGCTGGGCCATCTGGCGGTATGGCCGCCTCAGTCACTGTTGGTGTGGGTGTGTTTTGTGTTGGTGTGAGCGTGGTGAGATTGTGTCTGAGGTGGCGACGATTTCATTTCAGAACACCTCCTGACTCTAACTCCACCTCATACGATCTATGGCTCACCTGTTGGACCACCCTCGCTGGTCTCCAGCCCTTGTGTGTGTCACAGGGCTGTACTCTCACACTGTCCTCTCTTTTCAGAGTGTCCATGTCTTTTGCTGTGTGGTTGTAGTACTTTTCCTGTCTCTGTCTGTTGTATTTCAGTCCCTGTTCGTCGTGTGTCACCTCTGGCTTCAGCAGAGTGTCCTTTGTGGGAAGCAGGGTCCTGGTCCTCCTGCTTAGGAGTCTCTGTGCCGGGCTTGTGTTGAGGCCCTGGCTTGGTGTGTTGCGATGATCCAGCATTGCCAAGTACGGATCCTGTCTCGCTGCTGCAGCCTTCAGCATCAGGCGCTTGGCTGTCTTTACCGCTGACTCCGCCTTCCCATTACTCTGCGGGTATCCCGGCAACGATGTCCTGTGTTCAAAGCCCCACTTCTGGCTGAAGTGCTGAAACTCTTGTGATGCATACTGGGGTCCGTTATCCGAGATAACAATGTCAGGAATCCCCTGTCGGGCAAAGTGGGCCTTGAGTTTTTTGATCACTGTGTTGCTCTTAGTGTCAGGTAGATAATCGACCTCCCAAAAGTTTGAATAATAATCTACTGTTATCAGATAGTCTTTATTGTGAAAGGAGAAAAGGTCCGTTCCTACCTTGGCCCAGGGTCTGCTGGCCATGTCATGTGGATGTAGTGTCTCTCTTTGTTGCTTTGGGTCCACTGACCTACATATGTCACATTTGGCGATGAAGGTCTTGATCTCCTCGTTCATTCCAAGCCAGTACACACACTCCCTCGCTCGCCTCAGACATCCTTCTACTCCCAGGTGAGAGGAGTGGATCCTGTGAGTGGTGTCCACCCTGAGTGCGTCAGGTATCACGGCTCTGTCTCCTCGGAACACTATGCCGTCCTGGAAACTCAGTTCATCTTGGAAAGTGTGGTAGTGCCTGATGTCACTTGGTAAGTCCTTTTTTTCTCTTGGGCCACCCTGACAGTATTTTGTTTGCCACACTCTGTAACTTTGTGTCATCATTTGTTGCAGCCCTGATGGCACTCAGCCTCTCTGCTGAAATGGGTAGGTAGCTGACCATGTTCACAGTCTCTATATCTGTCTCACTCTCTCCCTTAGTGCTCTCTGGTAAGTATGCTCTACTCAACGTGTCTGCAAGTAGCATGTCCCTGCCTGGAACATAGGTCACACTGATATCATACTGCTGCAGCCTGAGTAGCATTCTCTGCAGTCTCTTAGGTGCACTAAGTAATGGCTTTCTGTGTATATTTTCTAGAGTCTTGTGGTCGCTTTGTACTGTGACCTCTCTACCATAAGTATACTGATGGAACTTTTCCCATCCCAAACACTATGGCTAAGCATTCTTTCTCTATTTGGGCATAGCCCCTTTCAGTTGGTGTGAGTGCCCTACTACCAAATGCTACCGGTTTACCTTTCTGTGTCAGGGCGGCCCCCAGTCCCGTGTCAGATGCATCACACTGAAGTGTCAACTCCTTTTCCTTGTTGTAGTACTGTAGAACTGGTGCTTTAGCGATTTTGTCTTTCAGTCTTTGAAACGCCCCTTCTTGGATGTCCGTCTATTCCCACATGTTCTCCTTTCGCGTGAGTTGTCTCAGAATCTCAGAGTCATCTGAAAGGTGGTCATAGAACTTAGAAAGATAGTTGACCATCCCAACTAATCTCTGTACCCCTTTCACGTCCGTTGGCCTTGGCATCTCTCTGATTGCCCGTACTTTCTCTGGGTCAACCCTCAGTCCCTCAGCCGTGAGCAGATGAGCTATGTAGGGTACCTCTTTTTGTCTGAGCTTGAATTTGTCTGCGTTCAGCTTGACGTTGCGCTCTCTGCACCTGGTTAGAAAGCGTCTGACTTTCTCGTCGTGGTCCTTTCCTGCCTCCTCTTGTGTTGCTCCTTCCCCCGTGATTAACACATTATCTGCTATGACGCAGACTCCTGGGAGGCCCTCCAGGGCCTGCATGAGCTTTCTTTGGAACACTTCAGGTGCTGGGCTTATTCCCATCGGCATCCTTAGCCAACGGAAGCGACCAAATGGGGTGGCGAATGTGGTAAGGAAGCTCGACTCTTCCTCTAGTTTGACGTGCCAGAAGCCTTGCTTCACGTCGCAGACTGAATACTTTTGCCTTTGACATCTCCGGCAGGATGTCCTCTATAGTTGGGAGTGGATTGTGACTTCTTTTAAGTGCCTGATTCAGAGGTTTTGGGTCTATACAGATCCTCAGCTTCCCATTAGGTTTTCTCACTGCGACCATGCTACTGATCCAGTCAATGCTGCGTTCCACTGGTGTGATTATCGCTCTTCTCTCTAGATCTTTGAGTTCCTCTTGTAGAGGTGTCATCATAGCTACAGGCACTCTGCGCTTTGGCAGTTTCACTGGCGGTACTCTGTCATCTATCTCTATTCTATATTCACCCTCCATGCAGCCATCTCCGGTGAACACATCCTCAAACTCTTCATTTATTTTGTCCATGGTCACGTGTTTGCCACTTTCTCCCTTTGTCACTGGGCTCAGCTCTTTCTTCACTATGTTGTCTATAGCCAGAATATTCTCGTACTGTACTTTTATCAACTTCATTGCCTCGCTGGCTTTTCTGCCCAGTAAAGGGATTCTGCTACTCTGGTCAGCCACTTGAAACTCTAGTCGGTACAGCTTGTTGTTTCTAGGGTTTCTGACCTTAACCTTACATGTACCCAGAGGAGTCAACTTGGTCTTGTTATACATCACTAGCACCTTCTCAGTGTGCTCTAACTGTGTGTTTGGGTTTAGTGGATCGATGGGGATGATATTACAGGTGGCCCCACAGTCTATCTGGAAGTCAACTAACTTTTCCCCTATCTTCATTCCTGCAAAGAGCTGCTGGCCCTGACTGTGGCTGTTTTTAACCTGGTTTACAGTTTCATCCTCTCTATTTGCTTCAGTTATACAGTTGACATCCTCATAAGAGTCACTGTCACTAGTCTGCTCTGTAACTGCATGCACTTTCTTAGTTTTCCGACTGCTCTCTTGTCTCGATCTGCACTGAGCTGCAAAATGATTCTCCTTTCCACACTTCTTACACTTTTTACCCCTCTTCTCTCTCTTCCCCCCCTCTCTCTTCTCTCTCCCCCCCCTCTTCTCTCCCCCCCCCCCTCTTCTCTCCCCCCCCTCTTCTCTCTCTCGCCCCCCTCTTCTCTCTCTTCCCCCCTCTTCTCTCTTCCCCCCCCTCTTCTCTCTTCCCCCCCCTCTTCTCTCTTCCCCCCTCTCTTCTCTCTTCCCCCCCCTCTTCTCTCTTCCCCCCCTCTTCTCTCTTCCCCCCCCTCTCCAAGCATTTCGAAAAAAGCTATATTTTTTCAAAACGCTTCTTCAAAATGAAATTTCAGATGAACATTTTCCCCAGTTAGCAAAGGTCATTGATGAGCAGGAGGATTCATGCAAATCATTTGAAGAATATGCAGTTGTTATAGCCTTATTAGTTAAAGAATACAATGAAAGGTTCACTGACTTTGAGAATCATGACATCACACTCAAATTAGCATTTCAACCTCACCTAGTTGATGTCTCCAAGGCTCCTAAACAACTACAAATGGAATTAATTGAGCTCTCAAAAGATGACATTTTAAAGTCCTTATTTGACGCTAAGACAGATTCAATTGAAATATGGAAAAATGCAATAGAATACCCACTTCTTCGGCAACATGCACGTAAAATGCTTTCTTGCTTTTCAACCACTTATTGCTGCGAATTTACATTCTCCTACCTAACCCAAATCAAGACGCCTTTGAGGTCACAAATGACGGATATCCATCTAGAAGATCAGCAGAAACTGCGTATCTCCATGTTGCAACCAAATATTCAAATGCTTTCCCACAAAAAGCAGTCACAACAAAGTTTAGTTAACTTTAGAATTAACAAAATGTTTTCATTTTCTTGAAGATGGTACATAGTAACTAGACTAAGTGGGACTCGTTGGGTCCCATGTTCACACGGGTCCCCCAACGCAATATTCCAGCTCTCCACCAATTCCAATATTGGTGGCCAGTGGGGGGGAGGGGGCTGTCTGGAGCGCTAGTATGGGTGTTGTGGGCTGAAGGGACTGGATGGATTCTTGGGCTGGAAGCTCAGTCACTCAAGTCTGGTGTGCTGGCAGCTCACTCACTCACGGCTGGTGGGCTGGCAGTTGACTCACGGCTATTCCTTGAAATTCCATTTCAAGCAGAGTGCAGGCCACCAAATTCAAATTAATTTTACTACCATTTCAAGCAGGGTGCAAGGCCACCAAATTCAAATGCAGTTTCCTACCATTTCAAGCAGGGAGCAAGGCCACCAAATTAAAGTGCAGTTTCCTACCATTTCAAGCAGGGTGCAAGGCCACCAATTTCAAAAGCTGTTTCATACCATTTCACGCAGGGTGCAAGGCCACCAAATTCAAAAGGAGTTTCCTACCATTTAAAGCAGGGTGCAAGGCCACCAAGGTGACCTCTCTCTCCCCCATCTTGCAGAGACTGAGCCACGCCCACACTTCCGGTTTTTATAGTCCCACCCCCTCCTACCGGAAGGGGCGTGGCCTTCCTCACGGTGATTGACAGGAGAGAGAATCTCAACATTTTTTAAACACTAATAACTCTTTTATTTTTCATCGATGGGAAAAATCCTCTTGTGCTGCGCAGCAGAGGGGGACTGAGTAAGATGGCCAAAAATCACAGCCGTAAGTGATAGCGTTTTTTCTAAAATCAATATGCAGTGCAAACAGGAAGTGGTCAAGAAGAGACTTTTAATTATATAAATGTACATTTTGAAGTATATCTAATTGAAGTTTCTTGGATGCGGCGTTATTAGATTACAGCTAACTTAATGCGGCATTCCAACATGAAAAGGTTCTCCACCCCTGTTCTAGCCCTACATTAAGCGGTGAAAAGGAGGTATTATCATTCCACATCCCACCTCAGCTCCCCATTCTATTTGTTAATCCATCCCACACCACTGTTCACTCCAACCAAATCATCCTGAAAGTTTCTACCAGCAAAACAACCAGATGGTTCTAAACAAGCCGGAAACTTGTCTCTTGGTGCCTCCCTGATGGCATCTGCAACTCACAACCAATGTGCAGTAAAGGCTTGAGATCCAGCTTGGGACAAATAGCAGGTTTAAGATATGTATTTGTGCACCGCAAAAATAAATAATACTGTGCAGTTGAAAAGTAGCTTAACCCAGCGAGGGTAGTGCAATTATGTGCAGCTTTCTTCGTATCTTTGCACCCACCAGCAAATTTGACTCCTGATCTTTCAACATAATTTTTATTTGATCTGACTCCTTTATATCCAGTGTAAAACTCTCCCAAATTACATCAATAGTTCAGCTTGTTTGATCCTTGTTTGAGGTGTACCATAGCCCTATCCCTGAACTCTACCTCCGCTACATCGATGACTGCATTGGTGCTACCTCCTGCACCCATACAGAACTCACTGACTTCATCCATCTCACCACTAACTTCCATCCGGCACTTAAATACACCTGGACCATTTCCGACATCTCCCTACCGTTTTTAGACCTCACTATCTCCATTGCAGGTGACAGACTACTGACCGACATCTATTATAAATCCACTGACTCCCATGGATATCTGGACTACACTTCTTCCCACCCTGCTTCCTGTAAGGACTCCGTCCCCTACTCGCAATTCCTCCGTCGACACCGCATCTGCACCCAGGATAAGGTGTTCCAAACCACGGCATCGGAGATGTCCTCATTCTTTAGGTAATGGGGGTTCCCCTCTTCTACTATAGATGAGGCTCTCACCAGGATCTCTTCTATACCCAGTGACTTTGCTCTCACTCCCCATCCCCCCACTCGCAACAAGGGTCGAGTCCCCCTTGTCCTCACCTTCCACCCTACCAGCCATCACATTCAACAAATAATCCTCCGACATTTTCACCACCTCCAACGGGATCACACCACTGGCCAACTCCTCCCATCTCCTCCCCTTTTTGCTTTCCGCAGAGACCGCTCCCTCCGTAAATCCCTGGTCAATTCATCCCTTCCCACCCAAACCACCCCCTCACCTGGCACTTTCCCTTGCAACCGCAGGAAATGCTACACCTGTCGCTTTACCTCCCCCCTTGACTCCGTACAAGGACCCAATCAGTCTTTACAGGTGCGGCAGAGGTTCACGTGCACCTCCTCCAACCTCTTCTATTGCATCCACTGCTCTAGTTGTCAGCTGCTGTACATCAGTGAGATCAAGCGTAGGCTTGGCGATTGCTTCGCCCAACACCTCCGCTCGGTTCGCAATAACCAACCTGATCTCCCGTTGGCTCAGCACTTCAACTCCCCCTCCCATTCCGAATCCGACTGTTCTGTCCTGGGCCACCTCCATGGCCAGAGTGAGGCCCACCACAAATTGGAGGAGCAACACTTCATATTTCACTTGGGTAGTTTACTTATCCAATTTCAGGTAGTCCCTGCTTTCTCCTTCTTTCCCCTCCCCAGCTCTCCCACAGCCCACTTCTCCGCCTCTTCCTTTCTTCTTCCCACCCCCCCCTCACCCCAACATCAGTCTGAAGAAGGGTCTCAACCCGAAAAGTTGCCTATTTCCTTCGCTCCATAGTTGCTGCCTCACCCGCTGAGTTTCTCCAGCATTTTTGTCTACCATCAATAGTTACGCTACTAGTTAAAAACAAAATGCTTACCAACAGAGCTATCAAGTTTTACTAAACCAATTTCTCATTTTTAGGCAACTACAGGCGACTGTCGCCACATGTTCGCCGGTGGTCGCCGGGAGTAGTCTTCTCAGTCGTGCAAACAGTCGTAGCGTCTTTCTAGTTACAGCTAAATTTTCAACATGTTGATAAAATTTTGGTGACATTGGGTTTGACGGCAATGAGCGTAGCTTGACTTCTGACGTAGGTGCTATCATAGATTGTCGCCAGGATGACGTAGTTTGTCGCCGGTTTTTCGGCGACCTGCTACGACTATGACAGTCGCCGGCAGTTGCCTTAGAAATCGCCAAGTGGGACAGGCCCAGTGTCAGCTTAAATCCTTAGCATCCTTGGCAACCTCCAGCGCACAGCAGGTAACCCAAAGCCTGAAGGGTTCCCATGATGTCAAGGCATGAAGAACATAATTCCTAAAGGTATTGTTGCTCAACAACCTGTACAGGGCCCTTAGACCTCTGGAGGCATTGCCCTTCGCTCTCCCATCATCACTCACCGGGACTGGAAGATTGTTGCTTGTACAATGATATGTGGCATAGATGGAGTGAATAAACAGACTCTTATTATTCCCCAGGGCAGAGGAATCAATATTTAAATGGCATAGATTTAATGTGAAAGTGGAAAGATTGAAAAGGCACCTGTGGGGCAACTTTCTCACTCAGAGGACAATGGGTATAAAGAACGAGCTGCCAGTAGAAGTACTTGAGGCAGATATAATAACATTTAAAATTATTTTGGACAGGTGCATGGATAGGCTAGGTTTAGAGGGATATGATCCAAACCTGCGATGTTTAAATCGGCCATCTTGGTTGGCATGGATGAGTTGGGCCGATTGGCCTGTTTCCGTGTTTACGACACCATGTTCTTTTAAGAGGCTTTTTTAAGTTGCTAGCGAGGTTGAAAATTTCACTGCAAATTATTTTTACATTATTGTTGATGTCTAAAATAATAAGAGAAATGCTGGAAACACTGAGAGGGTCAGGGAGCTCATGGGGAAAGAGCAAATATATTAATATAATAGTTACACATATCGATAAAAGAATATTAACTCAATTTCTCTTTCCACAGATCTGCCTGACTTGCAGAATATTTCCAACATTTTCTAGTTTTATTTCAGATTTCCAGCACCAGCTATTTTTTTGATTTTTATTGCTTGTTGACATCATTTGGGAGAGTTGTATATCAGGAGAAAATGGTGCAATGAATGAAAAATCATGCTGAAAGATGTGCAGACAAATTTCCCAAAAGGCTTGAAGGTACTCCAGAAATGTCTGCAGAACTGATTGGCCCAATCTTTTGTTTGCACAGCCACATCTTGTTTTAGAGGCATTTAAATGAATTTATGTCCCAGTTTGGATTGAATACGATTGATGCCCCTTTGCTTCTTTCAAAGCAGTGTTCAATAAATGTACAGCCTCCTGGAAACCAATGGCAACACGGATATAGATCTTGACCTTGCATGAGACACACACTGTTGTAGATTCCACCAGCATGCACATCCCATTGAGAAACAAAATAAGAAGCAGACACAATCAAATGATGTCAACAGTAAGGTAACAGGCAATACTAATTTGCAGTGTGATTTTCAGCTTCACTGGTCTGAGAAACCGAAGCTCAGAAATTGCACTACACGCCACAATGATTATTCTACGCTATGAAACCCACAATGGGAATATTAGGCTTTCTTTTATAACAATTACAGGAAGGTCATCAAATATTGTGATCCTGTTCGGATTGTTAAAAATAAATAATTCCATGCATTAGAATCTTACTGATGCAAAACAAAGTGCTGGAGTAACTTAGTGGGTGAGACAGCATCTTTGGAGAATATTGGCAGGTGACGTTTTGGTTCGAAACCCTACTTCACACTCAGTCCAGACCCGAAATGTCACACATCAATGTTGTCTATTGATGCTGACTCACCCGCTGAGTTACTCCAGCACTTTGCATCTTTTTTTTGGAAACCAGCATCTGCAGTTCCTTGTTTCTACATTCAAACTTTCTGATGCTGTGGGCAAAATGGCTCAATATGATGATTGCTTAAAGGTGCACTGGACATTAACATTGAGATCAGCCATTAAACAGGCTAGTTTTAAAATAAATATTTATAGATTATGTTGCCAGAAGGAGCAGAAGAACAAGGTAGTGGTTGTTTTTTTGGCAAAGTCGGATAAGACATGTGAACACAATTCAACTGACCTCACTCCTCTGCCCTCCCCCAGTAGCCGTGAAATCATGAAATCAATCAGTCTGAAGAAGGGTCCCGACCTGAATTATCACCTATCCATGTTCTCCAGAAATGCAGCTTGACATGCTGAGTTACTTCAGCATTTTGTGTCTTGCCATGAAATCATATTTCTTTTAGGCACTGATTCAGTCACCTTTTGAGCACCATCCTTGAATTTGCCTCTACTAGCCGGTACATTCCAGATTCTAACCACTTACTGTGCATCAAATCCTTTCCTCACATTAAGGTGTTTGTTTTGCCAATCACTTTCATCCTACATCTGCAGTTTCCTCACTGGTCACAGTGGCGCAGCAGTAGAGTTGCTGCCTTACAGCGAATGCAGTGCAGGAGACCCGGGTTCGATCCCGACTACGGGTGCTGTCTGTACGGAGTTCTCCCCGTGATCTGCGTGGGTTTTCTCCGAGATCTTCGGTTTCCTCCCACACTCCAAAGACGTACAGGTTTGTAGGTTAATTGGCTTGGTAAATTTAAAAATTGTCCCTAGTGGGTGTAGAATAGTGTTTCTGTGTGGGGATCGCTGATCGCCGAAGGGCCTGTTTTCGCGCTGTATCTCTAAAACTAAAAACTCACTTCTGTGGATCAAAGCATGTAAAAATTGCACCAACACTGGACAGCATGGGTTTGAATAGATACATAGATACATAGAAAATAGGTGCAGGAGTAGGCTATTCGGCCCTTCGAGCCTGCACCGCCATTCAATATGATCATGGCTGATCATCCAACTCAGTATCCCGTACCTGCCTTCTCTCCATACCCCCTGATCCCTTTAGCCACAAGGGCCACATCTAACTCCCTCTTAAATATAGCCAATGAACTGGCCTCAACTACCCTCTGTGGCAGAGAGTTCCAGAGATTCACCACTCTCTGTGTGAAAAAGTTTTTCCTCATCTCGGTCTTAAAGGATTTTCTCCTTATCCTTAAGCTGTGACCCCTTGTCCTGGACTTCCCCAACATCGGGAACAACCTTCCTGCATCTAGCCTGTCCAACCCCATAAGAACTTTGTACGTTTCTATAAGATCCCCTCTCAATCTCCTAAAGTCTTTCTTCATATGAAAGTCCTGACATCCCATATTTCATTGGTCTTCTACTGTCCTTTAATTTCCATATCCTTGACCTATATCCAGATCACCAGCAGACTGCCCACAGCTCTCGTTCAGACAGGCTAAAGGCTTACAATATACATGGAACATTTGAACATCAATCTCATGGCATTCATTTTTACGGTGAATGTGCCTCTTCATTTAAAAATCAACCATCAGATACTTTTACTGGACATTGTTTATTACTCTGCACTCAGTCAGCCTAATCTTATGTCATTATTTGAAAGAAAATTGGATTAGAGTACATTGTTTTCAATGTACTCTAACCTTTATAAAATTTCTGAAGAAGTGTTTTGACCCGAAGGGTCACCTATTCCTTTTCTCCAGAGATGCTGCCTGACCCGCTGAGTAACTCCAGCATTTTATGTCTATCTTCAATGTATACCAAAATCTGAAGTTCCTTCCTACATATACATTGTTTTCATGTTCTACCTGGCCTCCTCCTGTGACATAGGTCTTTGAAACTCGGACGCCGTATTTAATCCTGATATTTGTGTATCACAGCAAATCTTACCACACTGGTTGCACATTGCACCTTTTTTTAATCAATAATTACACCTTGTATGTTTAGTCAAGTTATGACTCATCCAACACTGTTCAGTTGTTACATTAAATCAATACACAGTTGACATACGGCAATTATTTTTCTAATGTCAACAGTAATTTTTCTTCAAGCAAAAAAATGTAGTGCTGCAACTTGGCACAATTACATTGATAGCCACTACCAAACAAACCTCTGACCTCAACTACTGAGAAGGACAAGGGTAGCAGGCAAAACCTGCAGAATCTTCTCCCAGTCGCATGCCGTCCTGACTTAAAAATATGTTGCTGTTACTTGATCGCCACAATCTGAATCCGAGAACTCCCGACCCATCTTTGTAGTTGGAATGCCAACACCAGTCACTACTCGGGGTAATTCATGGACAATGAAGCTGGCTTTGTCAAGGACATCATTATCTGATACCTGATTGAAGCATTGAAGATTTTCACCATAAATTATGTTTTTTATAATGAATTGGTACAATAATCCATTGTTTCAACTTTCAGGCAACTGGGTAGAGTTTAAAATGACATGACTAAATACGTTTTTTTATTATAAAAAATAAACCAATCTCTTTGAATATAATTTTAGAGAGGAACTAATCTCAGGCAGTAGATGTATAAGGTTCCAGTTGGATTTTTTTGCTCCTCCCCCTTTTTTCTTTTGCAAAGTAACAGATTTTTTGTATTAATGTAGGCCACTGGTGTTAATCATCTCTTCAGTGGCTGAATAGGAAAATAGTGAAGCGACGTGGAACACTGAGATTGTGATCTCTTTAATGTTATTAGGATGCTTATCCCCTCTGTGGTGCCTGGAATTGGTGCTCCGAATTGATTAGGAAGACGGTAATATTATATCAGTGTGACAACTGGCCAATAAATTGCTTCTACGCAGTATAGCTTCTGTTGCAGCGTCTTAGTGCAGTTTTTTAATACTCTGGGAGGAAATTTACGTTATCTCGAAAAGGTATATGTTAGTTATGTGACAGTGAAGTGTGAGGTTTAGGGGGGTGACTGACTACGAGGGTTGTCTGTATGGAGTTTGTACATCGTCCCTGTCACCCCGTGGGTTTTCTCCGGGAGATTGTACAAATTCCATACAGACCTGTAGTCAAGATCAAACGCTGCTGTCAGTCACTGTAAGGCAGCAACTTTACTGCTGCACAACTTTGCCGCCCTTGTGCTGCCATCACCTATCCATGTTTTTTTTGTTTTAGTTTTAGAGATACAGCGCGGAAACAGGCCTTTCGGCCCACCGAGTCCACGCCAACCAGCAATCCCCGCACATTAACACTATCCTACACCCACTAGGGACAATCTTTACATTTACCGAGCCAATTAACCTACAAATTTGTACGTCTTTGGAGTGTGGGAGGAAACCGAAGATCTCAGAGAAAACCCACGCAGGTCACGGGGAGAAAACCGTACAGACAGCACCCGTAGTCGGGATCGAACCTGGGTCTCCGGCGCTGCATTCGCAGTAAGGCAGCAACTCTACTGCTGCGCAGCTCCAGGGATGCTGCCTGACCCACTGTTTGTAACTTATGTTAAAGTTTTACATTCTTTCATTGTTCATCCCACTATTCACCCCATGGGCAAATTAGCAGTTGACCATACACTCATGGAAAGAGAACTAATATGGGAGTTTATTATTGTCTATTTTTCCTACATATGGAGAATAGTTGTAACCATGAAATTGAACCATGAAATGAAACTAGACTAAAAGCTGGAGTAACTCAGGGGGACAGGCAGCATTCTGAAGAAGGGTCTCGACCCAAAATATCACCTATTCCTTCTCTCCAGAGATGCTGCCTGTCCTGCTGAGTTACTCCAGCTTTTTGTGTCTATCTTCGGTTTAAACCAGCATCTGCAGTTCCTTCCTACACATGAAATGAAACTGCTGTTTGCTTTTTATTGCGCATTTTATTGCGCATTTATTGCAAACATTCGTTTGTTTGTCTTTTGGAACATTAACACTTTATCCACAAGATGAAATATCAAAATAAACAGTAAATTTAAAGTAAATTAACTTTGTTAAACTGAATTTAGTTTAATGGAGTGACCAATTCCTACATTATTCAGGATTATGTGACATCATTGAAACCTCATTCAAATTAACATCAACCAGTTAAGCCCCTGTCCCACTAAGGCAATTTTTCAGGCGACTAAGGCAACTAGGCTGTCGCCACATGGTCGCGAGGTGACGCCTGTACGGTCGTGAGTATCCCCAAGTTGCCTAAAGAGTCGTAACGTTTTTCTGGTCGCCGCTGGATTTTGAAATGTTCAAAACTTTTCGGCGACTGTGTGCTTGACGTAGCTTATCTTCTCCTGTCGCAGGTGCTGTCATAGGTTGTCACCAGGATAACGCAGGTTGTCGCCAGGTGATGTTGGTTGTCGCTGGGTGCTGACTTCGGTGAATTCCATTGGCGACTACCTACGTCAACCTACGTCAACCGGCGACAGGTACCAGCGACTGAATTGTCTTCAGTTGTCGCCGACAGGGTCGTTGCTTGTCATTGCTTGTTGTAGGACGTAGGTTGACTTTGGTTGTCATAGGTTGTCGCCTGTGTGGTCGTTGGTTGTCGTAGGTGTGGTCGTAGGTGTGGTCGTAGGTGGACGTCCTAATGGGTCGGATACTTGCCGTAGCTTGACGTCGACTAGGTGGCAGGTTGTTGTATCTTGTCGTAGGCATTGTCGTGGGGCTTCAGTCACTGCTTTTTCGCCGACCTGCTACGACTGTGACAGTCGCCGGCAGTCGCAAAAAAAATTGCCGAAGTGGGACAAGCCCTTTACTTTCATGTACTCTCGCGCACTCTGCCTACCACTGATGTGGCGGTACCTCTTTCTGTGCAGAGGCTTTCCGGGCAAGTTAAAGCACTCTGGACCAAATCTTAAATATGGTACCTCAAGGGTATTATTACACCAATATGATTAATAGCAGGCTCTAATATGGTTACTTTAAATTATTTCATCTGCCAGTGTCTCAATGAGATTCAAACACCACTTTGGAAGACAACCTTTTATTCCCAGAACATAGTCCAAATGCTCTACTTTCTGTTGCTTCAAACCAAGCTTATGACTATAGGTGCAATGTGTTGCATTTTGGGAAATCAAACCAGGTCAGGACCTTCACAGTGAATGGCAGGTGTCTGGGGAGTGTTTTTGAACAGAAGGGGCTTGGAATGCAGGTAAATAGCCCCTTGAATGCGGCTTCACAGGTAGGATGGTCATGAGGCTTTCGGCACACTGACCGTCATCAGTTACAGTACTGACTATAGAGGTTGGGTTGTTAAGTTTCAGTTGTACAGGACATGGGTGAGGCCACATTAGGAGTACTGTGCTCAGTGTATGGCACCCTATTATAGGAAAGCTATTTGACACAAAATACTGGAGTAACTCAGGGGGATAGGCAGCATCTCTGGAGAGAAGGAAAGATGTTGTTAAGCTAGAACGAGTGCAGAGAAGATTTATGAGGATGTTGCCAGAACTCGAGTGATTGAGCTAAAGGGAGAAGTTGGGCAGGCTATGGCTTTATTCCTTGAAGCTCAGGAAGACAAGAGATGATTTTATAGACATGTATAAAATCATGAGGGGAATAGATGAGGTAGATGCACAGGATCTATTACCCAGAATAGAGGAATTAAGAACCAGAGGGCATAGGTTTAAGATGAGCGAAATATTTAATAGTAAACTGAGGGGCAACTTTATCACACAGAGGGTAATAGGTAGATAAAATGAGCTGCCAGAGAAGGTAGTTGAGGCAGGTACCATAGCAACAGAGTGCATGTACGTAGTTCCTTGAAAGTGGCATCAT
This sequence comes from Malacoraja senta, assembly GCA_038087875.1. Lineage (NCBI taxonomy): Eukaryota > Metazoa > Chordata > Chondrichthyes > Rajiformes > Rajidae > Malacoraja > Malacoraja senta. The sequence continues at coordinate 242,771,265 of CM075977.1, read as the reverse complement.
AGGTAGATAGGGTGGTCAAAAACTATTTGGCACATTGGCCTTGATTAATCAGAGTATTGTATGAAGAAGGGTCTCGACCCGAAACATCACCCACTCCTCTCCAGAGATGCTGCCTGTCCCGCTGAGTTACTCCAGCTTTTTGGGTCTATTGTGTGTAGACGTTGGGAGGCCATGTTGCAGTTATATAAGACGTTGGCAAGCCTACATTTAGATTATAGTGTTCAGTTTTGGGTACCTTGTTAGGGGAAAGATGTCAAGCTGGAATGGGTGCACAGAAGATTTATGACGATGTTGCCAGGACTCAAGGTCTTGAGCTATAGGGAGAGGTTGAGCAGCTAGGACACTATTCCATGGAGCGCAGGAGGATGAGGGGTGATTTTATTGAGGTGTACAAAATCGTGAGATGAATAGATTGAGTAAACGCACAGAGTCTCTTGCTCAGAGTAGGTGAATTGAGAACCAGAGGAAATAGGTTTAATGTAAGGGGGGAAGTTTTAGTAGGAATCTGAGGGATAACATTTTTACACAAAGGGTGATAGTCATATGGAATGTGCTGCCAGAGGAGATAGTTGAGGCAGGTACTATTGCGAAGATTAAGAAACATTAAGACAGGAACATGGATAGGATGGGTTTCGAGGGATATGGGCCATTCACAGTCAAGTGGGACTAGTGCAGATGGGATATGTTGGTTGGTGTGGGCAAGTTGGGCTGAAGGGCCTGTTTCCACGATGTATGACTATCATAGCACAGATGAAGAAACCGGTGGCACCCGTCTCAACCTGCTGCCCAAGTTTAAACAGCTGTCAATCCTACAAAAAGTCTTGAATATTTCTGAAGCCCTCTCATATTTAGAAACATTGAAAACATCCAAAACTTCTAAAAATCTTTTTTTTTTTCACTAACAAAACAATGTAATAATGAAAACAGTTAAAACACTTGGGGACATGAAATATTATTCTTAAAACTTTTAAACTAAATTTACAGTTCAATGATTATAAATTACTTAATATTTGTACACATACAGTTATTCTCCATCTAAATCGATTGAAAGATACAACATAGAAACAGGCCCTTTGGCCAACTGAGTTCACTATGAGCATCAATCATTCGTTCACACTAGTTCTATGTTATCCCAGTTTTCCATCCACTTCCTATATAGGAGGAACAATTTACAGGGGTTAATTAACTACACATCTATAATTAATCAACCAACCTCTGTGTCTTTGGAATGCGGGAGAAACTGGAGCACCTGGAGGAAACCTGTGCGGACACAGAGAGAACATGCTCACTCTACACAGACAGCACACGAGGTCTGGATCGAACCTGGGTCTCTGGGTGTGTGAGGCAGCAGCTCAACCAGCTGTGCCACAGTGACTAAATGCATGGAGTCACTTTTCTACACTGGCTTGAAGATAGCACAGGTTTCATGGACAGGTGCCCCCATCCCACACTGGAGCCCGTAATCCAGGTTTACACTACCCAGTGCCGGGACTGAGGGAGCGCCGCACTGTTGGCACAGTGTCGCACTGGTAGAATTGTTGCCTTCCAGCGCTTGCACTGCCAGAGACCCATGTTTGATCCCATCTATGGGTGCTGTCTGTACGTAGTTTGTACGTTCTCCCTGTGACCTGCGTGGGTTTCCTCCCAGATCTTCAGTTTACTCCCACAGTCCAAAGACGTACAGGTTTGTAGGTTAATTGGCTTGGTATAAGTGTAAATTGTCCCTAGTGTGTGTAGGATAGTGTTAATGTGCGGGTTCCGCTGGTAGAAGCGGACTCACTGGGCCGAAGTGCCTGTTTCCGTGCCTGTATTGAGTCGAGTCAGACACACATCAAGATACAACACATGTTTATTAAAGTCCACTTACAGCATCAGTCTGCAGGACATTACATTAACTAGCAGCTACTCAGACTGACTTACGTCCGTCCACAGGGGCCACCCCGGCGTGGAGACCACCTTACAAAGGGCACAGAGCATGTTTTATTGGCCTGGTATGATCAAGTACATATGTGACAAAACTGAAGTCTGTGCCATCTTCAAAAGCCTGACTCTTATTTGGGCTGGTTTGAGATCGATCTACTCCAAACCATTACATCTGAAGCAGTTATCCAGAAATTGCAATGCCATTTCTCTGTGCATGGCTCCCCTGCACGCCTTCGATCCGACAACGGCAGTCAGTTCACCAGCCAGCTTTTCAAAAACTTCGCACAACGATGGGAGTTTCGACATATCACCAGCAGCCCTGAGTTTCCGCACTCAGCACCAATGGACTCACACCAACGGACTCGCCGATCGAGCCGTCCGAAGCGCAAAACAATTAATGGAGCATTCCTACCTTGCTAAATCTGTCGTTTACCTGGAACTGCTCAATTTAAGGAACATTGCCAGGAATCCCATACTGGGTTCCCCAGACCTACGACTGATGTCTCGTCAAACCTGTGCTCCCCTGCCTGTACCACAGCACCCAAAGGTTCGTTCTCCACCTGCTTCAGATGTAATGGTTTGGAGTAGATCGATCTCAAACCAGCCCGAATAAGAGTTGATAAGAACCAGATAGTGTTTCCCATGCCATTCGAATATGTCGGTGGCTACCGTGGACCACGGTAGAGGAGGAACCGGGTGCGGCAGTAAGGCTGCTTCTGCTGGTGTGGCGTCAGGCTTTTGAAGATGGCACAGACTTCAGTTTTGTCACATATGTACTTGATCATACCAGGCCAATAAAACATGCTCTGTGCCCTTTGTAAGGTGGTCTCCATGCCGGGGTGGCCCCTGTGGACGGCGTCGAAGTGCTTGTCCCGGAGGACAGCTGGGACAATTGCCTTGTGGCCCTTGACTATAATCCCTTCCTGTAACACTAGTTCGTCGAGAACCAGGAAGTATGGGTGGATCGCGAGCGGGGTGTTGTGTTGTTTATCCGGCCAGCCACGCCGGATGACTGCGGACAGCAATTGTAAAGTCTCGTCAGCAGCTGTGTGCTCTGCCAGGCTGCTTAGGCAATCAGTAGGAACATACGATACCTTCATTACTGAGAACTGGTCCTGTTCAGAGAGTTGTTCGCTGGTTTCTTGTGGGGCCCTTGATAGTGTGTCAGCTATATGCATGTCCTTGCCTTTTTTAATAGACAATGTTGAAATCAAACGGCTGCAGCTGCATCATCATCCGTTGCAGGCGAGCCGGAGCAGCGAGGATGGGTTTGTTCAAGATGGTGACCAGCGGCTGGTGGTCGGTTTCTATAATCACAGACTTTCCAAAAATAAAGTCTTTGAATTTTGTGCAGGCGAAAACCACTGCAAGTAATTCTTTTTCAATCTGGGCATAATGTTGTTCAGTATCAGTTAGTGTGCGAGAGGCATGCATGGAACAGGCTTGCAGTCGCCATTGGCAGTGGTCTGCAGGCAAGCAGCACCAAGTCCGTACTGGGACGCATCACATGTGAGCGTTACTGGTAACTCCAAAGCGAAATAGGCGAGGGTAGGTGCGCTGGCCAGTTGCAACTTGAGGATATCAAAAGCTCTTTGGTGCTGCGGATACCAGGACCATGCAGCGTCTTTGTGTGTCAGTTCCAGCAGGGGGGCAGATATGTCACTGAGGTTGGGAATAAACTTCCCCCGGTAATTGACCATTCCACGGAACCTTTGTAGACTCGCAATGTCAGTAGGAACCGGCATCTCGTTGATAGCTGCCGTTTTTGATGGGTTTGGTCTGAGACCATCACTTGTGAAAACATGTCCGACGTAGGTAACTTCCGGGACTCTAAACTTGCAGTTCAGAGGATTAAGTTTGATTTGAATGTCTTTGGCACGGTCCAGTAATTTCTTCAGATTAGCATCATGTTCTGCCAAGTCGCGCCCGTAGACGAGAATGTCATCAACAATGATGGCGCATGGATACTCCACAAACAATTGTTCCATCGTGCGTTGGAAAACTTTGCTGGCAGAGATAATGCCAAAGGGCATTCTCAGGAATTTGTAGCGGTCGAACGGGGTGCCGAACGTAGTAAGGTTGGACGAGTCTGGGTCCAACGGAATCTGCCAAAACGAGCTTTTGGCATCCAGAATGGAGAACACTGATGCGTTGCCTATTTGAGCAGCAACTTCCTCTACCGTTCGCATAGGGTAGTGCGGGCATTTGATGGCTGCGTTGAGATCTCTGGCGTTTATGCAAATACGGATTTCTTCCTTGGTTTTTTTCGTTGCGACCCCCATGGTGGAAAGCCAGTCAGATGGGTCAGTAATTTCAGCAATGACACCCATGGACATCACCCGCTTGAGTTCATTGTGTACTCTGTCATACATGGCATGCGGAACACTGTGTGGTGCTCGAACCACAGGAGTGATGTTGGGATCAACAGCAATGTGGTACTTGAGGGGTAGCTTGCCAAGGTCATCGTTAAATAGTTCTATGTATTGTGAAAGTATTTACTGAGTGGGGCCCTCAGCGAGAAAGAGTTGATGGACAGCGCGGCCAAAATATACTAGGCCTAGATCGTGGCATGCATTGTTACTGAGCAGAGTCTCAGAATCCCCCTTGACGATATAAAACTTTAGGGTATGAGACTGCGATTCTATGGTGCAGTTTAAATTAGTCTGCCCAAGGGGGTGTAGAACATCTCCTCCATAGGCCCGAAGCATGGCTGAGGCCTTTTCAACATGTTCAGCATTACAAATGTTATTAAACTCAGATAACAAGATGACGTTGCATTTCACGCCCGTATCAACCTTTGCGATCACAGGCTTGTTATTCACAAACATGATTACCTCAGGGTCAAGTTGCTCATTAGAGAAAGGAAGGAGAGAGTGAATGGCTGAACTGTTATCTGTTCTTTCAGAGAGCTGAGCGGAGGATGGCACGTCAGGCTCTTGGTTTTTGTTATCAGCAAGCTCATGTTATAACAGGTGCAAACTCGGCCTTGAGACGGATTGAGTCGCACGGGAATGGCAACATCTTGCATAGTGGTTGCATTTCTTGCAGAAATTGAAATTTTACCATGAGCAATACAGAATTCACGACAATGAGCATGAGAATAGTTACAATTAGGACATCGAGCAGCAGACCTTCTCTGCTGCCAGACCGGGGAAGGCTGTGAATGGCTGTTACGACAGGAGGTGTCTGTAAGATTGACACTATACTGTGAACGCTGTCCAGAGATCACAGACTTAGTGTGAGACGATGTTATCTCAGCAATCCGACAGGCATACTCAGCTTGATTAAAGGTCAGTTCAGTGTTACGGAGCAATTCATCTTTTAACTTGTCATTAAGCATACCTCCAACGATCTTGTCGCGGATGAGTTCATCGCATAAATCCCGAAATTTACATTGCGCAGCCACCTGTGCTTCAAGTTGCTAATAAAACATTCTATTGGTTCATCAATCTGTTGCATACGAGTATAAAACTTGGTACGTTCGATAATGTAGTTCGAGGGGAGGTCACAAACTTTGCAAGTAGGACAGCAGGGTCATCAATCGTTTCTGCAGGCACTTGAATCTGTCCATTTGCATCTAAAACAGCAGGCTCAAATATGAAATGCTGTCCGCATGTTTCATTGCCTCAGGGCCAGCCAGGTTGAGTAACACAGAAGCACGAACATCCAGAGGATCGTTGCGATGAACGATGCGAACATAGTGAATCGCGCTCGAAAAGGCGCCAGCGTTCAGCAATGTCAGAGTCAAAGATCAGAGGACTCGGACGGCGAGACGAGTTTGCCATGATAGAGATAACAGGCACATAAAACAAATATTAAAAAACAAATATTTAAAAAAACAAAACCCGATAAACGAAAACGGAGTAGGTAAGACTCACTCTCTGACACCATGTAATGAGTCGAGTCGGACACACATCAAGATACAACACATGTTTAATAAAGTCGAGCATCGGTCTGCAGGACATTACAGTAACTAGCAGCTACTCACACTGACTTACGTAAGCAATCTCTTGGTAATATGAATCACATATTAGGTGGAGTAACTACTAACAAGCACTACAATTGGTTAGTAGGAAATAACCAATCTACAGTGCCTATTCACTAATTAACTGGGGAACTGTTTGAAGAGGTGCACTTCAACTGGCCGCTTTGAGGTGTTCGACATGCAGGTGCAGTCAGGACATTACCAGCAACGAATGGCCAGCTATTTCAAGACATCCCCATCTGCATTGAAATGTTGATTTTGGTGGAACATTGCAGTTCCTGCCCACATCTTACAGGATTCTGTGACCCATTATAGTGCATTAGTTTTGCCCTCGCCTCCAATCTACACAGCAGTAATGTATTCTAAACTATCCATCACAAACAAATCATTCATTGCTTCCTCAAATGGAATTTAACATCTGGGGTTTTAATTCCTATTGCCTGCTGTGTCCTTCTGTTATCTGCCAGTTTAAACAAAAGGAGGATGTGAACAAATTGATAAACATCCTCCCCACTGTGGTACATTCTGTTGTTCATGATGGCGGCCCTAATATTTAACTCCACTATTGCTACCATTTTAGCTTCAAAATTTCTCTGTAGAGACAGACATTTCTTGCATATATTTTTTTCTGAACAGATTTCCTTTTACACCATATTTCACCATTCTATATAGCAAAATCAATGGCTGGCTTATCTCCTTTCCATTCACATTTGTTTCTGTCAGAACTGTGAGTTCAAGAAAACATCATTTATCCTGTGTGCTTCACATTACCATACCTTTAATCTTCTTTACATGCGAGCACATCCCCTATATCAAACAAATAGTTTGTGCATAGCTCCATTGTTAAACAAACAGACGATTAAGTGTTGGTCAATTAAAAAGCAATATTAATACATTTTTAAAAATCTCATATTTAGCATTCAAATAATTGTTCAATACCTTGTACACCACACAGCCTGAGAATTAGATCATACAATAGTTAAGTAGGTTGTTTGAAGCTTGAAAAACATGAAAAGATCAATGTTATAGTCTGTCACAACTGGCCAGAATTCCTATCACATGCACTCACAGGTTTGCTGGTGTATTATTGGCATTCCTATTGGCATTCCTTAAGTAATGTGATTTGCAGCCAGCACGTTCAATAATGTTGTGAAGAAATGTTACAAAGTTGATAGGAGAAGATAAAATTATGAAAATACTCATTTTGTGGCTGGGGGGGGGGGGGGGGGGGGGTGGGGGGTGGGGGGGGGGGGATTTCCAGACAACATGTTCAGGAAGATGCCACTGAAGTAAGTTAAGGAATTGATCAAAATATCACCAATAACAATGGCATAAAATCTTCCAAATTTACTGGAGGCAGACCACACCAAGCCCGGTGCTCTCTCCCAGACCAGTATCCGTAAAACTGAGACTTTGTTACCTATTCCGTCCAACATACTAAATCCACTAATACGTTTCTCGTGTGCTTATGCTTTCCTCATGATTCTATATGTTTCACTAGTTGTTATGGGGTTTTTAAATCTGTAAACTCTTCCTCGG